>CM029017.1:32864832-33464832 GCA_016801055.1 Panax notoginseng
GGTGTTCAAAATCTAAATTTTTGAATAGAAAGGGACTCACAGCGGTCGACTTTATATTTAAACCCATAATACATGAAATCCAAAAAAAAAATAATCCAAAATTTTTCAATGTCTCTGTATTCGTACATATATATCTGAGAGTATATATACACATATACAAATAGATGTGAGAGTCGTCCCATGTTTCCCCGTTGACGAAGGTCGAAGCTTTGCGTAAGGCTACGATGATATTTGGTGTGGCAGAGGTGGCGGTTGGGTCGTTTGAGGCGGCGATAGATTGAATAAGGAAGAATAGATCTACCGCCCAATGTATACTCTTTTCATCTGTGTATGGTTTTGTATGATTTTTTTTCTTTGGTTTATAATTTGTGATAATTTTCATTAGAAATTTAGGGCGAAATAGCTAATATTCGTAAAACTCAGAAACAAAAATTATCACAGATCAAGCTTCACGTTGATAGCATGGCGGTTGGACTTTCTTCTTCTCCCTTATTGTTTTGGAATGGAGGTTCCTACTTGTCAAAGCGGAGTTCGTTCTCATATCCTATCGCCTTGGGGAGAAGCAGAGTCTCTTTCTCTCTTCACAAATCCCATTAACTTGTTTATTTGTTGTCATTTATGCCCCCATCACCATTGATATAGCTACGCTGTTAATTACAAATTCCCAATAAACAAAAATGTTCAGGGCTTCTTATGATTTGATATGAACATGTTTTGGGTTTCGATTTGATGGGAATGATTTTTGGGTTTGGTTTGATCTGTACAAATTTTGAGTTTTAATTCTTGATGTGACCGAATTTGGGTTCCATTAGATGCGAAACAATTTTGGGATTTAAAAATTTTTTTAATTGATGTTTGAAGTGTTTTAATATTTTTTTTTATATTTAAGCCTAAATTTAATGATTTCATAATATATATAATAATTATAATAATTTTTTAAAATAAAAATAATAATTAATTTTCAAAATTTTAGTTATATTTTTGAAGTTTGAATTTATTTTTATGAATTTTAATTTTTAATTTATGCTTATTATGAAATATTTATGAATAATGTTAAAGATATTACTCAAATTCAAATTTTACCTAAATTTTTCTTATTTTAATATAATATATAATATATTTTAATACAATAAAAGATAAATTTGTCCAAAAAAAAATACTAATAAATTTTCATTATTAATGTTGAGGGTATTATGACAACTATTTGTAAAGAAAAATTTAACAAAAAGTAGTTAAACTCATTTAATTTTTAATGTGACAACAATTAGGATGATAACACATGAAACAACTGACGTGAATGTTCATTTAAAAGCTGACGTAGATGTTTTGTTAAAAGTCAACTCATTTAACGGATTTTGTAATAATTTGCAAATAATTTGTAGTTCAATGAGTCGATTGTAAAAATTTTTAGTTCAGTGATACATTTGTAAACCGATGTCGAGTAAAATGCGGAAAAGTGGATTTAACCCAATCAGAAAGTGATAACCACTTGCTTGCTCGACAATGACTTATAAGTTAAAATTTAAAATGACTTGTAAGTTAATTTAAGTTATGATTTATTAAAAATTATGTTAAAATAAGTTATGAAAATGTTTAACTAAAATGACTTATAAGTCAAAATAAGTTCTAATGATAATTAAAATGAGGATAAAACAGTCTTTATATTTGTTCAAATTTACTTATTTTAAAATGACTTATAAATTATTTTAAAATGGGTTATAAATTATTTTAAAATAAATAAGAAATTATTATTTCTTAAAAATAACTTATAAATCATTTTATAAGCTTAAAAAAAAAGTCGCAAACAAAATTGGAAAAGCATTTCCAACGGTCACGTTTATCTTCCCCTTCACTTTCTGTTGCAGAAGAATCAGAACTTAGCCGAGCAAAATGCCTACAGCCCTTCAATTCAAATGCCACTCTATATACTCGGAAGCCTCTCTTCTCACTAATTCAAATGCTGAAGTAAAGATTTCTTTAACAAACACAGTCCATTTGAAAGAGCGCTCTTCATTATTCAAACTCTCCAATCTCTCACCTTCTCATTCAATTTCAAGCCAAGCCCAGATCCAAAATTCTATCATTTGTGCAAGAAGAATCAAGAAAAGGAGATTGGGGTCTGAAAAATCAGTAAAATTTGTGCTCCAATCAGTTTACTTCATCGCATCAAAGCTTAATATCTTACCAGAGCCATTGAATTCGTTGATTAGAGAATTTGGGGGTGGAAATGGAGGTGGTAATGGAGGAGGATTAGGGTTTACTAAGGATTTTGGATGGGGAGGATTTGATGGAAGGAGAAGGAACAGAAAATTATGGGTTTTAGGGTTTGTTATTGTTTCTGGTTTGAGTTTGTGGTTGCTTTTGGGAAAAGAATTAAATGTTGATGTTTTTATTGGATTTTTGGTGTTAGGTTTAATTGGTTTTTCAGCTATTGGGTGGAAAAGAAATGTTAAAGATTGGATTATTGGCTTTTGTTCTTGTGCTTTTTTGGTGGTTTTGGGGCAGAGGAGAGAGAATTTAAAGAATTGGGTAAAGGGCTTTAGAGCTGCAGGCATTGTTAGAGGAAGAAGAATAAGAAGAAGAAGAGCAATGTAGGCTTTGGAGACTTGTAAGATTATTCTTTCATTTATTTGTACAATGCGATATTCTGTTTCAAAATAAGAGTACCCAGATTGGAAATTCCCTAACAAGAAAGAGTGATAAGTACTGTATTTTGGTACTTGATTTCTTGATTTTTGGTTAAATTTAGTAAATAAGAAGTGCAAATGATGAATTCTAAACAATGTAGCATTTTTTGCTTGATTTTAGTATGTATCATTGATGCTCCTAGCTTAATAATGCGGTTACTCCTACATAATAAGATGGTATTGAATTGCTTCCCTAATTATGCATAGCATTGTACACACCTTCAAAATACTGTTTTTGTGTTTTTTATTAAGTTGAGTATCCTTGTATACTTCAGCACAGAATACTAGTCACTGCAGTCTATACTGAGGCTATCTGGTTTTCAGTTTTAAGCTAATAATGAAGCCCATCAAGAGCTTACAATTCAAGTACAATGCATGGTTCTCATGAATTTTATTCATTAAATCAATTAATTTACAAGTTCTTAAATCTATTATACTTTCATATAGGAGATACATATCACTAGTCAGTCGAGAGTATTTTTATTCTCTTTTTCTGTATATTGTTTTTATTTATAATAGAAGGGTCAATACCAAGTTCCAAATAGGATTGTAACTCATCTCATATTTCAAACTACTACTTGAAGCATATTTCCCTATTTCACTATTTTATCTCCTCCATGCTGCTTAGTTCTCTGTGTATGGATTCCCAGTTCAGTGTCCAAATAGCGAAAGAGTCCACATGAATAGAATATCAATCAGTCATCATGCTCTAAAAAGTTTGTAGATTATTGCATATTATGTCATGCCCTTCTATTATTTTCCTGTTGCAACATGATGTATGAAGTTAAAAACACCTCTATTTGGCATCACATTTCCTCCAAAACTTATCAAGTTTGAGCAGAATGTTAGCTACAATCAAATTGAGTCCCACATCCAGCTATTAAAGTGCTTGAGTTATAAATGATCAAAATATGTATTTATGTCTCAGAGACAGACAAGCAATTGAGTTGTATGTAATACGGTTTTTTTTTTCCTTACCTCCTCTACTTTATATCCTTCCAAGCAAAAAGTGATCCTGACCCAATGAAGTTGATTCTGCTTATATCTCTAGTACCACCAACAATGAATGCCTTTGAATTTTTTAAATTTTCTTTTGCCAATAATCTCTCCCCATAATATTTAGTCAAGTTTGCACGGGCTTCTAAGCAATGACCTTGAGCATGATTCAACGATTCAATGATTCAATGTGCAAGTCAAGTTTGCTCAAGGTTCTAAGCAATAACCTTGAGCTTGATATTATACATAAATAGTTAACATTTCCTCGGCATTTTGTTTCTGTAATTTCTTTAAATGGCATTTCCATTACCTGCCTCTTGTATCTGCTTCCTTACTACGTAGTATGTATCTGATAGTCATACTATTTTATGTAGAGCCATTCCTATAAGCAATGGAAAGTTTGTATGTTTTATATTATTATCTGAAGCTTGATAGTAGGAGTATGTTCGGGATTACTTCAAAATATGATTACTGATTCTGATTATTGCTTTTGCACAATTTTTAAAAAGTAGTTTCTACTTAGTAAATAAGAAGCACTTAAATTAATAAAAAGTGAAAACTGTTTGGTATAAAAAAATTTGTCAATCACTTATTTCAAGTGTAAATTACTAAAAATGAATGTTTTGAGAAGTAAAAATGGGTAAATGATGAATTACTAAAATAAAGAGGAATAAGTTAGTAATATACTTGGTCAAACATGATTATTGGATTTGGCAAATAATTAGAAATTCCAAATTGGAGATTTTGTCTGTTTCCATAAAAAGTGATTATAAGTTGTTTTGGAAAAATTGGTTATTAAACACTTTTTGCTTCTTAAAACTGATTACAACCAATTTTGACCAATGATTGGTTATAAGTAATTCAAAATACCTTCTTGATATTTAGTTAGTATATCAGAAAGGCAGTTCAATTTATAGCATAAAAACAATATGTATTAACTATATCAACCCATATTAATATATAAGCTCAAACCCCTATTTCCTCTTCAAAAGCTAACTATTAAAGAGTGTAGGTCCAAGTCTATTTCAACCCCACATTGGGGAGTTGTTAGTATGAAGTTCATTTTTGAGTAAGTTGGTCAATTGGCCAATAGAGTGTTGAAATGCAAGCGAGACTCTATGTGTGTCAGTATTATATTGATCAATTGATCAACTTACCCAAAAATAAACTTCATGTTAACCGGATCCCCCACATTGATATCCCATACTACCAATGTGGGATCTACCCCCTATATGACAAGGCTACTTCTGGTGGAAATGGACTACAGTTTTGTGAAAATTTTACATGTTTAACTGGGAGTGCAGGGACAAATTGGAGCAATTCTATTTTGTGTATCCCCTCTGGGATGACAGTAAATTGTGTTTTAGAATTGAAACTTCTGCCAATTATCTTTTACGTGTTTATTTTGTGAGTTCACTTTTTATTGCATCTTTTAGTCTGTTAGTTATACGTGTCCTTTTCTTGTATATTCCTCCTTGACAATGAGTGATTGCTGCTTACAAATACAATATTGTGTTTTTTGGTCAAGTATTATTAAAATTTTCATATATGAATATTGTGTTTCTCAAGATGTTTGAGTTCATTTGAGAATATCAAGAAATTGCTCAGTTGGAAATCATAAAAACATTATTTTGGTGGTTTTAGTTCCTCTCTATACCTGTAATGCAGTGTCTTCGTATATAAAAATATCAATTTTTTATGTGCAAATATCAGTTTCCTTGAATTAACTTTATTATAAGTTTCATTACATTTTTGATTAAGCCATCCTTTTTACTTTACATGGTCTCACTACCATGAAATTAAGTTGCAGGAGAAATTAAGTTGCAAAATTGCAGGATAAATTTTACATTAAGTTGCAAAATTGAGATGGCAAAGCATTAATCAGGGGATTGACAGTCGGGCGAGAAAACAGTTGTAGCAGGTATTATATGCAATCTCAGAATCTCGTTCAACCTTTCTGGAACAGTTAATCCCCAGCAATTTTATGGTAATTTTGGTACCGGAGGATTGTGTTAGAAGAGAGACAAAATAGACTGTGGTGTTTGATTGCATCTTAATAACCCACCTCTTAATATATTTTAACAATCCACATTTTTGTATTAAGAGGTCCTCTGAATAATTTAGACTCTTATTTGTATATTAACTATTTAGAGGGCATCTTAATACAAAGATGTGGGTTGTTAAAATGTATAAAGAGGTGGACTGTTAAGATGCATTAATATGTAATCAAACACTATCAATTTGTAAACCACATGTCTTGATACAGAACCTTAAGATCTTTTATGCCTGGTTTTGAAACTTTGCAAGTTCTCTTGGGATTATTAGTTTGTGGAAGTTTCAGAGTGATCATACTAATTTTTCTTCTCAATTAGTTGATATGTTAGGATCAAGATTCCAACAAAGATTAACTTTGTACTTGTACTTTATAACATTTTAAGATTTCATAAATAGACTAGAAAAATAATAAATTAAAATCTTTCGTGCGGAACGGATGGAATATATTTTAGGGGATTGTTATGTTAACAAGTTAATGTCATTTGATATCGAGAGATTATCTTATGAAAATAACATTTCCCTATTTTTAAGGAGGTAAACATTGTTTCCCTCTTATGTTGTGTTAAGTATGTGACCCTTTGGTGGAGCGTTAAGATGAAGTACTTTTAAATGTAAAGTTTTTGACAAATGCTTTTATAGAAAAGTATAAATTTATGTTATAAACTACCAAGTACTAGTTGTTATTTTAAAATTTCAAATAAGTTTACATCAAAATTTTAAATTTCGCAAAGTAACTAAAGATCAAAATCTCAACTCTTTTTCTTGAAGATAGGGAGTACTCCCCCCACCCCCCCAAAAAAAAATAAAAAAAAATAAAAAAAATTTCCTTCCACTTTATCATTCATTGTATTGAAGGGATCGTATTAGAAGACATTCTTCCAAGAGTTAGTTTAATTGAAGAGTTGCTTAAATCATGCAATCATTTACAAGGAGGATGAAAATTTTACAAGGCCATAAATAATCAATGCAAGCAAATGAAGCACCTTCATAAAATGGTGGTTCACCCACATAATTGTGACATAGAAAAACCATGTTTCTAACAATTAAAACCCCTTTATAATAAAATAGGCACCAAGAAAGCAAAGGCAATACAAGTAATTGAAGCACAATAGTATCTTCAAATGTGTAGCTAATTACTGCAATCTTCATCCTTGGAACCATAAACAAATTGGGAAAAAAAACTCACATTTTCTAGTAAAGCATATACTGCAAATTCTAAGAATCTGAGGGTGATTGTGGTTCCTGCTGCGCCTGCTGCCACATTTGTGGAGCCATGAAGGGGTGAGGCTGTTGTGTATACAAAGCAGGATCCACCACAGGCTTGCTCATGATCATCCCAGAAGTTCCAGGTTGTGGTGATTGTTGCGCCGGTGGCATATAATAGTACGGGAATGAGTCGGAAAGCCCACCAATGGGCATAGTTTCTCTCGGCATCGATGCTAGTGCTTCATCTTTAATATCCTCCCTTGGGACTATGTCAACCAAGAAGTCAAAAATATCGGTCCTAGTAATAGCCGCAGCAATGTCATTCTTCTGAAGTGTCCTTCTCTTGTTCTCCTCGGTGTGATTCCAAGATCGCAATGTCAACTCTAAGATAAACATCTCACATGCTCTGGCAAATACAATAGGTGCCTCGGCTGATATCATCCTTACATCTTCATCAGCCTTCATAATCTTCTTGATCCTTGCTAGAGGAAGGCTATGATTCTTGAAATCCGTAACTTTCTCGATTTCCTGGTACTGATTTGCCCAAAAAGACTGGAGTTGCTGTTGCAGTTGCAGTTGCTGCTGCTGGTGAATTTGCTGATAAGCGAGCTGCTGTTGTGCAAGCTGAGCTCCTGAAGGAGCAGGACTGGTAGATTGAACTGACCCAATTGATGTTACAACTGATCCATGACCAGGGGTCCCACTCATTTGGTTTGAATCATACGGATTAATGCCATATGGCAATTGAGCTGTACTACTGACTACATTTGGCACCTGGGACTGTCCATGCCCTTGTTGATCCATTCTGATTGGTATAGGTTCAAAAGAGAGATGTATATATACTAATCGTGCTGAAAAAATGACAGGAATGAAATTGAAAAGTTATCTTTGTGTGATGCATAGATATTGAAAGATAACAATCTCTTCAAATAGCATCATCATAGCTGCCAAAATATAATATACTTAGATTTTTTTTAAAAAAACTTTGTTTTTGTGTTTTTTCCCCTTTGTTTTTCAGAATGGTCCCAACTTCCAAGAAAAAATATTATCTTATGCCAAACATGAAAAGGTTGCAAATATACCAGTAGACTTGTCTACTTTAGGTTAGTTTGAGTAACAGATTTCAGTCAAAAGTAGATCACAGGTATAGACAAAAACCAGTATGACATTAATCATTAGACAATCTTGATCTCCAATACTGACACAAATATTTGACATAGCTTATAAACTGAAACACAGACCGATCAGGAGATAAAAACAACCATTTATTAGAATCATGAGTTCGGTATCTTTATTAAGTCTATTGTTGAGTTTCTTTGTGATCAGAAGGAAGCTAAGGTTTAACTCCAATCTGTCTCAAGACCTAGGAACAACCCTCCAAATGGCAAATTAGCTCCTTTTCCCACATTTCAGTAAGTTTAAAAGGGGAGAATATTTTCTCTAGTTTCACTTCAACAATCTTTAAATTTTCTCACCCACGCAAAATTACAACTAAGCATTACTGTGCAATCAACAATATCTTGGGAATTTATTGATTATTTAACAGGGAAGAAAAGAAGAGTATTCAACAAAGAATATGCATCAAATCCAGCTTTCAAATATGTCAAAATATACAACATGCACATACGAGCTTTTCTCTAGAAATCATTTCATATGTTTCCAAAAAGCTCCATAAACTACACCATTTATCCTTGACACTGTTATTCTTCAAAGCTCTACTCAGAGTTAAAATGTTATATATCATCAAGATATATATATTTACCCAACTTGTAGAAAAGGCACGCGGTTTATTTATTCTTTTAAAGTAAAATGGAAGAAAATTCTAAAAGGACATCTGAAAAATTATAACAGGGAACCTAAGGCAAAACAAAGACAAGGAATGAAAGCAGGGAACCATAGTCTAAATTTAATAGAAGAACGTAAAACTATGTTATGGATTTCAACTTCTTTACTTCCTAACTTCCTACATGGCTACATTCTCATTTCTTTCATTAGAACTATCATATTTATTATACACCATCTAAAGAGTAATACTAAATTAAAAAAAAATTGTTCTATTCAGAACTTAAATAAATCACATCAATTTTTAAATTTCAGATTTCATGAATTGACTTTAGAATCAAAACCGGACTCCTTTTGTGGGACGGAAGGAGTATAAAAACTAAACTAAACTAATAAATAAATAAAGTTTCTCAGAATGAAATAACACACAATTTGGAAGCATTTAAGGATGGGGAATTGTTATTTCCACAAGAGAAATTTGATATTTCTACAAAGTCGTAAATGCGGATCCCATTTACTATTCATGTGAGAGAAGGCTTATGGAATTATCAAATTCCCTTGTGGTTACACCAATTAAAACAAAGTTATCAACAAAAAACAATAAAATAGTATCCACAATAAAACTAGAGCTGTTAACAGTAAACACGGTCAGAAAACTGCAACTTAGCATCATACACAAAATTACCCTATCACATATTTTTATGCCACCTATTCACTCGTCTATAAACAAGGCATCCTTAACACACAAAAATAAAATTAGAAATATATATACTAATTTCTACCCCAGAAAATTAAAAATGCTCACCAAATCAAGAAAACAAGGAATTATAAACAATTATTACCCATTCCTAGAAATCATGTAAACTAGTGATACATAAATTGAAATTAAATATTGATCTCGTAATAATGATTGAAAGCCTACAAATTCGGAGAGAAATAAGAATTATTAACAGAGAATCAAACAAAAAAAACCAAGAAATTTAATTTGAGGGTTTTTTTGTTTACCTTACTTAGATTAGAGGGTGTTGATTTTTCCTAAGAATAAATGAGAAACATAGGATTAGCCAATATGTTCGTAGTATCAAACAAATGAACCCCAGAAAGACACAGAGCTAAGGGTTGGATTCTGAATTTGTTGTTGATTATAGAATAGAAGGGAACTATGTTGTTTGTTTGTAAGCTTTTTATTGTTTTGTCGAATATACCCTTATCTTGAATTCCTCCTTGTTTAGGGGCATTCTTTTCTGCTTGTTTTTGGGGACAGTAGTGCCCATTCGCTTAAAACCTCCGCGTGTAACCTCCTAAATTTTCCTCAATTAAATATTAAATATATAATAGTAATAAGAAAAAGAAAATTATAAAACAACCAAACTTGCAAGAACAAAAGGAAAGGGAATTTGTGATTGAAAATTGATATTTTCACAATGTATAACAACGGTGAAAATTGTCACTAGGGGTGAGCATAGTGCGATTTGAAGCTGAAACTGTACACGAAACCGCTTAGGTGCGGTTAGAAAAATTTAAAATCGCACATGAAACCGTGTTTGTGATTGGTGCGGTGCCGTGCGGTGCGGTTTAGTTTCATTTGGTGCGATTTCGGTTTCAAAACCAATTGAAATAACAAACTCGTAAAACAGCTAACAAAATCATTCACGCAAACGTATTACGCAGCGAACACAATCATGGAGCTAATTTAGCAAAATAGTTCTGGGCATCAACAATTATATGATTGATTAATACTATGTTATCATATTTAATTTAGTAAATACTAAGCCACTATTGATTTGCAAACATAATTGATACTATTTATTCTTCATTCAACCCTGCAATATCTGTCTTCTAAAATAAAATGAGTAGAATATTTTATAATAGAGAAATTATATATACTTGTAACAAATTTGAGAAAACACGATGATTATTTGATGCGGTTTTTGTAAGACCCCAACTTATTATAAATAAAATTAAATTTTCTCTATTCATTATCTTGAAATAATAAGGAGTTAATTTGATATAATGCTGTGGTTATGAGTGAAATGTGTAAATTTTGTAAAATAAGCAAATAGTTATAAAATATTCATTGTTGCTGGGGAATATTCGTTTGGTCGTAGAATATGCTTACTGCTGGGGAATATTCGTACGACGGCGCAGTCATTTGTGGGTCCCATAACGAAAAACGGTCGAATGAAAAAAATGACAAGTTTGAGTTTTTATAAATAACGACGTAATTGTTACCGTTAACACTGTTGAAATACCCGGTGGTTAAAATACAGTAATACGCGTGGTTACACAGTAGCATACAATATTGCACTGTATTGTTGAATTATTGATCCTTACGTAAGAATGCACTACTCAATAATTGTTACAGTAATTACTGTTCAATATTTTATTTTATTGATTCAATAATTGTTGCGTTGATATTTTTTATTATTGTTGTTTCAATAATTGTCACTGCACAGTATTTTTCATTATCAGATGAATAATTCATATTATTTGAATAATATTATTAGATAGCATTATTGGCAATGTCTAAGAAAATCCTGTCTAAGGAGAGGTTTGGTCACCTAATTACGCGCCAGTATGGAGAAATCCTTATCGGAAAGCCCCATCTTTCTTGGGAACGGCCTTGTTGTCATAATTGTGATTCTGTAATATTATTTGTGAATAATTAATTATTAATTTATATGATAATGAAATATTTATTTTATGTGGATATAAATGATGGATATATTTATTGTGGTGTTTTATCAGTATTTTTAGCGGAATAGAGGTGCTGAAAATCATCCGTATATGGATTTCGGACATTTTCTATTTGAAATTTAGAAAAACTTTCTTCTGTAAAGTTGTAGAGAATTCAATTTCCTATGGAATGAACATAAAATTCGTATTTTTTTGATAAAAGGGCTATTTATTATGAATTGTTGAAGTTTCAGAAATTAAATATTTTTATTAAAATTATGGGCGGGACCCACTTTTATTTTTAAAACATGTGGGCTGCTAATTTTTTTTTTCTAAGATGGCATGCTGGTCTTGGATGGCTAACATACGTAGAATGAAGAAAATATAATATATTATTTTATTAGTTTAGTCTGCTTTGACGTTCTAACATTTTTCTATAAATAGGTGCTTAGGTTAGAATTGAAAATCACACCAGAAATATAAGTTTTCTCTCTCTATATTATCGAGCGTATTTTTGTGAGTATTTAGATACTTTGAGAGTTACTATTCAATGCAAGTTTTCTTCGGCTTTACATCCGATATTCCGATCAGAAGTAATGTTATTTTGAGGTAAAGGATGTTATTTTCTTCGTAAATGATATTATTTTCTTCAATATCATTATGCCGAAATATTGATATGAATTTTATTGTAAAATGTTTACCTTTTTGTGTTGAGGTTACTATTCACGTATACGGCACTATTCACGTATACGACACTATTCATAAATACGGTACTATTCACCGAAAAATAAAAATAAAAAATCTTTGTCCCAGATGTCTATTATGATTACTATCTTTGATTGTATCCATATTTTGATCTTTATTCTTAAATTTTACTCCATTATGATTTATTATGGAGTATTTTTAAAACTTGAATTATCTAAAGTATGAATCTCTAATCTTTTTCCTTTTATCTCACTGAATTCGTTCTTTAAAATATTTTTCATCATTCTCAGTCCTTAATGGTGATACTTGATGAATATCTTTGGCCTGTAGTGCAAAGATAAATGATTACTTAATGAATATCTTTGGCCCGTAGTACAAAGATGAACAGGTGTTGAGATGAACATGACCAACGGGTGATACAAATGAATATCTTTGGCCTGTAATGCAAAGATAAATATTTGATTCAAGATGTATATTGATTGATGTTACATGGATAAAATATTGATGATGGACTTTTAAATTCATAGATGATAGTAGATTTCATTCTCTACTTAACTCTTCTAATGAATTGTTATTTCCGTTGTAGTTGTTGATCTAAAATTTGTTGTCTATTATATTCTATCAGATTTTTTCCTGTTGAAGACTATTGATAATTTGTTGTATACTATCTTAGTCATATTATTCTTTACTGGGCTAGTTGAGCTCATCCTTTTTTTTTGTTCTATTTTTCTTCTCAAGAGGTGAGAATATAGCAGGAACTAGCCGGAGTATGGAGTGATGGTTCTAGAAAGTTATTTTAGCAGTCCTCATTATTTTTATAAAATAATGTATCAATAATTATAATGAGGACTCCTTTTAAGTTTTAATACTGTCTATTAGACAATATTTGTATTTAAACTCACAGTATATGTGTTGTCGTATTTTACATGACAATTGTATTAATGAAGTTGTATTTTTTTCTGTACCATGTATTTGACGACTCAGATTGGGTGATGTATACCTATTTTGGGGGCGTCACAGTTGGTATCAGAGCTTAGGGATATAGTCTCTGGCGGAGATCGGGGAATAGAACTAGGAGGGGAGAGATGAGTAAATCATTCGCTAGTGTATCCTACCTAAGCTTATTTGTTAGTCAGTCATAATATAGGGATACTATGTGATATATTAATTTGTTTAATTAACCCTTGTTTTATGGCAGTATTTAAGAATGGTAGCTGAGAACATTAATAATGAAGTGTATGAGACCGTGAAAACACCTTTAATCACAAACCAGGAGAACGTGCAACAGGAAGGCAATATTCCTCCTGTAATCAACACTACCGAAATCAGACGAGGGAGACTCGTGTACAAAATACGGGTGGAAATGATAGCAATGCGCGGTTTGTCACAGCCAAGCAGTTTAAAGAGTTGGGACCACCAGAATTTTGGGAAAAATCGGATCCGATTAAGGCGAAAACATGGGTTAAGAAAATTACCAAGATATTTGATGTCTTGGGATGCACGGAAGAACAGAAGGTTCCATTCGCCACCTTTATGTTCCGTGGTGAGGCAGATTACTCATGAAAATTTGTGAAGCGTACCCAGCCAGCCGCACTCAACATATCTTTGGAAAGATTTCAGAAACTGTTCAATGATAAGTACTTTCCTGAAAGTATTCATCATATGAAGGAGATAGAGTTTATTAGACTGGAACAAAATAACATGACGATATCCCAGTACGAGGCGAAGTTCGCAGAGTTATCCAGGTTTACGCCTCATTTGGTGGAGAATGAGGAGCGAATGATACGGATGTTTCTAAGAGGTCTAAAACTCGAGATTCGGCAATATCTTATCTCTCATAAATTTTCTTTATATTCAGATGTTGTAAACAGGGCTCAATTATTAAAGCGAGATAATGAGTATGTTCAACCGAGGGACCACGTCATACTGGTGATAACAGTCATCAGAGCGATGATAACTAGCGCGGAGGAAAAAATACGGACAAAAGCGGTAACCACTCGGGTGGTAATCGTGGCCATGATAATAGGAGAGGTGAGCCAAGTAAAAATTTCAAAAAGAGGAGATTCAACAATGACGGGAAGACATCAGCAACAGCACCAGCACCAACAACAAATTCTAGGGGAGGAGAATGACCGCCAGTTAGATGCTACAAATGCGGAGAGGAAGGACACATAAGTCTAAACTGTTCACAGCCTTCCAAGGTGTGCTTCAATTGTGGAAAAGACGGTCATATAGCCCGATTTTGTCTGGTAGCAAAGTCAAGTCCTACTAAGACGGTGGCACCAAAGGCGACTACGGACAAAACAAAGTCGGTGATTCAAGGGAGGGCGTTTGTCGTGACTGGCCAAAATACGAGAAACCCGAACGAGGTGATCACGGGTAAGCTAATCATAAATTCTTGCGAAGTTTATACCTTATTAGATACCGGTTCTACCCATTCTTTTATCTTTCCTGCTTGTGCTCAACGTTTAAACTTGACTCTGGAGAAATTGGACTTTGACTTATCTGTGGAGACTTTGTTAGGAGAAACTTTCATTACATCCACTGTTTATAAATCTTGTTTGATCCAAGTTGATACCCTCACATTACATGTTGATCTTATCTCTTTAAAGATACTTGCTTTTGATGTGATTTTAAGAATTGATTGGTTAACTACTCATCATGCCAAAATTGATTATTTTCGTAAGGTTGTTAGTTTTTATATTCCTAACCAACCTGTTATGCGAATTCAAGCAACTAAACCACTAAAATCAATCACTGTCATATCAAGCCATAAAGTCATTCGTTTATTAAAAAATGGATGTCAAGCTTTCTTAGCCCATGTTATGGACTTGAATAAAAATACGTCAGATTTGAATAATATTTCTGTTGTTAGTAAATTTCCTGACGTATTTCCTGAAGAACTTCCCGGTCTACCGCCAGAACGTGAAGTTGAATTCTTTATTGACCTTGAACCTGGTACAAATCCCATATCGAATGGCTCTTATTGAACTTCAGGAGTTAAAAGTCCAACTACAGGAGTTGTTGAACATCGGTTTCATTCGTCCTAGTACATCTCCTTGGGGTGCTCCTATTTTATTTGTAAAGAAGAAAGACGGGAGTATGCGACTTTGTATTGACTACCGAAAATTGAATTATGCCACCATCAAGAATAGGTATCCGCTACCTGGCATTGATGACCTGTTCGACCAGTTACAAGGAGCACAATTCTTTTCAAAGATCGTTCTTCGTTCTGGATATCATCAGCTAAAGATTAAAACTGAGGATATTCCAAAGACTGCCTTTAGAACTTGGTACGGGCATTATGAATTCTTAGTCATGTCTTTTGGATTGACTAATGTTCCTGCTACTTTCATGGTTATGATGAACCGTGTGTTCAAGAAATATTTGGATCAGTTCGTTGTTGTCTTTATTGATGACATCCTCATCTATTCTAAAAGCCGTGAAGATCATGAGCACCATTTGAAGCTGGTACTACAAAGGTTTCGTGACAACAAGCTATATGCCAAGCTGAAGAAATATGAGTTCTGGCTTGAGGAAGTAGCATTTCTTGGGCACGTGGTGTCAAAGCATAGAGTATCTGTTGACCCGGCAAAGATTGAAGCCATACAAAGTTGGGAGCAACTGAAGTCGGTGACCGAAGTACGTAGCTTTCTTGGCTTAGCTGGTTATTATCGGAGATTCGTGGAAGGATTTTTTCGAATCGCTACTCCGTTAACTCAGCTGACTCGGAAAGATACAAAATTCGTATGGAGTGAGGAATGCGAGAAGAGTTTCCAAGAGCTTAAAAGGAGACTCATTTCGGCACCTGTTCTGACAATACCATCCGATTCGGATGGATTTGTTATCTACAGCGATGCTTCAGGCAAAGGGTTAGGATGTGTTCTCATGCAACATGGGAAAGTCATAGCTTATGCCTCGCGACAACTCAAAGAATATGAGAGGAATTATCCTACTCATGATCTAGAGTTGGCAGCAGTCGTTTTCGCGTTGAAAATCTGGAGGCACTACTTGTATGGGGAGAAAGTGGAGATTTATATGGATCATAAAAGCCTCAAATATTTCTTCATCCAAAAGAAACTCAACATGCGGCAACGACGTTGACTAGAACTATTGAAAGATTACGACCATAGCATTCAATATCATTTTGGAAAAATAAACGTTGTAGCTGACGCATTGAGTAGAAGATCATATGCGGGTATGAGTGCGATGTTGTTAACGCAAATACTGTGACGCCCCCAAAATAGGTATACAACACCCATTCTGAGTCGCCAAAATACATGGTACAGAAACAACTACATCTTTATTATTACAACACAAGAACTGTGAGTTTAAATACAAATATTGTCATTTAGACAATATCCACACTCAAATAAGCCCTCATTACAATTATTGATACATTATTTCACAAAAATAGTGAGGACTACTAAAGTAACTTCTAGAACCATCATTCCATACCCCGACTAGTACTCGCTACATTCTCGCCTCCTGAGAAAAATGGAACAAAAAGGAAAAGGGTGAGCTCAACTAGCCCAGTAAAGAACATTATGACTAAGATAATACAGAACAAATTATCGTTAGTCTTCAACAGGGAAAAATCTAATAGAATACAATAGACAACAAGTTTTAAATCAATAACTGCAGCGGAAACAGCAAACCATTAGAAGAGTCAAGTAGAGAATGAGTTCTACTATCTTCTAAGATTTAAAAGTCCATCATCAATATTTTATCCCTGTAACAACAATCAATAACCATCTTTAATCAAATATTCATCTTTGCACTACAGGCCAAAGATATTCATTTGTATCACTAGTCGGTCATGTTCATCTCAACACCTGTTCATCTTTGCACTACGGGCCAAAGATATTCATCAGTTAATCATTCATCTTTGCACTACGGCCAAAGATATTCAGTAATATCATCATTTAGGACTGAGGATGATGAAAAATATATTAAAGAAAACGAATCCAGTGAAACAAAATAACAAATATTAAGGATTCGTATTTCGATTTATCCATGTCCAAAAATACCTTATAATTATTCATAGTGAAGTAGAATTCAAGAATGATCAAAACATGGATACAATCAAAGCTAGTATCCAGAATAGATATTTTGGACGAAAAGAAGAAAATTTTATTTTTCAGTGAATAGTAACTCGTGAATAGTAACTCGTGAATAGTAACTCATGAATAGTAACCCCGACGTGAAAAGTTCCAAATTTGATAAAAATTTCCAACCAATATTTCGGCATAATGATATTGAAGAAATAATATCATTTTTGAATAAAATAACATCCCTTACCTCGTACAGACAGTACTTCTGATCGGAATACCGGTATAAGGCTGAAAGACACTTGCTCTGATGAATAGAAACTCTCAAAGTATCTAAATACTCACAAAATACACTCAATAAGAGAGAGAAAGAGAGAAAACTTGTTTCTGGTGTGATTTTCAATTCTAACTTAGCCCTCTATTTATAGGAAAATGTTAGCACGCCGAAGCAGACTTAACCTGCAACCTGATGGCTTTACCTGCTACTATTCCCACCCACCACATTTGAATAAAAATTTTAGCACATTTCTTCACCAACCAAGAGTGGGGCCCACCAATTCTAGAATTTTCTACCAAAATGATTAACTCCGAAAATTCAACAATTTCTGAACCAGTCATCTCGTAAAATTCATAATAAATCATACGTTCATTTTTAACGGTTCAAAATTTGTGGACATATACTCAACTTATATATGTATAACATATCCAAAAATTACCACGATCCAACGGTCGGATTAAAAATTATAACCCCCGCAAAATATCTCAAAAACCCTGATTTTTAATACCTCCATTCCGACAAAAATACTGATAAAAACCTCAACATTAACTCCTTCATTTTTAACCACAAAAATATATCCCTCATTTATATCCACAAAAATAAATATTTCCTTATCATATGAATCAATAATTAATTATTTATAAATAATATTACAGAATCACATTTATGACAACCAGGCCGTTCCCAGGAAAGAGGGGGCTTTCCAATAAGGATTTCTCCTTACTGGCGCGCAATTAGATGACCAAACCTCTCCTTAGACAGAACTTTCTAGACATTGCCAATAATGTTATCTAATAATATTATTCAAATAATATGAATTATTGATCTGATAATGGGAAATACTGTGTAGTGACAATTATTGAAACAATAGTAATATAAAATATCAACGCAGCAATTATTGAATCAATAAAATAAAATACTGAACAGTAATTACTGTAACCATTATTGAGTAGTGCCTTCTTACGTAAGAATCAATAATTGGTGCAATACAGTGTGCTACTGTGTAACAACGCGTATTACTGTGTTTTAACCACCGGGTATTCCAACAGTATTAACGGTAACAACTACGCCGTTATTAATAAAAAACATATACTTGTCGTTTTCTTCATCCAATCGCTTTCCGTTATGGGGCCCACAAAAGACTGCGCCGTCGTACGAATATTCCCCGACAGGAAGAATATTCCACGACCAAACGAATATTCCCCGACAACAATGAATATTTTATAACCACTTGCTTATTTAAAATATTTACGCATTTTACCCATAACTAACCTCATTAATCAATTTAACACTTACTATTTCAAAATAATAAATAGAGGGAATTTAAATTTCATTTATTAATAATTTGGGGTCTTACAACCTCCCCTCCTTATGAAATTTCGTCCACGAAATTGACGTACGTACCTGGTGTTTCGAAAAGATGAGGATACCTCGCTTTCATTTCCGTTTCCAACTCCCAGGTCATTTCCTCAATAGCATGGTTTCTCCACAAAACTTTAACTTGTGGTATGACCTTCGTGCGTAGGACATGCTCCTTTCTATCCAAGATCTTGACAGGTACCTCTTCGTACGTTAAGTCTTCAGCTATCTCGTCCGGTTCTAACTCAATAACGTGGTCTGGGTCTTTCACATATTTACGTAACACAGATATATGAAAAACATTATGAACACGAGACATACTTGGAGGTAACGCAAGTCTATAGGCCACATTTCCTACTCGGTCAAGAATCTGAAATGGACCAATAAATCGTGGATTGAGCTTTTCTCTCTTCCCAAATCTTGTAACTCCTTTCCATGGAGCCACACGCAACAATACATGATCCCCAATGTCAAATTCCACGTCCTTCCGATGAAGATCCGCATAACTCTTTTGTCGATCCTGTGCCGTTTGTATACGTTGTCGAATCGTTTGGATCTTCTCTGTAGTCATGCGTACCAACTCTGGTCCCAACAATGTTGCTTCACCCACCTCGTCCCAGCATACTGGAGAGCGACACTTTCGTCCATATAATGCTTCAAATGGGGCCACACCTATACTTGCCTGATAACTGTTATTGTAAGAGAATTCCACCAATGGTAGGTACTTATCCCAACTCCCTTTGAAATCTAGGACACAAAGTCTTAATAGATCTTCAAGAGTTTGAATAGTCCTCTCTGATTGTCCGTCCGTTTGAGGATGGTATGCCGAACTAAATCGTAAATCTGTGCCCATAGCTTTTTGCAAGCTAACCCAAAATCTTGAAGTGAATCTTGGGTCACGATCCGAAACTATGGATACTGGCATGCCATGCAGTCTCACAATCTCATCTACGTATATACGAGCAAGACGTTCAAGGGAATAAGTCTCCCGTATCGGCAAGAAATGAGCAGACTTGGTTAATCTATCAACAATAACCCAAATAGCATTTATGCCTTGAGAAACCGTGGGAAGACCCGTAACGAAATCCATGGTAATGTGTTCCCACTTCCATTTCGGAATCTCAAGTGGTTGCAATGGACCCTTTGGTACTTGATGTTCCGCCTTTACACGTTGACAAGTTAAACACCTCGAGATAAACTTTGCAATCTCTCTCTTCATATTATTCCACCAAAATGTATGTCGTAGATCACGATACATTTTGGTACTTCCAGGATGGATTGCAAATGGTGTATTGTGTGCTTCCATCATGATCTTGTACTTCAAATCAGAATTGTTAGGAACACAGAGTCTAGAGTGAACTCGAAGTATTCCTTCTTCATCGATTCTTGCTTCTGGAATAGAACCTTCTTGCACTTTCTTCTTCATACGCATCAGCTCTATGTCCGTAGCTTGAGCAGCTTTAACTTTATCGATTAAAGTCGGTTCTACTCGTATATTTGATATCATCATGTGGGTACTTGGAGCCTTCATCTCTATCTCCATCCTTTGCAAGTCATACAAAATGGACCTTTGTGTTAACAACATTGCACTCGTACCCGCATATGATCTTCTACTCAATGCGTCAGCTACTACGTTTGCTTTTCCAGGATGATATTGGATGGTATGATCGTAATCTTTCAACAGCTCGAGCCAACGTCGCTGCCGCATGTTAAGTTCCTTTTGGGTGAAGAAATATTTAAGGCTTTTATGATCTGTATAGATCTCCACTTTCTCCCCATACAGGTAGTGTCTCCAGATCTTCAACGCGAAAACTACTGCTGCCAACTCCAAATCATGAGTAGGATAATTCCTCTCATATTTTTTGAGTTGTCGCGAGGCATAGGCTATGACTTTCCCATGTTGCATGAGAACACATCCTAACCCTTTGCCTGAAGCATCACTGTAGATAACAAATCCATCCGAACCAGATGGTATTGTCAGAACAGGTGCCGAAATGAGTCTCCTCTTAAGCTCTTGAAAACTCTTCTCGCATTCCTCGCTCCATACGAATTTGATATCTTTCCGAGTCAGCTGAGTTAACGGGGTAGCGATTCGAGAAAACCCTTCCACGAATCTTCGATAATAACCAGCTAAGCCTAGAAAGCTACGTACTTCGGTCACCGTCTTTGGTTGCTCCCAACTTTGTATTGCTTCAATCTTCGCCGGGTCAACAGATACTCCATGTTTTGACACCACGTGCCCTAGGAAAGCTACTTCCTCAAGCCAGAACTCGCATTTCTTTAACTTGGCATATAACTTATTTTCACGCAGCCTTTGGAGTACCAGCTTCAAATGATGCTCATGATCTTCACGGCTTTTGGAATATATGAGGATGTCATCAATAAAGACAACAACGAACTGATCCAAATAATCCTTGAATACTCGGTTCATCATATCCATGAAAGCCGCAGGAGCATTAGTCAATCCAAAAGACATAACTAGGAACTCATAATGCCCGTACCGAGTTCTGAAGGCAGTCTTTGGAATATCCTCAGTTTTAACCTTCAGCTGATGATATCCAGAACGAAGATCGATCTTTGAAAAGAACTGTGCTCCTTGTAACTGGTCAAACAGGTCATCAATACGAGGTAGCGGATACCTATTCTTAATAGTGACATGGTTTAATTCCCGGTAATCAATACAAAGTCGCATACTCCCGTCTTTCTTCTTTACAAATAAAACAGGAGCACCCCAAGGAGATGTACTAGGACGAATGAAACCGATGTCCAACAACTCTTGTAGTTGGACCTTTAACTCCTGAAGTTCAATAGGAGCCATTCGATATGGGGTTTTAGAAATGGGCTTTGTACCAGGTTCAAGATCAATAAAGAATTCAATTTCTCGTTCCGGGGGTAGACCGGGAAGTTCTTCAGGAAATACGTCAGGAAAGTCAATAACAACAGGAATATTATTCAAATTTGACGTGTCTTTATTTAAATCCATAACATGGGCTAAGAAAGCTTGACATCCGTTTTTTAATAAACGAATGGCTTTATGGCTTGATATAACAGTGATTGATTTTAATGGCTTAGTTGTTTGAATTCGTACAACAGGTTGGTTAGGAATATGAAAACTAACAACCTTACGAAAACAATCAATTTTGGCATGATGAGTAGTTAGCCAATCAATCCCTAAAATCACATCAAAAGCAAGTATCTTTAAAGAGATAAGGTCAACAGGTAAGGTGATGGTACCAACTTGGATCACACAAGATTTATAAACAGTGGATGTGATGAAAGTTTCTCCTAACGGAGTCTCCACAGATAAATCAAAGTCTAACTTCTCCGGAGTCAAGTTTAAACGTTGAGCACAAGCAGGAGAGATAAAAGAATGGGTAGAACCGGTATCTAATAAGGTATAAACTTCGCATGAATTTATGATTAGCTTACCCGTGATCACCTCGTTTGGGTTCCTCGCATGTTGACCAGTCACGACAAACGCTCTTCCAGGAACCGTTGACTTTATCTTTTCTGGGACAGCTTTTTGAGTCACCATCCCCGCTGGACTTGGTTTTGCTACAGTGCAATCTCGAGCGATATGTCCTTCCTTTCCACAATTATAACATACCTTAAACTGTTGTGGACAGTTTGGGCTGATATGTCCTTCTTTTTCGCACTTATAGCATATAACCGGTGGTCGTTCTCCTCCCTTGGAACCAGTTGCTGTTGGTGCTGACGTCTTCGTATTGTCATTGTTGAATCTCCTCTTTTTAAAATCTCCTCCCGACTCGCTTCTTCTATTTTCATAGCCACGATTACCACCAGAGTGGTTGCCGTTCTTGTCTGTATTTTTCTTTCTCCGCTGGTTATTATTGTTCTGATGACTGCTGTCACCGATATGATCCTGGTTGTGATCCCTCAGTTGACCGTACTCGTTATCTCGCTCTAATAATTGAGCCCTGTTGACAACATCTGAATAGAGAGAAAATTTATGAGAAATGAGATATTGACGTATGCCGGGTTTCAAACCTCTCAGAAACATCCTCGTCATACGTTCCTCATTCTCCACCAAATGAGGTGCAAACCTGGACAACTCTGCAAACTTTGCCTCGTACTGAGATACCGTCATATTATTCTGCTCTAGTCTAATAAACTCTACCTCCTTCATATGACGAATACTTTCAGGAAAGTACTTGTCATTGAACAGTTTTTGAAATGTCTCCCAAGACATGCTGAGTGCGGTTGGATGGGTACGCTTCACAGACTCCCACCAGTAATCTGCCTCGCCACGGAACATAAAGGTGGCGAATGGAACCTTCTGTTCCTCCGTGAATCCCAAGACATCGAATATCTTGGTAATTTGCTTGACCCACGTTTCCGCCATGATCGGATCCGGCTTTCCCTTAAATTCTGGTGGTCCCAATTCTTTGAACTGTTTGGCTGTGACAAACCGTGAATTGCTATCATTTCCTCCTGTATTTTGAACACGAGTCTCCCTTGTCTGGTTTTGCATGAATTGCAAAAAACTTCTAAACATTCCATCGTTCATCATCTGCTCATTGGTGTTGTTCACAGGAGGAACATTGCCAGCCTGTTGCACGTTCTCCTCGTTGGTAAGCACCGGTGTCTCCACGGTCTCATTTACTCCACTGTTAACATTCTCAGTCGACATTCTCAAATACTGCCATAAAACAAGGGTTAATTAAATAAATTAACAAATCACATAATACCCCTATATTATGACTGACCAATAAATAAGCTTAGGTAGGACACACTATCGAAGGATTCGTCTCTCCCCTCCTAGTTCTATTCCCCGATCTCCGCCAGAGATCATATCCCTAAGCTCTGATACCAACTGTGACGCCCCCAAAATAGGTATACAACACCCATTCTGAGTCGCCAAAATACATGGTACAGAAACAACTACATCTTTATTATTACAACACAAGAACTGTGAGTTTAAATACAAATATTGTCATTTAGACAATATCCACACTCAAATAAGCCCTCATTACAATTATTGATACATTATTTCACAAAAATAGTGAGGACTACTAAAGTAACTTCTAGAACCATCATTCCATACCCCGACTAGTACTCGCTACATTCTCGCCTCCTGAGAAAAATGGAACAAAAAGGAAAAGGGTGAGCTCAACTAGCCCAGTAAAGAACATTATGACTAAGATAATACAGAACAAATTATCGTTAGTCTTCAACAGGGAAAAATCTAATAGAATACAATAGACAACAAGTTTTAAATCAATAACTGCAGCGGAAACAGCAAACCATTAGAAGAGTCAAGTAGAGAATGAGTTCTACTATCTTCTAAGATTTAAAAGTCCATCATCAATATTTTATCCCTGTAACAACAATCAATAACCATCTTTAATCAAATATTCATCTTTGCACTACAGGCCAAAGATATTCATTTGTATCACTAGTCGGTCATGTTCATCTCAACACCTGTTCATCTTTGCACTACGGGCCAAAGATATTCATCAGTTAATCATTCATCTTTGCACTACGGCCAAAGATATTCAGTAATATCATCATTTAGGACTGAGGATGATGAAAAATATATTAAAGAAAACGAATCCAGTGAAACAAAATAACAAATATTAATGATTCGTATTTCGATTTATCCATGTCCAAAAATACCTTATAATTATTCATAGTGAAGTAGAATTCAAGAATGATCAAAACATGGATACAATCAAAGCTAGTACCCAGAATAGATATTTTGGACGAAAAGAAGAAAATTTTATTTTTCGGTGAATAGTAACTCGTGAATAGTAACTCATGAATAGTAACCCCGACGTGAAAAGTTCCAAATTTGATAAAAATTTCCAACCAATATTTCGGCATAATGATATTGAAGAAATAATATCATTTTTGAATAAAATAACATCCCTTACCTCGTACAGACAGTACTTCTGATCGGAATACCGGTATAAGGCTGAAAGACACTTGCTCTGATGAATAGAAACTCTCAAAGTATCTAAATACTCACAAAATACACTCAATAATCTAGAGAGAGAAAGAGAGAAAACTTGTTTCTGGTGTGATTTTCAATTCTAACTTAGCCCTCTATTTATAGGAAAATGTTAGCATGCCGAAGCAGACTTAACCTGCAACCTGATGGCTTTACCTGCTACTATTCCCACCCACCACATTTGAATAAAAATCTCAGCACATTTCTTCACCAACCAAGAGTGGGGCCCACCAATTCTAGAATTTTCTACCAAAATGATTAACTCCGAAAATTCAACAATTTCTGAACCAGTCATCTCGTAAAATTCATAATAAATCATACGTTCATTTTTAACGGTTCAAAATTTGTGGACATATACTCAACTTATATATGTATAACATATCCAAAAATTACCACGATCCAACGGTCGGATTAAAAATTATAACCCCCGCAAAATATCTCAAAAACTCTGATTTTTAATACCTCCATTCCGACAAAAATACTGATAAAAACCTCAACATTAACTCCTTCATTTTTAACCACAAAAATATATCCCTCATTTATATCCACAAAAATAAATATTTCCTTATCATATGAATCAATAATTAATTATTTATAAATAATATTACAGAATCACATTTATGACAACCAGGCCGTTCCCAGGAAAGAGGGGGCTTTCCAATAAGGATTTCTCCTTACTGGCGCGCAATTAGATGACCAAACCTCTCCTTAGACAGAACTTTCTAGACATTGCCAATAATGTTATCTAATAATATTATTCAAATAATATGAATTATTGATCTGATAATGGGAAATACTGTGTAGTGACAATTATTGAAACAATAGTAATATAAAATATCAACGCAGCAATTATTGAATCAATAAAATAAAATACTGAACAGTAATTACTGTAACCATTATTGAGTAGTGCCTTCTTACGTAAGAATCAATAATTGGTGCAATACAGTGTGCTACTGTGTAACAACGCGTATTACTGTGTTTTAACCACCGGGTATTCCAACAGTATTAACGGTAACAACTACGCCGTTATTAATAAAAAACATATACTTGTCGTTTTCTTCATCCAATCGCTTTCCGTTATGGGGCCCACAAAAGACTGCGCCGTCGTACGAATATTCCCCGACAGGAAGAATATTCCACGACCAAACGAATATTCCCCGACAACAATGAATATTTTATAACCACTTGCTTATTTAAAATATTTACGCATTTTACCCATAACTAACCTCATTAATCAATTTAACACTTACTATTTCAAAATAATAAATAGAGGGAATTTAAATTTCATTTATTAATAATTTGGGGTCTTACAAATACCCATTTTGTACGACTTACAAAGGATGGAGATAGAGTTAAAGGCTCCAAGTACCCACGTGAGGATATCAAACATACGAGTAGAACCGACTTTAATCGATAAAGTTAAAGCTGCTCAAGCTACGGACCTAGGGCTGATGCGTATGAAGAAGAAAGTGCAAGAAGGTGTTATTCCAGAAGCAGGAATCGATGAAGAAGAAATACTTCGAGTTAACTCCAGACCTTGCGTTCCTAATGATTCTGACTTGAAGCATAGAATCATGATGGAGGCACACAACACACCATTTACAATCCATCCTGGGAGTACCAAAATGTATCATGATCTTCGACATACATTTTGGTGGAGCAATATGAAGAGAAAGATCGCAGAGTTTATCTCGAGGTGTTTAACTTGTCAACGAGTAAAGGCGGAGCATCAAGTGCCAAAGGGTCCATTGCAACCACTTGAGATTTCGAAATGGAAGTGGAAACACATTACCATGGATTTCGTTACGGGTCTTCCCAAAGTTTCTCAAGGCATAGATGCGATTTGGGTTATTGTTGATAAATTAACCAAGTCTGCTCATTTCTTGCCTATACGTGAGACTTATTCTTTTGAACGTCTTGCTCGTATATACGTAAATGAGATTGCATGGCATGCCAGTATCCATAGTTTCGGATCGTGACCCAAGATTTACTTTATAATTTTGGGTTAACTTACAGAAAGCTATGGGCACAGATTTACGATTCAGTTCGGCATACCATCCTCAAACGGATGGGCAATCGAAAAGGACTATTCAAACCCTTGAAGATCAATTAACACTCTGTGTCCTAGATTTCAAAGGAAGTTGGGATAAGTACTTGTCATTGGTAGAATTCTCCTACAACAACAGTTATCAAACAAGTATAAGCATGGCTCCATTCGAGGCGTTGTATGGATGAAAATGTCATTCTCCAGTATGCTGGGACGAGGTAGGTGAAGCAACGTTGTTGGGACCAGAATTGGTACGCATGACTACGAAAAAGATCCAAACAATTTGACAACGAATACAAATGGCACATGATCGACAAAAGAGTTATACGGATCTTCATCGAAAGGACGTGAAATTTAATATTGGGGATCATGTATT
This sequence comes from Panax notoginseng, assembly GCA_016801055.1. NCBI lineage: Eukaryota > Viridiplantae > Streptophyta > Magnoliopsida > Apiales > Araliaceae > Panax > Panax notoginseng. The sequence goes on from CM029017.1 coordinate 32,892,021, forward strand.
GTTACGTGTTGCACCATGGAAGGGAGTTACAAGATTTGGGAAGAGAGGAAAGCTCAATCCACGATTTGTTGGTCCATTTGAAATTCTTGACCGAATAGGAAATGTGGCCTATAGACTCGCATTACCTCCAAACATGTCTCGTGTTCATAACGTGTTTCACATATTTATGCTTCGTAAATATGTGAAAGACCTAAACCACATTATTGAGTTAGAACCAGACGAGATAGCCGAAGATTTAACGTACGAGGAGGTACCTGTTAAAATCTTGGATAGGAAAGAGCATGTCTTACGCATCAAGGTTATACCACAAGTCAAGGTTTTGTGAAAGAATCATGCTATTGAGAAAATGACTTGGGAGTTAGAATTAAAAATGAAAGCGAGGTATCCTCACCTTTTCGAAACACCAGGTACGTATGTCAATTTCGAGGATAAAATTTCATAAGGAGGGGAGGTTGTAAGACCCCAACTTATTATAAATAAAATTAAATTTTCTCTATTCATTATCTTGAAATAATAAGGAGTTAATTTGATATAATATTGTGGTTATGGGTGAAATGTATAAATTTTACAAAATAAGCAAGTGGTTATAAAATATTCATTGTTGTCGGGGAATATTAGTTTAGTCGTGCAATATTCTTACTGTTGGGGAATATTCGTACGACGGCGCAGCCATTTGTGGGCCCCATAACGGAAAACGGTCGAATAAAAAAATGATAAGTTTAAGTTTTTATAAATAACTGCGTAATTGTTACCGTTAACACTGTTGGAATATTCGGTGGTTAAAATACAGTAATACGCGTGGTTGCACATTAGCACACAGTATTGCACAGTATTGTTGAATTATTGATCCTTACGTAAGAAGGCACTACTCAATAATCGTTACAGTAATTACTGTTCAATATTTTATTTTATTGATTCAATAATTACTGCGTTGATATTTTATATTATTGTTGTTTCAATAATTGTCACTGCACAGTATTTTTCATTATCAGATCAATAATTCATATTATTTGAATAATATTATTAGATAGCATTATTGGAAATGCCTAAGAAAGTTCTGTCTAAGGAGAGGTTTGGTCACCTAATTGCGCGTCAGTAAGGAGAAATCTTTATCGGAAAGCACCCTCTTTCCTGAGAACGATCTGGTTGTCATAATTGTGATTCTGTAATATTATTTGTGAATAATTAATTATTTATTTATATGATAAGGAAATATTTATTTTACGTGGATATAAATGATGGATATATTTATTGTGGTGTTTTATCAGTATTTTTGGCGAAATAGAGGTGTTGAAAATCACCTGTATGTGAATTTCGGACATTTTCTGTTTGGAATTTGAAAAAAACTTTCTTCTGTAAAGTTGTAGATAATTCAATTTCTTATGGAATGGACATAAAATTCGTATTTTTCTGATAAAAAGGCTATTTATTATGAATTGTTAAAATTTCAAAAATTAAATATTTTATTAAAATTATGGGTAGGACCCACTTTTGTTTTTAAAACATGTGGGCTGCTAATTTTTTTTTTCCAAGATGGAATGCTGGTCTTGGATGGCTAGTATGCGTAGAATGAAGAAAATATAATATATTATTTTATTAATTTAGTCTGTTTTGGCGTTCTAGCATTTTCCTATAAATAGGTGCTTAGGTTAGAATTGAAAATCACACCAGAAACATAAGTTTTCTCTTTCTATATTATCGAGCGTTTTTTTGTGAGTATTTAGATACTTTGAGAGTTACTATTCAGTGCAAGTTTTCTTCGATTTTACATCCGATATTCTGATCAGAAGTACTGTTATTTTGAGGTAAGAGATATTATTTTCTTCGTAAATGATATTATTTTCTTCAATATCATTATGCCGAAATATTGATATGAATTTTATTGTAGAATTTCTACCTTTTTGTGTTGGGATTACTATTCACGTATACGGCACTATTCACAAATACGGTACTATTCATCGAAAAATAAAATTTTCTCTTCTTTGTCCCATATGTCTATTATGGTTATTATCTTTGATTGTATCCCTATTTTGATCTTTATACTTGAATTTTACTCCATTATGGTTTATTATGGAGTATTTTTAAAACTTGAATTATCTAAAGTACGAATCTCTAATATTTTTTCTTTTATCTCACTGGATTCGTTCTTTAAAATATTTTTTATCATCCTCAGTCTTTAATGGTGATACTTGATGAATATCTTTGGCCTGTAGTGCAAAGATGAATGATTACTTGATGAATATCTTTGGCCCGTAGTGCAAAGATGAATAGGTGTTGGGATGAACATGACCAACGAGTGATACAAATGAATATATTTGGCTTGTAGTGTAAAGATGAATATTTGATTCAAAATGTATATTGATTGATGCTACAGGGATAAAATATTGATTATGGACTTTTAAATTTATAGATGATAGTAAATTTCATTATCTACTTAACTCTTCTAATGAATTGTTATTTCCGCTGCAGTTGTTGATCTAAAATTTGTTGTCTATTATATTCTATCAGATTTTTTTCTGTTGAAGACTATTGATAATTTGTTGTATATTATCTTAGTCATAATATTCTTTACTGGGCTAGTTGAGCTCACCTTTTTCCTTTTTGTTCTATTTTACTTCTCAAGAGGTGATAATATAGCAATTACTAGCCGGGGTATAGAGTGATGATTCTAGAAAGTTATTTTAGTAGTCCTCACTATTTTTATAAAATAGTATATCAATAATTATAATGAGGACTCCTTTTGAGTTTTAATACTGTCTGTTAGATAATATTTGTATTTAAACTCACAGTATATGTGTTGTCGTATTTTACACAACAATTGTATTAATGAAGTTGTATTTATTTCTGTACCATGTATTTGACGACTCATAATGAGTGATGTATACCTATTTTGGGGGCGTCACAGTTTCGATTTTATGTGTGCGATTTTGACTAGTAACAAAACTGAAATCGTAAATTTGATTTTTTAACCCACTTAAAATCGTCACATACACCGAAACCGTTGGTGCGATTTTAATTGGTGCGGTTTTTAGTGTAATTTCGGTTCCAATTTAGTTCCTTACACAGCTCTAACCGTCATTAATTTTGTTATGAAAATATCATTTTCTATTGTGAATTTATCAATTTTGTTTGCATCGAGATTATTTTTCAAAAGCTGAGATATGTATCGATATGAATACACATTTATTTAATTTTAATAAAAATATTATAAATTAACAAAAAAAAGTATTATTTTTTTATTACATTCATGGCTCTTCAAACGTTAAAATTTTATAAATTAATTTTAAAAAGTAAAAAAAGAAAAGAAAAGCAAACCTCTAATTTGGGGATAAACGGAGTATGTTATAAGGACCTCTTGTATGAACAGTGAAATTACAACACTTGGGCTTTAGAAATAAACTTTTTAATTTATGAAATATTCTTTGCGGCAAATAGTTTTTATAATGCCTTTAAAATTTAATTAAAATAAGAGTAAAATAAAAGCCTGTGCTACTTAAAGGTCAAGCTATTGAATTAAGTATAGTATGACTGGTGTCATTTTAGAAGAACAAGGAGGTCTACTAATTTTTATTGGCAAAACTATAATTTTTTCCACTAAATTTGGCATATTTTACTTAATACACCATTGAACTTTTAATTTTTTGAATTATATTATTAAACTAATTAAAAATTTTTTAATTGGGTCATTCCGTCAAAAATAGTTGACAGACGTTAAAGTGGCGCTGACATTGAGCTGATGTGGCAAAAAATAAAAAAAAATTTGCTTATGTGGCAAAAAAAAAACAAAAACAGATTTTTTAAAAAAAATTTAACATTTTAAAGTTTTAAAAATAACAAAAACATAATAAAATACAACAAAAATTTTAAAAAAAAAATAGATTTTTTAAAAAAAATATATTTAAAAAAAAATAGAATTCTATAAAAAATATATATTTTTTAAAAATAGTTTTTTCAAAAAAGTAATTTTTTTTTAAAAACAGATTTTTAAAAAAAAAGAATTCTAAAAAAAATATACTTTTTTTAAAAAATAGTTTTTTTTTAAAACAGCTTTTTAAAAAAAAACAGATTTTTAAAAAAAGAGAATTTTTTAAAAAGAGATTTTAAAAAAAATGGAACTTTTTAAAAAAACAGCTCTTTCAAAAAAGTAGAACTTTTTTTAAAATTTTGATTTTAAAACAGTTTTTAAAAATAATCTATAAAAAATAATTTTTTTTTATAAAAAGTAGATTTTTTTAAAAAAACAGATTTTTTTAAAAACAGAATTTTTTGAAAAAACAGATTTCTAAAAAAAATAAAATTCTAAAAAAAATATACTTTTTAAAAAAAACATATTTTTTTAAAAAAATTAATTTTTTTTAAAAACATCTTTTTAAACAGATTTTTAAAAAAATAGAATTTTTAAAAAACGGTAGAAATTTTTTAAAACAGATTTTAAAAAAACGGTAGAAATTTTTTAAAACTTTTATATAAAAATAGAATTTATAAGATTTTTAAAAAGCGGTAGAAATTTTTGTGAACAGATTTTTTAAAAAAGCTGTTTTTAAAAAAATTTATTTTTTTAAAAAAATATGTTTTTTTTTAAAAAAGTATATTTTTTTTAGAATTCTATTTTTTTTAAAAATCTATTTTAAAAAAAAATTACTTTTTTGAAAAAACTGTTTTTAAAAAGTTCCATTTAAAAAAAAAATCTGTTTTTTAAAAATTCTGTTTTTTTAAAAATCTGTTTTAAAAAAAAAACAGTTTTAAAAAAATTTCTATTTTTTTTAAAAAATTATGTTTTTTATAAATTTTTTTTTTTTTAGAATTCTATTTTTTTTAAAAATCTGTTTTTTAAAAAAATTTGATTTTTTGAAACAATTGTTTTTAAAAAATATATATTTAAAAAAAATCTCTTTTTTAAAAAACTGTTTTTTTTTAAAATCAATTTTTTAAAAAATCTGTTTTTTTAAAAAGTCCCGTTTTTTACAAATTCTATTTTTTTAAAAATCTGTTTTTAAAAAAAAAACTGTTTTAAAAAAATTCAATTTTTTTAAAAAAAATATTTTTTTAAAAAAAAATAATTTTTTTTAGAATTCTATTTTTTTAAAAAATCTGTTTTTTCAAAAATTTTCTGTTTTTTTTAAAAAAAACAGTTTTCATTTTTTATAGAATTCAATTTTTTTTTAAAAATCTGTTTTCGAAAAAAATATATTTTAAAAAAAATCCGTTTTTTTAAAAAAAATTTAATTTTTTTTTGTATTTTATTATGTTTTTATTATTTTTAAAACTTTAAAATGTTAATTTTTTTTTTAAAATCTGTTTTTTATTTTTTTTTGCCACATAAGCAATTTTTTTTATTTTTTTGCCATATCAGCGCCACGTCAGCGCCACTTTAACGTCTATCAACTATTTTGGACAAAATGACCCAATTAAAAAATTTTAATTAGTTTAATGATGTAATTCAAAAAATTAAAAGTTCAGTGGTGTATTAAGTAAAACGTGCCAAATTTAGTGGTTAAAATCATAGTTTTGCCAATTTTTATTACATATGTGTTGCGATTTAAGTGCAGCTACATGATTTAGTTTTTGCTGATTGCTGCTATATGATTAACTGATTAAGTATATAAGGATTGTACCTGATTGTATAATTAAATTCACAAAAATGGATATATTTATTATGAAAAATAATATATATTACGAAAGTTTTTGTTGCCTTTTTGATTGTCACTTACGTAGGTAAATGTCGGTGATAACCATTTTTGGAGAGATATATAATAAGTGTACCCCTCTTATAATTCTTATCAATACCATATATTGATAAATTTCATAATTGTAATTCAATATAAATTTATCACAATACATCTCCTAATATAAGTTTCACAATTGTAATTCGACATAATTTTATCACAATAAATAGCCAATATGCTTCTGAGACTTAAATAGTGTGATAAAAATTGAATGAATCTGAATGAGTTAAATTTGAATGAAAAAAGTTATTTGATAATTAACATGTTTGAAACATCTGAATAACATAATTTTATTATTTTACCTCTCTAAAAAAATTCAAAGTTGTTATAAATTTATTTAATATTACTTAATATAATAGTTAATATTTTTTTTATAATTTTATAATTTTTTTTACTTTATTCAGGTACTCATTCAGCCAAAAAAAATCTGATTTAGCCATTCAGCTCAATCATCTGACCGATTCAGCCATTTAGACGAATTTTTTCCAAAACAAACACACTTACACTCTGTTTCTGAGTTTTGAACAGAAAAGAAAATAATAGAAAACTTAAATTAGAATAGAAAAAAAAAAGAATAGAAAACTTGAATTTTTCCTTTGTGTTATTTCTGAGTTTTTAATAAAAAATAATAGAAAATTTAAAATTGAGGACATGAGTTGTAATTTAAAATTTATTATATTAAAAATTGAGGATAATATGGAAATTACAAAAATATTACTTATTCTAATTTCTTTTCCGTTCAAATCATGCCAATTTTGAACGGAAAACTTTGGCAGAAAAAGTGGCCAAATTTTCTATTCATTTCTTTTCTTTTCCGTTTATTAAAAAACTCAAAAACATAAGAATTGAAAAGAAAACTTAAATTTTCCGTCCATTTCTTTTCTTTTCTGTCCATTTTAAAACTTAGAAACAGAGCGTTAATAACCGACTAATTCAGCCATTCAGATGTATCCGGTCCTAATCAAACAACCCCTTAACCCTTGCCTTTAAATGATTTTTTCAAACAAATAGTTATTTATTTTTCTTTTCATGATAGGAATGCTCCAAGCTAAATTCTTTTAATTAATGCACATTATGTAAACTTAATAAATATCAAGTCTGATAATTAATAATTTCTTAATCTCAAGTGATTATTAATTATTAAACCGTCAAGCGTATACAACACAATTTTTCTAGAGTAATATAATCACACAATTCAAGTAACAATTTCGGCCAATCAGACTAGAGAAAAGGCAGAAGAAATTGAGCCAAAATAATTATAGCAAAAGATTAATAAAAAATTAAGCTGCCTATCTGTGAAAGCATTACCAAATTGCAGCCCATTTCAGATGAACAAGATTTCTAGCAAGTGAGGAACTGATGATCATATAGCTGCTTGGTCTTACATAGGGTTGCCATGCTAACTGACCAAATGGCCAGTTTCAACTGTTTAGCATTGGCCAAGCTCTGATCTAAGTGCCCTTTTCCCATTTATATATCACAATGAGAACTTTGCAATGATCAGGCTCACTACTATAAAAACTACGTAGAGACCGACAAGGAAAAATCCCCAAGATCTAGGCACCCGGAACCTGCACCAAGTTACTACCAAGAGAGAACCCATCAGGCTCAGAAGCAAGAACACAAACGCAACGACAATGCTGACGTGGAAATGTAGTTCATAAGCTTCGGGATAAACATTGGCCGTCTGTATGACTAATGCTGTCCCGAGCCCAAATAGCATGTTAAACATGGGACCCGCAAAGCACCCTGCCATGGCCATGGCCGGCTGGCCTGCTTTTGCAACCGCAACATCAGCAACAAGATCACCGACTGAATTCCCCCATGCAAGGACTGTCAACCCGAGGAGGGCAGGGGGTAATTTGAGAAGTGATCCAAGAGCTGCAAGGCAGTTCAGAAGTTCCCCGGCCACGGAGGAAATCCAAAACACACTCATTATAAATGCTGCAATTACTATTGGCATTTGCTCGGTTTTTGGGGGTTCTTTTTCCACGATGAAATGAAGAATTGCTAGTGAGGAGCTTCCGAATAGTACTACTAACCAGAGGGGGAAATGGGTGTTTGGAAGGAGGAATATGACCGGATGAGTTAAAGGCATAAACGATTTGCAAGCATACAAAAGTACAAGTGGGCAAAGAGCAATGTTGGCAGATCCGTAAAACCTGCTCCATTCAAAAGGTGATGGTTGGGGAATAGTCAGTTTCAAAAGTAGCATAACTGGAAACTCCCAGGCTTTTGATATCTGAAAGCAACAAACAAGAGAATTATGTCATCAACAAGCAACTTAGATTCATATACTATTGATAATATAAGTTGAGGATGAATACTCTTGGCAAATATGACTCGGACTAATCAGGCATGCTTATAGTAGAAAAAAAAATCAGCCTACTTGAAAATTTATTTCTAATCAACAGCGTTGAGTTGCGAATTATCATTAGAAAATTTTACAATAGAAGATTTCTCACATAATATTGAGAATTAAGATAAATAGAAAGTATCAATATTTATTCTACTGCCATATAATTTGCAGCAAACAAAAAGCAAGGCCTGGATCAGCAGCCAAGAACAACTAATCTTAGAATATAGGACAACGATTAAAGCAAGTACCAAGCACCCTCTATTGTCTTCCTATGCAAATTGATTGCTTACAAAGGCTCGCAATTTCATTCATTTTGTCACAAGGTATGACATTGTTACTCGTAATAGTGTTGGCTCCTTTCTCATCCATTCAACAAGATCTACCACAAGTTCTCAATTATTTCAATCCTAAATACACACTTTACAAGCTCAATTATGTTTCAACATCAAGTGATAGCTCATCTTTAATTGAGAATGTGTTGACAAAAGCTTCATCTGTTGCAAGTCATGCTGCCAGTAAACTCATGGGGTGTACAAATTCACTAGTCGTAAATTTCTCTAGCTTCTTAGAGCTTAGTCCCTTAGAGCTTAGCCCTTATAGACCGATGTTGTTTTGCAATTGTTATTCCACTTTTCAATTAAGCTTTGAAGAAGAAGGTGCAAAGGCGGCTTGTCAGAAGTTAAAAGAAAGTTTGGTCTATGAAAACACATTGCAACATTGCTTAGAGGTGCAAAATGTAGTTTATTTGGACAATCCTAAAAAACAAGTGAACCACGTTCATCCATGGTCACCAGAAAACGCTACAACGGTAGCGAATTGAGTTTTGGTATGAACGTTTCAAAATATTATGTACTTTTATTCCGGATAATCAAATGTGGCGATCAAACACTTTTTCTCCCTATTTACTTAAGCTTCTATTGCATTACATTATAACATTGCTTTACGATTTACATATAAGAAACATCCTCTTATATAGCCTTTGCATAAGATCAAATCTAATGGAATGCTAGGATGGCTAAGATCAAATCTAATGGTAGGATACAATAGACCATCTAAAATAGTTCTAAAATATATCTCTGATATTTACAAAGTATAATTATCACCCATGAGTAAATCTAGAACATTATTAGAAACCGTAATACTTTAGAAAAAATAAAATAAAAAAGATAACCATAAAAAATGTGGCATAATCTTGTGAAAAATATGCTTGTAAACAACTAACTATAGGGTAAATTTCAGATGACCGCCTGAGGTTTACACCTTTTCGCACATCAACACTCAAGTTTTAAAAGTGAACACATATACCCCTATAGTTTTGAGTCATAAAGTGAAACTGTCAAGCTTTTCATCCAATTTAACTTGTGTTTCTCATCGCTAAAAGAGTGTGAGGAGGGCTTATGATGGTCAAATGACTTGGGAAAATGTCCAAAATACCCTCAAGATCATGCTTTGTTATATTATACCAAGTTTCTTCAGTTTCTTAACATTTCTTCATAATTTCTTAACATTTTCTCACATCTCTACCTAGTATTAAAGAAAATATCTCATATTTGACTACCGGATATGTGTCAAGACATAAAGATGCATGTAAATATCCCATTTAATTTTATTGTCATCTACTTTTTGATAATAAAAAAACTAGTGATCCCATAAGATATTTTATTAATTGCCTCAACTAATTAAATATTTAATCATCGGTGTTCAAGAACATTCTGAAAAAAAAAAATTTAGACTGATGTTTAGCAAGTTTTTAAAGTAATTTTGCCCTTGAACAATATCACAAAACAAACACATAAGAACATTCTTGTTTTACCCTTAACTATATTTTAACTACTTTTAACTATCTCAACTGATTTTAACTATATCTTTTAAAAAATCTATTTTTAGTGTACTACCAACTATGCGATTTGAAAAAGCCTACCACTATCGTACTCCATACCACGAAAGTGACATTTCCTATTCCCGGCTTTGTTTGGCGTACTGCATCAAACCATAACATATTCATGCAAACTAGGCCTTCAGCTTGTCAACAAATCCAGAAATTGACATGAGTTGCATTCAAAGGCCAGTTCATGACAATGAGCTTAATCTTTTGATAGCACTTAGATGTCCATACATACCGTAAATGCAAGTGTGTATATATGAAATCAGAAAACAGGTGTTCCAAACAATCTCAGAAATTCGTAGGCTAGCGCCCAGCAATCTTTCACACACCAACCACAAGGATTGACATAACTATAACAAGTTATGGACTGAACGCCAGGCTAGTAAGTTTTACATGAGACAACTTGTGGGTAGTTGTTAAATAGAATTCACTTAACCTGAATAAAATTAGAATTCTACAAGTCAAAATAAAAACATAACATATAGCTTGCCAATATACTGTGGGGGAAAATAAGAAGGTTATGGAAGACCTAAAATCTACAGGAAAATTAAGTCTTTCATTTGAAATTTGAGCAGTGTTACGAGTAACTAGTTCAACACACTGTAGAGAGTTAATGAGAAACATAATGTTAATTTATGTGGCTTAGCTGACGTACATTGATGTTATTAATTTTGTTTTGTTATTTAGAAATAAATGTTGAGTTATTAATTAAATTATTTAGTAAGATATTATAGTAGTAACTTTTCATTATAAGAGTTTTAATTATAGTAGTAGATTTCAATTATGAGAGTTTATTATAGTAGTAAATTTTAGTTAGAAGATTGTTTCTTTTCTAAGTTTTTACTTAGTTCCCAAGCATTGGGTTTTGTATTTAAACATTGTAAAACTTCATTATTTTTAAATTATTAAATACATTGATTTGAGATTAAAATTATATGCATTTGTATGTGTTTCTTTACCGATTCTCTGCGGAGATAGGTATGCTTAGTTCTTCTTCCCACCTTGTCCTACATCATAATCGTATCAAGAGCCAAAATTCTTGATATCTTTTAATTTCACCCGATTCCTTCCTACCCTATTTTTCTGGCCTCCATCAAATTGTCGAAGTTTGTTAGAGGACAACAATTTCGAGAAGAAAGCATGATCTGCAGCAGGAATCGTCGTGGCCATAATCTCCATCTATCTCAACCCAAAAAAATAGTTCAACGTTACCTTCATCGCTATAGTGCGCGACGCTGTTCGTTATGCCAAATTACAATTTGGTACCCTCACATATTGATAAGGATAATGAAGAGCAAGTACTCTCACATATTGATACTTATGAGAAACATGAAGCGGAAGTTAAGTGTGTTGAACAACTTTCAGAGATGGTTTGCAATAGAAAAATTAAAGTCAAGTTTGACCCCCAATGCGAAAAAATCAAGGAAAATAAAGTTGATGTCAGCCATGTTGATTTTCTCTTTCCGGTTGATACATTTGAGTCCCAAGCTACTTCAAATTTCTATATTATGTCATTCTTAATTCCAAAAATTGTGCTCATGACATTAAAACATCGGATGCGAATATTTTGTTCGAAGACATCTCACGGACTGTGGTTTATTATTCTAAGATATTTCAAAACTCGAAGACGAGTTTTTTTCAAAGGCGAGGGGAATGATGTGATACAAAAGAACGAGAAGATGAGAAGAAAGAACCGAGTCCCAAGTCGCGAGTCGCGGGGCTCTAGGCGGAATTTTTTATTTTAAGCCAATTTTAATATTTTATCTTACATTTATCCAAACAAAATAATAATATAAAGCAAAACAATCTATAATAAAGATAATAAAGGCATTTTCTTAAAGTTCAAACACATATCCATATTGCTAATGTCAAAATTCAAACAAAACATTCAATTGTTCAAAGTTTAAACATATTTTTAACGTATTAATTTTATTTATAAACAAGATTGCTATTAAATAATAAAATTTAAAATTTCAAAAATTTAATTCAATATTAAAACTTAAGAAACTAAACATAAATTTAAGAATTATAAAATTGAATTAAACTAAATATTACAAATGTATCATCATTTATATAATTTGAAGTTGGTACAAGTTCAAAAAATTACTACTATATTAAAATTATCCATTTTGACTTGATATTGTTCACTTCTTGTTGTGATTTGATATGTTACAACCTGTATTATGAATATGGTAAATCATTAGAAAAATAAATATATCAAGATTTGGGTTGGGTAGTTATTAAAATAAAAAAAATCTCCCCGCCTTGCCTAATTTCTTAGGGATTTTTTTATCGCCTTGGGCCTAGGTGAGACGCCTAGGGGGCCTAGAGACACCAAGGGGGGCCTAGCGCCTAGGCGGGGCGCCAAGGGGGGGCCTAGCGCCTAGACGGGAATTTTTAGAACAGTGTAATTTGCTTTATATTACACTTTCCTCCCCAGTCTTATATTAATATATATATATATATATTATCCATTGAAAGTGATTGTTCTGGATTGTGGACCTATGGTTGCTACTAGTTGCCTTAGTTGGATATTATTTAAGTTTCATAATTGTCGAAAGATCAAAATAATGCAACTTACTAACTTCATCTAATTTAGTGTACATTTGTGATGGTTGGTTGCAACTTTATTTTATATGTGGTGTTTGTTGAATTCTTCATTTCTTTTACTAATTTTTAATATCAAGTGTTTTATTTTTGGATTGTTATTGCCAAGTATTTACATGATTATGCTTATGCTTTTAATGTTATTTGATTGTGTTATATTTTTAGTTTTAATGTATATGAAATTTTATTGCCAATATACTTGTTAAATAAAATAAATAATATATGAATTGCACGTTGTAAACGACTTGTCGTCATACGGGCGCCATGACAGTAGCCTTGTCGCCTAGGCGTCCTGTCAGTCGGCCACCGCCATGACTCGCCGTAACTATGCTTCCCACCTTGTCCTACATCAGCCATAACTGTAAATAATGATTACTAATAGTGTTATTTGTTTCCAGAATTAGTAGAAATAGCCATGTGAGTCTGTCATAGGATAGTTTAGTCCTTTTATTTGTTTTTCTTGTTACTAAAGTCAATCTCTCTTTATATTGTGTAGCTAAGGTAGTGTAAGGAATTATGCTTATTTTGATGAAATAAATATCTGAATACATGTGTTTTCTTCCTTCTTTCCAACCTCCTATTCTTTTTCGCTTCCTTCTCTCACCCTAATCTCCATAGACACTCTCATCCCTAACTTTCCCTACCAGCATAATCATGACCACGTGAGGGTCAAGACACATTAGTATCTTAATCCAAACATGATCTCCTGAAAGTAGTCGAGACAGATACCCGTTATCATGGTCTTATTATTTCCACATTCCAAAACTTATAATTATCTGCCAATAAAGAAAATATCATCTAACAAGAATTGGTAATAATTTTAGTTATCATGTGCTTTTTTGATAAGAAACAATAAGCAAGCATAATCATACAAGGGCAGGATCTAACAAATCATGGTGAGCAAGCATCAAAACCATAGTGGTTATAAAGGCCTTATCATTTTATTCAGTACATTACTCTTTGCGCATCCAATTTCCAATCACTCAATGGTTAAAAGAACTTATATGTTATAATAACTTGGGAAGAACTAATCAACACAAAAAAATGCGAAGACGAAATCAACAAGGATATACAGGTCATTGTCAAATATGTATAGAGAACATAGATTGTGATCGAATGTTAAAGGGACAGGGTTTTCAAACATATAGATTTATAGATTGAGCAAAAGATCATGAAGTTCCGTTTGTTCTTTTATATTTAAGTTTTGGTTTAACAACCAACATATAAGACCACACAGGAAAAGGCTGTCAAAAAATTCAGTGGCAGTTATATGATACCCAACTGTGAAATATTTGACAGAGAGACAAGTGATAAACAAACAAAAAACACGAAGGGATATCATGATCTTTTGCTCGAAATTAACCACCTAACCTACTAAATGCTTGAAATATCTGCCATGACTTGTTTCACTCACTAAGCTATCTATACAGAATAAAAATTAACTTGCCCAAACAAACTAATGTTATCTACAAAATGAACCAGATTATACTAGTTTTAAGGGTCTAGGGTCCTAAGAACCATGACTTTTGTAGTCCAAGTTACGATGCATATGCACCTGAATCTCAGACGCAAAAGTATTGCTTCATATCTGTAGGCAAGTTAATCGGGACTACAAATATGATGAGATGCAAGCTCATGAGAGCAAATTACAAAGAAAAGAGAGCCAAACACAATTTATCATCCATTTAAAGTTTCCCCACTAGCAGAATATTCAAGCAAGCTTTTATCTCACAATTTATACAAGTCTGCAACAGATCAATCAAAGTCTGAGGCAACATTTTATTGTAATAAACAGTTCCTATATATATTTGACAACGCCACTTTGTGACTTTAGTAACTTGACAAAATTAAAAAGTATATAAATCATTCACAACATCAACAGAAAATTCCACTAATATTCACATTAAACCATTCTAAGACAACAATTGTATCCAAAACATACCTGTTCAAAAGCTTGCCGAAAGCTGAAATTCGGCTTCCCTCTTTCGAATTTCCTTAAAACTTGTCCATTTTCAACATCACTTTCCATCAAACCCTTCTGAACCTCAACATCCCCACCAAAACCCACGTCACCACCTCCCTTTCCTTTCCCTCTATCCAACCCCAAATCCATCCAAAACACAAACCCAACAAAGAACAAATAAAACCCAACAAACCCAACAGCCTGCCAAAGAAAAATCTCAGCACTAAGGTACACATAAAACAAAAACATGGCCGCAATCAAGTAAAACAACACATCCCTCACAAAAGGTGCCGGCGAAACCGAAAAGGGTGCTGCATAAATCGCCACAAAACCAACCACAAAAGCCGAAACAAAAGTCCCGGCTGACAAAATTGCACCAAACCCAGTTCTCGCCTGACCTCCGCCGACGGCCGCAACAGATGCAAACACATCAGGGGCGCCATTTCCAAGCGCAAGAAGAGTCACAGCCCCCATACTCGGAGACAAATTGAGGTGATTAGAGAGCTTGGTAACAACAACTGAGAATTGGGATTGCGCTGTTTTGACAAGGATGTAGAATTGGAGAAGAACACAGAGAATGAGAAAGGGGATGGAGAGAGATGGGTTTTCTTGGAAGATGCAGAAATGGAGGGAAAAGTAGTTGATGAGGCCATCGGACGGTGAACAGTGGAGGAGAGAAAAATCGCAGCGGAGGGGAGGAGGGATTTGGAGGATGGACGAGCAAGATTGGTGAGTCGAATTGAGGAGGGACCTGTGGGGGATTATTGGGGTTGTGGAGGGGTGATTTAGGAATGGTGGGAGGAGGAAGAAGAGGAGAGTGGAGAGGAGGATCAGTGAGATTACAATGGGTTTGAGAAATGAGAGAGAGAAGGCCATGCCATTCCTAAGATTGATGGTGATGAATTTCTAAGTTTGTTAATTTGTTGGAATCTTTGGGTGCGAATTGATTACAATAATGCTTGCGTTTATTATGTTTCCCATTTCTTTGTTTCCTGTTTTTGGCTTTCTCACGCGTTTTTGCTAGATTGTGATTTGTGCACATGGTAGAAGGGGACTAAAATACATGTGCGCTATAAATTGTGAGCTATTCTATTTGATTAATAGTAATGTCTTTCACCTTGAATGCAATAATTTCAAAAGTATTATTCTTGTACTTTATTTTATTTAGTACAATATATGTATCGTTATCTATATATAATAATTCCATAAATGATTGAGTCTGTATAACCTTCTAGTCTCAAATCAGATCCACCATATGCAATAAACACATTATTAGTTCTTCTTAAGTATTTTAGAAAGTTTTTCACTACTTTCTAGTGATCTTCTCTAGGATTTGGAATGATATCTGTTTGTCACACCTAGTGCATACGCAACATCAGATCTAGTACATATCATCCCATACATGATAGATTCTATCGCCGAAGCATAATGTATCTTACTCATGCGATCTCTCTTTTGGTGACTTTGGGGACAATTTCTTAGAGAGATGCACTCTAAGACTCATCGGTATGAGACCTCTCTTGGAGTTTTTCATGCTAAACCTCTTTAGTATCGAATCAATGTACGTTCCTTGGGTCAAGCCAAGTTATCTCTATAGATCTTTATCCCCAAAATATAGGATGTTTCTCTCAAATCTTTCATGGAGAAGTGTTTAGACAATCATATCTTTACTGATTGTAGCATCGGTATGTCATTCGCAATAAGTAGTATATCATCAACATATAGTACTAGGAATGTCACAACGCTCCCACTAACCTTTTTATACACACATGGTTCATTCTCGTTTTTGATAAGATCAAACTCTTTGATTGTCTCATCAAAACGAATGTTCCATCTTTAAGAAGCTTGCTTTAATCCATATATAGATCGTTATAACTTACATACTTAATTTTCTCCATTTTTAGAGACAAATCCCTCTGGTTGTATCATGTATACATCATTTTCTAGTTTTCCATTGAGGAAGGTCGTCTTCACGTTCATTTTCCAGATCTCATAATCATAGTAAGTTGTTATCGCAAGCAAAATTCGAATTGACTTAAGCATTGCTACTGGTGAGAAGGTTTCATTATAGTCAACTCCTTACTTTTATTTAAAACCTTTTACAATCAGTCTGGCCTTATAGGTCTCCACCTTGCCATCATTTCTAGTCTTTCTTTTAAAGACTCATTTACACTCTATAGGCTTAATACCTTTCGGTGGAGCAACCAAAGTCCATACTTGGTTCTCATATATGGAGTTCATTTCAAATTTCATGATCG
The DNA here is from genome assembly GCA_016801055.1 of Panax notoginseng. Lineage (NCBI taxonomy): Eukaryota > Viridiplantae > Streptophyta > Magnoliopsida > Apiales > Araliaceae > Panax > Panax notoginseng. The sequence continues at coordinate 32,908,819 of CM029017.1, forward strand.
TTTGCCATTTCTCTAAGTCTCTTGTAAGACCTCAACTTTTATGAATAAAGATTTAATTTTCTCTAAATGTTATTTTGAATAATAAGGTGTAGATTTGATATAATGTTATAGTTGTGAGTAATATTTATAAATTTTGCAAAGTGAGCAAGTTGTCATAAAATATTCGTTTGGTCGGGGAATATTCGTTTTATCAAGAAATATTCGTACGACGACATAATCATTGGTGGACCACACAACGGGATTACTGTCGGATATAGAAAGCGACAGAAATAACCTTTTTATAAAAATAACGACAAAACTTTTACTGTTAACTGTTGAAATACCCGGTAATAAAAGTACAGTAATACGCGTGGTTACACAGTAGCACACGGTATTGTACAATATCTTTGATTATTGATGCTTACTTAAGAAGTTACTCAGTTTTATTTAATAATTGCCACAGTAGTTGTTGCATAGTATATCATATTATTGATTCAATTATTGTCACAGTATCATTTGCACAATATTTTATATTATTAAATTAATAAATGAGACGACACAGTTATTTATATTATTATTTGTATTATTGACAATGTCTAGAAAGTTCTGTCGAGGAAAGGGGTTATGTCATTTAATTGCTCGCCAATAAGGAGAAGTTTTATCGAAAAGCCCCCTCTTTCCTGTGAATGATCTGGTTGTTAATATTGTGAGTTATAATATTAATGATGAATAAATGTTGAAAGATTAAAAATATGTTTATTGAAGACAAGTGATTTGTAATGAATAGAGGGATTTTTCATGAAGTATTTGTTGTAAGTTTGGCTTATTACATGGACCCCCACTTACTCATTTTTCAAAATTACCAGTAGAAAGTTATCTCAATTTTTGTTTTATTATTATTACAATAGTAATAAAACAGAAAACTTTTTATATAAAATCGAATACTTTTTATATTATATATAAATTTATTCGTTTTATTAGATTATAAATAGAATATATTATATTTTATATAAACTTTTTGTTTTATTAGAATATTTTATTGCACAACAATGAATAGTGAAAATCAAAATTTTCAGCGCCAATTGCGCCCATGAGTTTTCCTTTACTGTTCAGCCGTGATTTTTCTTGAATAGTGCCTTGCCATTCTCCTATAAATAGGATACTCAGTTAAGAAATGAAAATCACACCAGAATCAGAGAATTCTTCTTATATAATATTGATCGTATTCCTTTTGAGCATAAGGATACTTTGAATGTAGCAAATAGTGCAAGTTTTTCTCAAGAATATCTCTGCTATACAAGTCAGATTTACTCTCCTTTTAAGATAAGATGTATTATTTATTTCATATTCATAAAAGATATTATTTTTCGTATTTATAAGGAATATTATTTTTGTTCAATATTCGTAAAGAATATTATTTTCGTTCAATATTCGTAAGGGATATTGTCTTCGTTCAATATTGTAAGGAATATTATTTTCGTTCAATATTTGTAAGGAATATTATTTTCGTTCAATATTCGTAAGAAATATTATTTTCTTCCATACTCTATAGTATGTAAGTAATATTATTTCGTTTCATATTCTTAAATCTACACTTATTTTGATAAGTATTGCTTCTATAATCCCTGAAATTAGTAGAATATCCTTGAATTTTGCGTTTCATCTAGTATCGTTTTATTGGAATATTGGTATGAACTTTTTTCTTAAATTTCAATATTTTCATTTCGGGGTACTATTTATGAGGTACTATTCATTCGGGGTACTATTCACGAGATATTATTCATACATACGATACTATTCATACGGTACTGTTAATTCCCAGAGGCACAATAATTATCTAGAAGGGGGGTTGAATAGATATTTTAAATTTTCTTTTGCAAAATACTTGTCAGATTTGATAATGATTTAATCACAACGGAATTTGAGATTTGTTTGATTTCCCTTTAAGATAAAATGAGTTAATAAGAGATAAGCAGATATAGCAGTTATGGTAAGAATACAAGAGACACAATATTTTTAAGTGGCTCAGAGCACTCAAGGCTCCTAGTCCACTCTAATACTCCTTGAGTAGGAAATCTACTAAGGATATTTTTACAATCTTTGAATCTCACAGATTCCTTCAAGACCAGCAGTCTTGGAACTTCTTAGTTTACTTTAGAACTCTTCAAGTCCAGCAGACGTGGTACTTCTCAGTTCACTTAGAACTCTTCAAGTCCTTCTGACTTGGAACTTCTTACTTCACTTAAAGATAATTGAGTTCTTGAATGATGCTACTCATTTGCCGTTAAGCTTGTGTTCGAAAGAACTGAGTAGCTGAGCAAGCTTTCTTTTCAGATTGTAGAGTTGAGCGTTGAGTGTTCTTCAGCGTTTTGTTGTATGCTTGCTTAAACCTTGCATCTGTTCCTGTTTTGCATATAAGGAGCTTTTGAAAATGTATCCGTTTAAAGGCATCCATTGAAGCATTAATTATATTTGACATTTCTAAGCCTTGATGATGACTTTATGCAAATCTTCTGATTAGCCGTCTGGCCCACTGACACTGCAGACTGCTATCTCACCTAACACCTGAAAAGGTATTTTCAGCTGACATGCAGTACTTTCATTAGCTTCTTTAATACGTTTCTTCGTTCTATACTAAGGATGAGTGTTGTGTCATTGGGATTCCTGATAGTCCCAACGTCTATAATTCTTTCCACATTTGTTAACTTTTATTCTTAAACAAATGGACAAGGCTCGATACTTCTGATGCAGACAGATGATGCTCTAAGATCATGATCGTGGTGTCTTGCCACCTTGGTGCTTGATCTGGTACTGATGGAAGAGAACACTACTATTTCTCTTAAGTACTGGTAGACTACAATCTTTACTTGCTTGATTTGTAGACTCTACGCTTCCGAGAGCACACTACGTTCTTTGAGTTGGCTTGACAGACGTTTAGACCACTCTACAAATCTAGGAGAGGCCCTCCAAAGCAGACAAACTACGATTCTTGATGCTCTACGATTCTGCCTTAGCTTCTGCAATCTTATTATCAGCTCTGTAGACTATGATTTTGTTGAAGCCTATTTATTACATATTCAAGACATAGATCAACCTAACAGCTTTGATCTTTTCTTCTATACATTCATTTACAGAATGATAAACATTAAAGGTCAGATCAACCTAACAACTTTGATCTACCACTAAGTCTTTATACATGTATTCCTTGAAGGACTTTACATATGAACATGAATATTTACTTTCAACATCAAATTTAAATATGCAATTTCCCAACAATCTCCCTCTATTTGATGTTGACATAACCAGGGAGATTTGTATCATGATTATCAATTTCTAGATGCAGTTGCTAGAAAGTAAATATGACTTATTATTTCAGTGAGCAACTGAAATCTCTAGAGAATAAGCATGAATTTATTGATGTTTGTAAAGACATATATTACAATAAAGCTTAGTTACATCAATAAGCAATGAGTTTCAACTTATCTTTATTTCTTCAGCTCTCCTCCTACTAACTTCGTCTCTCCATGCAATGTCTTCCATCTCGCTTTAACTTAGTCGTTCTCCATGATCGTGTATGTTCATGAATGCAGGATCTCTAACTGGCATGTTTAGGCCAGTAGTGGTTACTCCTTGTGAGCTAGGAGGTGACCCTCGACTCCTTAGTGGTTACACCATTAGAATTGGTTAGCATTGCTGCTGTTCGGATCGTGGAGTCTGATGGCGAGGCTGTCTTGAGGGAGGGCTCCTTAAAGATTGAGCAATTAGTTTGCCTCTGCCCTTGCCTTTCTCTCCTTCCCCTTTATTCTCCCCTTTATGTCAACATCAAGGGTTCAAATGTCTTCAGACAGTCAAGTCATGCCTTGGACTTGCTCGTGGAGCTGATTCCTGGATTGAGCAATATCTTCTCGATTTTCTTGGACCAGAGAATCAGTTCGAGATTCTTTCTTTTGTAGAATGGCCAAGACAGTTTCTGTTTGTTTCATTTGACCCATGGAAAATGCTTAGAATTCTTTCATTGAGGTTCGTAGACTTGTAAGACTTTCCATCATAAGAGTATTTTGGGATTCCTGAGTCTTTTGGAGAAGGAGAACTGCTTCCTTGTGCTTCTTGGTAGCCTGAAAGTGAATTTGATCCTTTTTATTGATACTTTGGATCATTTCCTTTATGATCTCCCTAAGCTTCTTTGTAAGCTCAGTACTTAGATTGCTGGGGAGGGTGTTGGTATCATCAATCAAATGAGTCAGCCTCATATGAACAAGGTCTAAGTGAACTTCAAGATCTTCTTGAATATCCTTGGTCACCTTCTGGGATGCTTTAGACAACTCCATTTTGGTAAGAAGATCTGAGATAAGCTCAAGGAGTTGCTGAGTATTTGGAGAAGAGGCTCTAGTATATTGATCTTGCATATTGTAGAGAGCAAGATCAAGGTCAAAATAGTTATTGGCTGATGAAGAGGGAATGTCTGAAGGAGCGGCAGGTGTGTGAGGTTGAGCTTCAGGAAAAAGTGACTCTACGAGAGGAGTAGGTGACTCTACGATTGGAGTAGGATCAATATTCGTAGAGTGAGAGATGGTAGGAGATTGGATTAGTACAAAATTAGGCATATTTGGTCCATCAGTTATAGAATATTGGGATTCTGTAACTGGAAATTAATTTAGTGGATGAAGTATCACTTCTAACTATCTTGGTAATTTGGAGAATTAGTTTAAGGTTGATGGTGGACAGTGACTAATCCTGAACGAAATGGGAATAGATTGTACCTCACGCCAATTTTCTGAAGAGGGGCTGTTAGTGATCAACTTTTGGGCAAAAGTGAGGTTGCCTGGGAATCCATGAGCTAGCACAGAGATTGCTGGATAAGCTTTAAAGGGCCAGAACATGTGATCCCAGGAGTTGAGGATTTGGGCTCTGTGAAAGGGCATCATAGGTAAATAAGAGAATAAATGATTGTAGTTGGCTCTCCTATATCCATCCCAGCCCATTACGATAATCTCACCTTCGTCATCTTCTTCTTCTTTCCTGTCTTCATTTAAAATTTCCACTACATCAATCATCTCCACTTCTCTTCTATGTTCTTCTGCTTTCTCCACCTCCATAACTTCAATCCTCTCCACTTCTTCAGTTTCAGAAGCTAAGATCTTTTGAGGGACTGCGGGAGGTTCATGATAATCTTTTTGCAGTTCCACCTCAGTTGTAGTATTCTCTGTCATAGTGACTTCGCGAGGCTCCCCCTCAAATTGATCATCTATTTGAACTTCAAGTAGCTCTCCCTCAGCTGGAGCATTCTCTAGTGCTGGAACTTCAAGAAGCTCCCCCTTAACCCGAGTTGCATTCTCCTTAATAGCTTCGGGTAGCTCTTTCTCAGCAGCTATTCTTCTGTCTTCCTCCTTTAATACTCCTTCATTGACAATAATATATTTCTTGACAAGTTTTCTCTTTGTCTTCCTAGGTTGAGCCACAGCCTCAACACTCTTTTTAACTTCAGTTCTAAAAGTTTGATCAGGCTGAGAAACTGTTGTAGAATCCACTTCTAGAGTGATGTCAAGTCTAGACTCTACGATCGGTAGTGACTCTACAATCGAAGACTTCTTTGACTTATGGCTGCGTTTTCCCTTCTTAAGCAGATGAGAGATGGTAGCTCTATATTCTTCTTCCTCAGACTGTTGTTATTTTCCCTTCATTTTCTTCAGAGTTTCAGTGCCTGAACTCTCTTGAGGTGCATCAGTAGTTGAGCCTTGAGGCTCTTCTATTGTTTGAGCCTTCATTTTCCTCTTACCTTTACTTTTTCTGATCAAAGCGATGGGTTCTTCTTTATTGATTTTTTCTTCTTCAGCAGTTTCCTTCACAACTGATATATTACCAGGTAGCCCAGACTCCTTTGCTTCACCAGTCCTTCCACTAGATTCAAACATCATTCTAACATTTTATGCAGGATTTCTTTTCTAGTTTTGAAACAACTGCTGGGTCATCTTTCTGTTGGGATTGATAGATTCTCCTTCATTGTCCCCAATTTTATCACCTAGTGTTGATTGTAGGATTATGCTTATAAATCACCCATAGAGCATCTTTCCAGAGCTCTTTGATTCCTTTGAACTGAGTATCCACTTCCCAATCCAATCGATGAGTAGGGCTCCATATTAAGTTGAATCCTGAAGCAGAGTGTTGTCATGGGCTTTAGTTGTACTTCATTCACTGAGTCGTGGCCAAAGCTTTTACAGCATAAACATTTCTCAATAATGTTAGCCAGAAGCTCATACTTTTGGGGAAACTCCTTCTTCTTGTATCCCTTGACGGTCTAAAACTTTTTGTGATGCATCTTCTTCAGACCTTCATGAAAGTCGATGACCTCTATAGATAGAAGTCCATTTGATTAGAAACCTAGGGCTAGGTTTATATCTTCAGCTTTGAGTTTAATTTGCTCCCCTTTGATCCTTGTAGTGATAACATCATTCTCAAAAGCTCCATTGCTGTAGAATTCTTTTACCAGCTTTGGGTAGATCCACGTGCTGGTGCTCAAAGCTTCTTCAAGACCAACTTTCTTTAGAAGAGATAGAATTTTGTGAAATTAAGGTTCAGCTGTCTTGAACTCGTCGAAGCAGAGTTGGTAACCAGAGATAACATTTGAAGCCGCCATTGATTTTCTTGAACTGAGGTTGGTTGAGCGTTTCTGAGAGCTAGGGTTTTTGCTGGTAGAGAGAGAGAGGAATGAGCTTTTTGAAATTCTGAGATGAGTTTTCAAAAAGTCCTTTTCCAACTGTACTTGTAACTTCCCTCCTCTCGATCTGCATAGTGGGGCATGTGTCAAGTCCTGTTTGGCTCCATGATTTAAATGATATGGAAAATATTGATCTGCCCTTAGCTCCCCCTGAGCTAGTGTATCCTTTGGGAGGACTGCGATCGTCGAGGTTTCACTGCTGAATCTACTCTACGAACGCTGTCTGTCCCGGTCCTTGTGATGAACTTTGACTTAGCATTCCTTCTGGGTTAAGGTAGCTCAGAAAGGGCCAACCTCTTAGAATGAACTAAGGATCAGGTTTGTCCCTGAGGCGCTTATCAGAGGGATTGCTTGGATTTGTTAGGAATGATGTCATCACAAGATGCTTCTTTATCATATCGTGGTAGCTCTACGATCGTGGTCCTTCTTTAGTCATCTCTACGATTTTGAACATAGCCTTTAGATCTGCTTGGTTAGTATAAACTAGAGCATAGAGTTTATGGTTGTAGATTTAGCATGCCTAACTCACTTATCAATTTATTAAATCTGGATTCATCTAGAGGCTTTGTAAAGACATCAACAAGTTGATTTTTAGTAGGGATGTATTGTAAAGATATAGTTCCATTTTGAACATGATCCCTAATAAAATGATATCTTATTTCTATATGTTTAGTCCTAGAATGCATGACAGGATTGTGTGTTATTGCTATGACACTTGTGTTATCACAATGAACAGGTATAAATTTAAAATCAAACCCATAGTCTGCTAGCTGATTTTTCATCCATAAGATTTAAGCACAGCAGCTGCCAGCAACAATGTATTCAGCTTCTGCTGTTGAGGTAGATACTGAGTTTTGCTTCTTGCTAAACCAGGACACAAGTCTGTTTCCTAGCAACTGACAGGTGCCACTGGTACTTTTTCTATCGATCTTGCAGCCTGTAAAATTAACATTTGTATATCTTGTCAATTTAAAGGAGGACTCCTTGGGATACCAAAGTCCCAAGTGAGGTGTGCCTTTGAGATACTTGAAAATTCTTTTTACAGCAGTTAAGTGTGATTCCTTAGGATTAACTTGAAATCTAACACATATGTATGTTGTAAACATTATGTCTGGTTTACTGGCAGTTAGATATAGAAGAGAGCCAATCATACCTCTGTATTAAGTTATATCAATACTTTTACCTTTCTCATCTTTGTCAAGCTTGGTTGCTAGAGCAATTGGTGTTTTCATAGGAGAGGCTGATTCCATGCCATACTTTTTAAGTAAGTGTTTAATGTACATGGCTTGGTTTATGAAGATACCTTCATCAGTCTGCTTTACTTGTAATCCAAGAAAGAAATTTAGCTCACACATCATGCTCATTTTGAACTTGCGCTGCATAAGCTTGGCAAATCTCTTACATGATTTTTCATCAGTAGAGCCAAAGATAATGTCATCAACATATATTTGAACTAATAGGATTTTTTCTTGTGCTTTCTAAGAAATAATGTGGTATCTACTCTACCTCTAGTGAAACCATTTTCAATAAGAAAGTTAGTTAGTGTTTCATACCATGCTCTAAGTGCTTATTTAAGACCATATAAGGCTTTGTCTAATCTATAGACATAATTGGAGAGAGTTGGATTAATGAAACTAGGAGGTTGCTCCACATATTCTTCTTCTTGAAGTTCACTATTCAGGAATGTACTTTTGACATCCATTTGAAAGACTTTGAATTTCATGTGGGCAACAAAGGTAAGGAATATCCTGATGGCTTCTAATCTAGCAACAGGTGCAAAGGTCTTGTCGTAGTCGATGCTTTCTTCTTGAGAGTAACCTTTGGCCACTAGTCTTGCCCTATTCCTTGTTATTACTCCATCTTCATCCATCTTGTTTCTGAAGACCCATTTGGTGCCAATGACTGGGTGGATTCTTGGTCTTGGAACTAATCTCCATACTCTGCTTCTTTCAAACTGATTTAGTTCTTCTTGCATAGCTTCTATCCAACTTGAGTCTTCCATAGCATCTTCTATCTTCTTGGGTTCCATTTGTGACAAAAAGCTTAGATAGAAACACTCATTCTGGGTGGCAGCTCTTGTCTTGACTCTTGCATTTGGATCTCTAATGATTAGGTCTTGAGTGTGATCTTTTGCCCATCTATTTCTTGTTGGAACATCTGACCTGATGCCTTCTTATCTGAATTCTTCAAGATCAACCTCTGCTTCTTGATGCAGAGGTTCGTTGTCTGGCGTAGTTCTCTCTACGATCTCTTCTCCTGGCTCAACGATTTCATTTTTTGGGACTACGATCTTGGTGTTGAGCTCGACTGCCTCGTTTATAGTGTCTGAATTGTCGTTCGTTGTGTCTTGAGACACAGTTTTGTCCAAGTCTGTTACATCGAAGATGATGTGAATCGAGACTTCAACACTTAGTGTCTTCTTGTTGAACACTTTATAAGCCTTACTGTCTATGGCATATCTGAGAAAGATTCCTTCGTCTGACTTGGGTTGAAACTTAGTCAGATACAGTTTTCCATTATTGAGAATATAACATGCACAACCGAACACATAGAAATAGCTGACATTTAGCTTTCTTCCTCTCCACAGCTCATAGAGAGTCTTCTTTATCGTAGAGTGCACAAGAGATCTATTATGAGTGTAGCATGCAGTGTTGGCAGCTTCTGCCCAGAAGTATTCAGGCAGACGGGCTACTGTTAGTAGAGTTCTTCTAGCCTCTATCAACGTTCTGTTCTTTCTCTCAGCTACTCCGTTTTACTGAGGAGTTCGTGGAGTTGAGAAGTTGTGATTGATGCCATTGTCTGTGCAGAACTAGTCCATCTCAGAGAAGTCGAATTCTCTACCATGATCACTCCTTATAGCCTTGATTTTTTCCTCTTTCTCGTTCATCACTAACCTGAACATCTTGATTAATTGGGAGCTTGTTTCATCTTTTGAGTTTAGAAAGAACACTCATGTAAATCTGGTATAGTCATCTATTACGACCAATGAGTATCTCTTCCCTCTAAGGCTTGTTGTTGGAATTGGCCCAATTAGATCCATGTGAAACAACTGCAGAGACTTGTCAATTGAGTTGACCGTTTTGCTCTTGAATGAGCTTCTAGTCTGTTTTCCAAGCTAACAGGCATTGCATGGCCTTTCTTTGACAAAACTGAGCTTGGGTAAGTCTAATACTAGATCCTTGGAGGCCAGTTTTGACATGCTTTTGATGTTGAGATGAGACGACCTTCTATGCCATAGCCAACTCATTTCTTCATAAGCTTTAGCCAGAAAGCATATTGTCTTGTCAGTACTTAGTTGACCAAGATTAACAGTGTAGACGTTCCCTTCTCTTGTTTCGGTTAGCTTTATAGAAGATGTCTTCAGATCTCTGACTTGACATTGATTGTTGAGGAAGGTAACTTGATGACCCTTGTCGCAGAGTTGGCTTATGCTTAGAAGATTGTGCTTTAGCCCTTCCACATAGGCTACTTTATTGAAGGACACTGCACCATTCCCAACTGAGCCATATCCTCTTGTCTTTCTAGAGCCATTGCCTCCAAAGATGATTAATGGACCTTCCTTCTCTATGAAGTTAGACATGAGGGCTTTGTTCCCGGTCATGTGCCTTGAGCATCCACTGTCCAGATACCAGGTTGTGATCGTGGAGTTCTGTTCCTGTGGTAAGATTAAACTCTCATTTTGGTACCCATACTTACATGGGTCCTACCTTATTAGTACCCTTAGGAACTCAAATTTGCTTAACTTTGAGTCTCATATGCATAGGATTTTGGTAGCATATTGCAGCCTTATGACCAATCTTATTACATACAAAGCATCTAATATGATGCATGCTTGTGTGTGTAAATGGATTCTTCCTCCATTTGGATTTATGTGGGTTCTTGGCAATCCTTCCTTTATACTGGTACTTCTTTTTCCATGTATTCTTGTGATTCATGATTTGTGAAGAGAGAAGCTTAACTCTACTGTTCCTACCCAGTTGGTTCGTGGAGTTGATTTTACTCGACTCTACGACCCTTCGAGGTTGAAGAGTAGTGACTAAGTTACTCTTCTCTTTTTTAAATCCTAGGCTAGCATGGGATCCGTCATGCCTTGTAACATGGATTGGATCAGAAGAGTAGGGGTGGACTGGTTCTTCCTTCTGTGAGGATTTCACAATTGCAATGCTTCTATTAAAATTTGAAACATTACTAGAGCTAGTTTCCTTTATCTTTTTCACATATGGTTCTGAGGTGGATTCCCTAAAACCTAAACTTGTTCTGTCAGATGCACTTCTCTGACTGAAGATCAGGGAGTTCACGGAAGAAGATGATCTATTCCATGTTAAGATTGTCTTTTCTAGTTCCTTAATTTTAGAGGTTAGATTTGACTCTCTTTGTGTATTAAGTTCATTGGTCTGTTTTAAGAGTTTATTCTCAGCTTCAAATTTGGAGAGAGAGTTAGTACTTAGAAGAGTTGTTTCCAATTTTTCTTGAACTTTCTCTTTCTCTTTTTGAAGAAGAGAATAATCTTTAGACAAAACTCTGAACCATTTCATATATTGATACAGATCAGATGTTATGCCATGTAGTGCAGTTCTTAGATCATCAATATCTACATCAAGAGAGTTAAAGTCAAATACCTCATCTATAATTACTTCATGATTGTCAGGGCTCTTCTTATCCTTTGCATGTTTGGCCATTAGACATAGATTTGCTATTTGAGGATCTTCATCATCTCCAGATTCGGGAGTTGAGTCATTATCTGAGTCAATCCACAATCCTCCGGCCACATGACCTTTATCTTTCTTCTAGAGCCTCTTGTTGCCTTTGAATTCTTTCTTTGAATTTGATTTCTTCTGTAGTTCTTCTCTAAGAGGTTTGTTGTAGTTTGTAATGAAATGGCCAGGTTTCTTACAGTTGTAGCATAAGTCATTTATCTGCTCCTGGCTGTTGTAGTTGTTGAATTTCTTAGGTTTGCTGCTTCTGCCTTTACACATGAATCTTTTGAGTCTTCTTACCAGCATTGCAATATCCTCATCATCATCTTCATCATAGTCAGATTCATTTTTAGTGTTAGCCTTGGAGATGTTATCTGTTGCTTTGAGAGCAACCCCTTTGTCCTTTTTTCTTCCTTCAGATAGAGTCTCAACTCGCTGAGTCAGCTCTAGTTCATAGGTAAGAAGGTTGCCATATAATTGTTGAACAATCATTTCATGGAAATTCTTTGATTCTCTGATGGTAGTGGTTTTGGCATCCCACTTGCTAGGTAAAGCTCTCATGAACTTTATGATCAGATCTTTATTTAGATAGATCTTTCCAAAAGCTCGAAGAAAGTTGAGCAGAACATTGAATTTTTCATAAGTGGAGGTGACGTTTTCTCCTGGAACATAGGCAAACATTTCATATTGTTGAGTCAGAATAGATTGCTTATTTTCTCTGACTTCTTCTGTTTCTTCATTCATAATGACCAATGCTTCCCAGACTTTCTTGGCAGTTTTGCTGTTGACCACATTTTTGAACAGATCATCTTCTAAGGATTGGAATAGAATGTTCTTGGCCTTTTTGTCGAGTTGAAAAACTTTCTTTTCGTTGTCAGTCCACTTAGTTTTAACCTTGATTTAAACTCTGTTTGGATCTTCTGGAGTTGGTGCAAGCTTTGTTGGAACATAGGGCCCATTCTGAACAGTTTCAAATAGATCTTCATTTATTGAATCCATGTAGGCTTGCATACGAACTTTCCAGTTGGCGAATTTATCTTTGTTGCACCTTAGTGGCTTGCTGCCTCCTCCAGTCTTTGATTCGCTTATCAGATGTGCCATTGGATCTACTTAAGCTTTGTAGGCTGATTGAGAGAACCTGCTCTGATACCGATTGTTAGTTTCCAGAGGCACAATAGTTATCTAGAAGGGGGTTGAATAAATATTTTAAAATTTCTTTTACAAAATACTTGTCAGATTTGATAATGATTTAATCACAACAGAATTTGAGATTTGTTTGATTTCCCTTTAAGATAAAATGAGTTAATAAGAGATAAGCAGTTATGGCAGATATAATAGTTATGACAAGAATATAAGAGACACAGTGTTTTTAAGTGGTTCAAAACACTCAAGGCTCCTAGTCCACTCTTCTACTCCTTGAGTAGGAAATTCATTAAGAATATCTTTACAATCTTTGAATCTCACAGATTCCTTCAAGAGCAGCAGTCTTGGAACTTCTTAGTTCACTTTAAAACTCTTTATGTCCAGCAAACTTGGTACTTCTCAGTTCACTTAGAACTCTTCAAGTCCTTCTGACTTGAAATTCGTACTTCACTTAAAGGTAGTTGAGTTCTTGAATGATGCTACTCAGTTGCCGTTAAGCTTGTGTTTGAAAGAACTGAGTAGCTGAGTAAGCTTTCTTTTCAGATCGTAGAGTTGAGCATTGAGTGTTCTTCTGCGTTTTGTTGTATGCTTGCTTAAACCTTGCATCTGTTCCTGTTTTGCCTATAAGGATGTAAGACCCCAACTTTTTTATAAATGAAATTGAATTTCCTCTATTTATTATTTTAAAATAGTAAGGGTTGATTTGATTAATGTGGTAAATTATGGTTAAAATGCATAAATATCTTAAATAAGTAAGTGGTTATAAAATATTCATTTTTTGTCGGAAAATATTCGTTGGTCGTGGAATATTCTTACTGTCGGAGAATATTCGTACGACGGCGCAACCTTGTGTGGGCCCCATAACGGAAATCGATTGGATGAAGAAAACGACAAGTATGAGTTTTTTTATAAATAATGGCATAGTTGTTACCGTTAACACTGTTGGAATACCCGGTGGTTAAAACACAGTAATACGCGGTGTTGCACAGTAGCACATGGTATTGCACCAATTATTGATTCTTACGTAAGAAGGCACTACTCAATAATTGTTACAGTAATTACTATTCAATATTTTATTTTATTGATTCAATAATTGCTACGTTGATATTTTATATTATTGTTGTTTCAATAATTGTCACTGCACAGTATTTCTATTATCAGATCAATAAATCATATTATTTTAATAATATTATTAGATGACATTATTGACAATGTCTAGAAAGTTCTGTCTAAGGAGATGTTTGGTCACCTAATTGCGCGCCAGTAAGGAGAAATCCTTATTGGAAAGCCCCCTCTTTCCTAGGAACGACCTGGTTGTCAGTATTGTGATTCTATAATATTATTTGTGAATAATTAATTATTGATTTATATGATAAGAAAAATATTTATTTTATGTGGATATAAATGGAGGAATTTTTTTAAAAAGTGATAATTGTTGAAAATTGATATTTTATCTTTTCTGATAAAATAATTCATTTAAATATATTATTATATTATAATAATATAATAATGATGATATTTTTACAATGAATGTGTGATATATGAATAAATGAGAAGGATGAGTATTTTTGTTACAATAAATGTTAAAAATATGTTGGTGGGCCCTATTTTTGACTGAAATTTGATTATAGCCTGAAAAATCGTCCGTATGTAGATTTCGGTTAATTTTTGTTTGGAATTTAAAAAAACTTAAACTTACAAAGTTGTATAGAATTGAATTTCCTATAGAATTGACATTGGATTCAAATTTTTTTGATCAAATGACTATTTATTATGAATTATTGAAGTTCCGGAATAATTAATTTTTGAAGTTTTATAATAATATTTTATTAAATTTTCTGCTTCGGTGTTCTAAGTATTTTCCTATAAATAGGATGCTTAAGTTAGAATTGAAAATCACACCAGAAACTAAAGTTTTCTCTCTCTATATTATCGAGCGTATTTTTATGAGTATTTTGATACTTTGAGTGTTGCTATACGGTGCAAGTTTCCTTCAACACTATATCCAGTATTCCAGTCAGAAGTACTGTCCTTTTGAGGTAAGGGATGCTATTTTTTTTATAAATGATATTATTCCTTTTAATATCATTATGCCGAAATATTGATATGAATTTTATTGCGAAATATCTACCTTTTTGTGTCAGAATTACTATTCACGTATACGACACTATTCACGTATACGACACTATTCACGAATATGACACTATTCACCGAAAAATAAAATTTTTTCTTTTTTGTCCCAGATGTCTATTTTTGTTACTATCTTTGATTGTATCCATGTTTTGATCTTTATTCTTAAATTTTACTCTACTATGGTATATTATGGGGTGTTTTTGAACATGGATAAACCGAAGTACGAATCCCTAATATTTGTTCTTTTGTCTCACTGGATTCGTTTTCTTTAAAATATTTTTTATCATCCTCAGTCCTAAATGATGATATTACTGAATATCTTTGGCCTGTAGTGCAAAGATGAATTATTTCCTGATGAATATCTTTGCTCGTAGTGTTAAGATGTACTGGTGTTTAGATGAACATGATCAACTAATGAATATCTTTGGCCTGTAGTGCAAAGATGAATATTTGATTCAAGATGTATATTGATTGATGTTACAGGGATAAAATATTGATGATGAACTTTTAAATCTTAGAAGATAGTAGAATTCATTCTCTAATTGACTCTTCTAATGGATTGCTGTTTCCATTGCAGTTGTTGATCTAAAACTTATTGTCTATTATATTCTATCAGATTTTTCCTTGTTGAGAATTAACAATAATTTGTTCTATATTATCTTAGTCATAATATTCTTTACTGGGTTAGCTGAGCTCACCCTTTTTCCTTTTTGTTCCATTTTTCTTCTTAGGAAGCGAGAATATAGCGGGAATTAGTAGGGGTATGGAGTGATGTTCAAAGGCAGTTGTTATAATAGTCATAACTATTTTGTAAAATAGTGTATCAATAATTGTAATGAGGACTTATTTGAGTGTGAATATTGTCTAGAAGACAATATTTATATTTAAACTCACAGTTTATGTGTTGTCGTATTTTGCACGACAATTGTATTAATAAAGTTGTAGTTGTTTCTGTACCATATTTTTGGCGACTCAGAATGGGTGATGTATACCTATTTTGGGGGCGTCACAAAGGAGCCTTTAAAAATGTATCTGTTTGAAGGCATCCGTTGAAGCATTAATTGTATTTGACATTTCTGAGCCCTGATGGTGACTTTCTACAAATCTTTTGATTAGTCATTTGGCTCACTGACACTGCAGACTGCTATCTCACCTAACACTTGAAAAGGTGTTTTCAGCTTCATTAACTTCTTCAATACGTTTCGTCGTTCTATACTAAGGATGAGTGTTGTGTTATTGGGATTCCCGATAGTCCTAACGTCTATAATCCTTTCCACATTTGTTGACTTTTATTCTTAAACAAATGGACAAGGCTCGATGCTTCTGATGCAGACAGATGATGCTCTACGATCATGATCGTGGTATCTTTCCACCTTGGTGCTTGATCTGGTACTGATTGAAGAGAACACTACGATTTCTCTTAAGTACTAGTAGACTACGATCTTTACTTGCTTGATTTGCAGACTCTACGCTTTCGAGAGCATACTATGTTCTTTGAGTTGGTTCGACAGGCGTTTAGACCACTCTATAAATCTGGGAGTCCAAAGCAGATAGACTACAATTCTTGATGCTCTATGATTCTGCTTTGGCTTATACAATCTTATGATCAGCTCGGTAGACTATAATTCTGTTGAAGCCTATCTATTACATCTTCAAGACATAAATCAACCTAACAGCTTTGATCTTTTCTTCTATACATTCATTTACAGAATGATAAACATTAAAGCTCAGATCAACCTAACAACTTTGTTCTACCACTAAGTCCTTATACATGTATTCCTTGAAGGACTTTACATATAAACATGAATATTTACTTTCAAAATCAAATTTAAATATGCAATTTCCCAACAGGTACTATTCATAAGTACTATTCACAATAGAATTTAATTTTTATTTCTGTCCAAATTATTTTTGATACATGAATATCATTCTTGAATTTTACTCCACAATTAATTATCATGTTGATAATTTGGATATTCTTGAACTCTGGATAAATTGAATTATAAATCTCTAATATTTATCCTTGATCTCACTTGATTGACTCTTTATATCATTGTCATCATCCTCATGCTTATGTTGTGGTAAAAGTCATCTTTGGCTCGTAGTGCATAGATGGATTGTTGATTGGTATGATTATGACCAGGAATTGTGTATTGATATAATCATGACCTGTAATGTTACAAATAAATGATGTGGTAAAAGTCCTATTTGGCCAGTAGTGCATTGATGAACAGTTGTTTGGCATGATCATAACAATTGGTGATACTAACGAATATCCTTGGACCGCAGTGCATGGATAATTCGATGATGTGGATTATTTATTGAGTTGTGTTACAGAGAAAAAAAATATTGATGATGAACTTTTAAATCATAGAAGATAGTAAACATCATACTCTACTTGACTCTTCTAATGGATTGCTTGTTCTGCTGCAGTTAAACTTGTTGTCTATTATCTTCTTTCATTTTTTATACTGTTGAAGACTACAGATAATTTATTCTACATTATCTTACTCATAATATTCTTTATTGGGCTAGTTGAGCTCACACTTTTCTTTCATTGTTATCTTTAGGAAATGAGAATATAGCTGGGACTAGTCAGGGAATGGAGTGATGGTCCAAGATGAAGGCTATAGTAGTCCTCACTATTCTATAAAATAGTGTGATAATAATTGTAATGAAGACTCCATTTGGGTTTGGATATTGTCTACGAGACAATATCCGTGTTAAAACTCTCAGTTTATGTTTTGTCGTATTCTGCACGACAATTAATAATTGTGTAAATTAAGTTTGTATTTAAATTCTGTACCATAAGTTTGGCGACTCAGAATGGGTTGTATGGACCTATTTTGGGGGTGTCACATATCTACTACTCATAAGCTCATCGTATGTAACTGGATCATCATCCACTATGATGCATACCTCATCATCATCATCTATGATGAATCCATAATATCGTTCAGGTATTTTAGACACTCTTCTAGATTTACGATTCGGTTGTGATACTATAACTTTCTCTACTTGGAAAGGTTCCTCCATTTGACCTGTAGTGTTTTGTGGTTCTTGAACTTCTTCAATATCTATTTTCCTCCCACTAGCCCATTCAAGGATAAACTCCTTTTTTCCAAGAAGGCAACGTGTTTCACAATAAACACCTTTTGCTCAGTAAGATTATAGAAATAATACCCTAAGCATTCTTTAACATATCCTACAAATCTGCACTTTTCAAATATTGTCCCAAACTTATCATTTTCAACCTTTTGACATAAGCTAGAGAACCACAAGTCTTAACATGCTTAACACTAGGTTTCCTCCCTGTCCACAATACATATAGAGTCTTAGGGACGAATTTTGAAGGTACTTTATTTAGTAGATATGTTGTAGTTTCTAGGGCATAACCCCAGAACGATACTAGAAGATCGGTAATCGTAGATCGCACCATGTCCAACAAAGTATGAATTCTCCTTTTAGATACACCATTTAATTGTGGCGTACCAGGAGACGCCCATTGTAAGAGAATACCATTGTCTTTGAGATGATCTAGACACTCATTGCTCAAGTATTCACCTCCTCAATCCGATCAAAGAATTTTAATATTCTTGCATGTTTGTTTCTCTACTTCACTTCTAAATTCTTTGAACCTTTCAAATGATTCAGACTTGTATTTCATTAAATACACTTCTCCATATTCGGAATGATCATTAGTGAATGTAATGAAATACCAATCCCATCCTCTAGCATATGTTCTCATATGTTCACACACATCTGTGTGTACCAACTCTAACAACCCTGCAACTTTCTCTCCATATCCATTAAATAGAGATTTAGTCATCTTGGTCATGAGACAAGATTCACAAGTTGGATATGATTCATAATGTAATAATTTTAAACGTACATCTTTATGTAACTTGTTTAGTCTTGTTTCATTAATATGATTGAGTCTACAATGCTATATGAAGGTATAATTCATATCATCTCTTTTTCTTTTATTAGTTTGTTCAATTTGCAAAATATTTTCATGTAAGTCAAGAATGTAAAGTCCATCAAGTAATCCACCAGTTCCAAACAAAACATTATCATTATAAATAGAACAGCAATTGTTCTTTATTATAATATTAAAACCTTCGTTGTCTAACAACGGAACATAAATAATGTTTCTAATAAGAACTGAAACATAGTAACAATTTACTAACTTAATAGATTTGCCAGTAGGCAATGATAAACTATAAGTTCTTACGGATAATGTATCAATTTTTGCTCCATTCCCCACATGCATGATTACTTCTCCGTTGTTTAGCTTTCTACTTCTTCTTAGCCCTTGAATATAATTGCATATGTGAGAACCACAGCCAATATCTAATACCCAAATTGAACTTTAACTTTTAGAAATATTTATTTAAATTATGAACAAACCATGTATCTGTAGCCGAAACTTCATCAAGCTTCTTCTACTTAGCCTCTACAAGATACTCCTTGCAGTTTCTCTTCTAGTGTCCCGACTTATTGCAATGAAAAAAAACTCCTTCGCTCTCTGGGTCACTTTTCTTCTTGTCCTTAGTTTGTGTTTTTCCTTTTGCCTTCTTCTTTTTCTCCTTTTCAGAAGAAATCTTAACCCACTTCCTTTTCTTGGAAGATTCATCTATCAGTAAGACTTGGTCTTTCTTGGCTAGAAAGTGACTCTTAGCAGTTTTCAACATGTTGAGAAATTCAGGCAAGATGATATTTAGCTTGTTCATGTGAAAATTCACAACAAATTATGAAATTAAGTCCGGGAGTGACTGCAAGATCATATCTTGGCTCAACTCTCTATCCATAACTAAACTTAGTTGTCCCAATTGTTCAATCAAATTGATCATTTGGAGGACATATTTCTGTACTGTAGTGCCATCGATCATTCTAGATCGGAAGACCTCCTTAGATATCTCATATATGGCATACATACTCTCCTTGCCATACAAATCTTGAAGGTGAAGCAAAATTGTAGGTGCATCCATTTTCTTGTATTGGCGCCATAACTCGTTACTTATGGAAGCCAACATGATGCATTTAGCCACCTGTGCATCATCTTGTCACTTTCTAAAAATAGCAATCTCTTCCTCAGAGGCATTATTTGCAACAGTTGTAGGTACTGGCGAATTAAGGACATAAGATAGTTTTTTTAGCAGTGAGAACTATTCTCAAATTTCTTAACCAATCTGTATAATTCGGTCCGGTTAACTTGTTAACATCTAATATGCTCCACAATGATAGTGATTAGACATAATAAAATTCCTTAAATGAAATTTATTACAACATTAACATACATTCATTTTATTAACAACCAAATTAATTATATCTTTATTTAAAATGGTGTTTTACACTATTTTCATCAAACTGTATAACCCTCAATAATTCAACAGATCTAGTTAAAGATCCGCTAGTGAGATTAAGGATCCTATTTCATAAATATATAACCTTGTGTGCACAACAAACTAAAGCTTTATTTAACATGTAGACAATTTTTATCAATTATATCATTTATGTAACTCCTTTTAGCTTTTACTTCTTAGATAATAATAGTCATATGTGTACACATCCAAACTAAAATTATCTAAGTTAAGTTAGACTCAACATTTTTATATAAGTGAAGAGAAAAATATAGTCCTTGTGTGTGCACAACAAAAAATGTATTGTTCAATTCATTATAAACGTCAAATGTAACAAAACAACATCTCTAATACTTAATATAAGCCTTTGGTGTGCATAACAAACTCATATTAAATACTTGATACTCTATTGCTTCATCATGCTAGAAAGTTATGTCTGACATTCTTAATGTCATTGGACGATACAACTTAATATTTTCTTCTTGAGGGGGTTTGTTATTATTAATGGTCTCATATTGTTAAGCGCACATGCAAATATATATAAATACACATCATATTAATCATATATCTCATGTATAATAATATATTAATATATAACTAGCATACACATATAGAATATTATATTCTACTTGGGATGATTATGGACTTGATACTAGTTTCGTTCGTTCGAGCCACTAAGTGAATCAAAAGGTCAAACCTAGGGTGCAAGAATAAATCATGAGCATAACTATTACATTCTAACACAGACCCCTTTACAAACGAGTCTTCAGTGCTCCCGTTCCTCAACTCTAATTAACTAAGTAATTCTACTAAGTACTATTATAATCTATTTTAATAAAATAGAAACCTTGATCAGTAGTTAAGGGAAGTACATAAGAGGGAGATAAAACTTACATCAGAAAATTTGATAGGTGAGGTATGCAGATCTTATTTATAAAAACCTATTCAATCAAGTATCCATCAAAATTAAATCCAATCTCATTGGTCAATAGTCTAGAATCATCCCCTTTATTATCGTACATGTCATCACATGTATTAATAAAACATTCATCTCATTAATTAAACATTCCACACACACACACACACACACACACACACACACACACACATATATATATATATATATATATATATATATATATATTGATATCATTTAATGGACAATAAAAGTTTGTATGAAATTCAATTTCAAATCAAAATAAACTTACTTATTTTAATTTTGAAAATTTCTACAAATTGAGCTTTCTGACACCCGAACACTGCAGTGCCTTGGGCAAGCGCTGCGGAGCTGCCTCGCGAATGTCCAGTGTTGCAACGGTTATTCCTAGCGCTGTGGCACTGCAACTTCAGAAGCCTAACATTGCGGCGCTCTGAACCGGCACTGCTACTCTGCCGTGACTTTCAGATCGCGATTTTCTTGCTTTGTTTTATAAAATTGATTTTGTCACGCTTCGAAATCCGGTCTATCTTAACACCTGAATTTTGTTCATCACGAGTACATCTTCTTCCAAAAATACATCATTATATATTAAATATAACAACATACATTCTCAAATTCCAGGTTCTATCACCTTATAAACTTGTTCATTATAAATAATGATTATTACATTATTCTTTCCATCTTACAAAAGTGACTTTTATCCGCCACCAAGGATACATAATAGTTCGTTAAACTAGTCTATAGTTTAATTAAAATATTCTACAGTTCAATTAAACTATTCTACATTTCAAGTCTTCGCTTGATCTTCACGCACATTTATATACTGAATGACACTTCTTCTGGATACCGATCAGCTTGATCATTACGGAATCCTTAAGTTCCTTCTAACCTCGTGCGCTGAAAATGTTTTTCATTTAAAGCAAGTGTGAGTATTCAATTGCCCAGCAAGTCATCGCAGTTGAATGAACAACTTCAAGAATTTAAATATTCTTTTAAGACTTCAATAACCGAACAAAGGTTATGAAGCAACTTGAATAATAGAAATAATCTTGATTCCTATCATTTTAAAACATTAGTCACATTCACTTTTCAAATACTTTCTTTCTTCTACCTTTTTTATACATATTATGTCTGGCTAGAATCATTAGCACAAACTTATCAATAACGGTTCATGTATAAATAGAACATTCTCATATTGAACAGTTCAATTGTAACAACCCGGAGAATCCGGATTGTTCAAAATTTAAGTTTAAAGAATTAGTTATTAATAAAATGAATTTTTATTAATAAGATTATGTGCTATGTGTTTATTAATCGTTCTAGAACTTAGAATGATTATAATATGGGAGGATTCTGGCTCCGAGCTAGATTGAACGAGTAAGAATTTTCAAGACGAAAATAATTTTTTTTCCGGGAACAAAAATATTTTCGGGGAAAAAGATGAAATATTCACTATTCATGCGACGAAACTCTAAGGGTTAGGGTTTGAATAACCTAAGCCTTTCCGAGAGTTCGGTATGTCGAAATGACATTCCGTCGAAAGATTTGACGATAATATGTCATGAAAAGTTAAGTAAGTCGATAAAAGTTTTTCTCAAAAAACGTGCAGAAATCTGACGAAATAAAAATGACAAAAAGTAATGTTATGTACTTTTCAATCGTTTAACTACGTTAGGGGAAAACGTGAAGGAAAACGCTTGACACCAAAAAATGTTTTTCAGTTTTTCAGAGATCCGAAGAATACGTAAAAGTTAGTCGGTAAATGAAAGATGAAATATCCAAAAATATTTAGATTCTGAGAATCACAATTTTTAAAACTGTCGGATGAATCCCGAAAGACAGAACCACGAAACTTCCAAGGGAAGTTTCGTGAATAGTAAGGAGGTGGAAGTAAAGAGGTGGGAATAGTGATTTAAGGGTGAAATGACTATCTTGCCCCTAGCTTGGAAAATCTATAAAAAGGAAGCTAGATTTCATTTGTTTGGAATTTTAAAAATTATCCAACATTTGAGAGAGAGAGATAGAGATTTTGGATGAGGAAAAAGAGGAAAAAGGAGGACGAAAAGTTGGCTCGTGATCAAACTTTGTCTGATGGAAGGAGATTAAAAAAGGAAGGTAATCCGAAACCTAACTTCTATATAATTTTCTTTAAGTTTTATATGTTTAAAACATAGCTTAACGAGAATAAGAATTAAAAGATGTTAGGAATGATTTTATATGGTTGAAATCATGAGAAAATGAAGAAATAAGAAATTAGAAGTTTAGTTTATAAATTTCTTAAGGAAGTATAAGATTCGTAATGAATTTGAGCGTTCCGAATGAATTATATGAACGATTCGATAAAATTAGTAAGGAATGGTGTTTTATAACATTAAATTCCAAGAAAAAGTGAAATCGTAATCAAAATATCGATTAAAAATAAAGAACGAACGAAGAACATGAAGAACATGCGAAGAACACGAAGAACGTTGTTGATGGACAAATTTAAAACCATCGTAGTATAATTGTTATTGATGGACAAGTTTAAAACTATCACGTATAAGTTAGATGCTTATTGCTTGGTTAGGAAACGTTTATGAAGAATGGATTAAACTTAGCTATAACGAAGTTATGGTGAAAATTTCATAAAAGACGAACGAGTATTAGAAAGTATGTAAATGAACCCAAAGGTGTAGGGTCTCATAAGAAAGTAAGAGAATGTAGAAAACGTGAGTCGTGAACTCAAGAACGAACGAGTTCCGAGTTCGGATGACCGAATTACGGACGAACGAACGAACGAAGAACGTTAAAAACATAAAATGAACGAAGGACGAAGATTAAGCCAATCGAATGACATGTTAACGGATTTAGAATGAAGTTCTATCTGAGGGGGATTGAAGTACGTAAGATAAGGAGGAGAATGGCTTTGGAACGACCTCATTTCGAGTTATAACGAATAAGTTATGAGATCGAAAAGTAAGTGTCTCAAATTGGATTTAACACTTAGAGAATTTTTCAAGAGTTATGGCTTGGCACCGTAGCGCCAACCATGCTTTGTAAGGTGGCAATGCAGCGCTAGACCAGAGAGCCAGCCACTGGAGACTTGCGCTGCGGCGCGAGAGATAGTAAGGAGGGTGGCGCCGCAGCGGCAACCCAGGATGTCAAGCACTGCAGAGTGGCGAAGCAGTGCGAGAAGTGTAAAGGGAACCGGCGCCCCGGTGCAGGGCAAAGCCCAATGATGAGCTTTTAACTGCTCAAATCCTGGGGGAACTGTAACGAAAGCTAATGAACGTGTAGTTCATTGAATGTAACACTTAAACAAGTAAATAAAATCTTTAGTAAAGGTTGAACGGAAAGATTAAACGAGATTAAAATACAAAGAATGTAAACGCGGGTTACAGAACCGATATCTGGGGACCATAGTTGCGATAAACGAACGTGGGGGATTGCTATGAGTGTGATTCCTTAAACGTTGAGGGACAAGGGTAATGAATAACATTTCGATGTTATGTGGAGGTAATGATAAATAAGTGTAAAGCGTATAAACGCTGTGAACACAACGTTGTTGCGATGAATGATCAGTCTTAGCATACAACGAACGATATGGCTTCGACACTAAGAAAGAGTAATGAACATGGGGTTCATGTAATGAATAACGAAAGTATTATGTAAGATATGAATTATCAAGAAAGCCGTAATGAATGGTAATAAGAGTAATGAAAGCCGAATGTGAGTCGGATAAGAATGAATCCTGAGGTATTGTATTTAGTTGCCAGAAAGCCATAAGGAATAATAAATTGACTTAACGAAGTTATAGTTTAATGATTCGGATAAGTTAGATGAATTTAGGTTGTAGTACAATTGTATCCTTTGATGGTTGACATATGGGAGCTGGGATAAACAATTCTTTCAGAGAGCGAAGGTATATACGAAACTAGAAACTGCTCTAACTCACTGTGATGACAGTGTAGATGAGACATGAACTTGTTTGTTGGTTGTTTATGGAAAACCACTCAGAGTATCATATGGACTACTAACAGAGACGCGATGTGTGCTGAGTCCTAGAGAAGTTATAAGAAGAAGATAAGAATGCAAATCATCAAAGATGATGAACGTATGAGTAAGACATCTTCGTATGTCATGAAGCTGTAAACCGGTAAAGAAAGTTGTCACATAAACTTAGGTTAAAAGAACGCGAACCCTAAGAATTTAAGTTAAGTAAACCAATACATAAGCCAAATATATTAGTGTATATGTTATTTCCTTATGTGTTTTATAGGGATTGGAATGAGCAGTTCAGCATAAGCTGTAGCTGTACGTAAGGCATATTTCCTAACTTCATTCATATTTGAAATGAATGCTAGTTTCTTAAACTTCTCAGATGTTAAACTTGAGAAGTTTTACTTATGTGCGAATGTGTGATATTTGTACAAGGTGGTAGAACGTATGAGGCCTTGTGCCATAATTTGAACACTTTGATGTTTCTATGAGATGAACTGTTCTGTGATTAACTGTTCAATGAGAATGTTCTGTTTATACATGAAACGTTATTGCTAAGTCTGTGCTAATGATTCTAGCCAGACATGATGTGTATAAAAAAGGTAGAAGAATGAAAGTATTTCGAAGTGAATTTGATTAATGTTTTAAAATGATAGGAATCAGAATTATTCCTATTATTCAAGCTACTTCATAACCTTTGTTCGACTATCAAAGTTATAAAGGAATGTTTGAATTCTTAAAGTTATTTTTTCAACTGCTACGACTTGCTGGGCAATTGAATGCTCACACTTGCTTTAAATAAAAAATATTTTCAACGTACGATGTTATAAGGACTTAAGGATCCTGTAAAGATCAAGCTGATCGGTATCCAGAATAAGTGCCATTCATTAGATGAATAAGTGTGAAGATCAAGTGAAGACTTGTAATGTAGAATAGTCTAATTGAACTATAGATTAGTTTAATGAACAGTTATGTATCCTTGGTGGCGGATGAAAGTCACTCTTGTAAGAGATAAAGAATAATGTAATTATCATTATTTATAATGAACAAGCTTATAAGGTATTAGAACATGGGATTTGAGAATGTATGTTGTTATATTTCAGTATATAATGATGTATGTTTGGTAGAATGATGTACTCGTGATGCACGGAATCCAGGTGTGAAGATAGACCGGATTTCGGGGCGTTACATCAATCATAGAATAATTCATTTCATAGAAACACCGAAGTATTCAAATTGTGGCACAAGGCCTCATACATTCTACCACCTTGTACAAATATCGCACATTTGCACATAGACAAGACTTCTCAAGTTCAACATCTGAGAAGTTTAAGAAACTAGCATTCATGTAAAATATGAATGAAGTTAGAAAACTTGCTTTACGCACAGCTACAGCTTACGCTGAACAACTCATTCTAATCCCTATATAACACATAAAGAAATAACATATACACCAATTAGTCACATACTTGACTTACGCATTGGTTTACTTAACTTTACTTCTTAGGGTTCACGTTCTTGCAATCTAAGTTTACGCAACCAACTTCCTTTACCGCTTTACGACTTTATGACATACGGAGATGTCTTACTCATACGATCATCATCTTTGATGATTTACATTCTTATCTTCCTCTTATTACTCTTTTAGGACTCACCACACATCGTGTCTCTGCTAGTAGTCCATATGGTACTCTGAGTGGTTTCCTATAAACAACCAACAAATAAGTTCCTGTCTCGTCTACACTGTCTTTCACAGTGAGTTAGATCGGTTGCCAGTTTCGTATATATCTCTGCTTTCTGAAGGAATTGTTTAGCCCAGCTCCCATATGTCAACCATCAAAGATTACGATTGTACCACAACCTAAACTTTATCTTAACTTATCCGAACCATTAAAACTATAATGTTCGTTAAGTCAATTTCTCAATCCTTATGGCTTTCTGGCAACTAAATGCCATACCTCAGGATTCATTTCTTATCGTCTAAGTCATATAGTCTTTTGTATACTCAGAACGATCATTTAATGTCAATACTATGCGTACATAGCGTCAAACATTTTACATTACCTTATTCGTATCTTACAACGTCCGGTTCATTCGACTCAGAATGTTATCCAAGTTATAATTATTAACTCGGCTTCTTAACGTTATACGTCATTAAATTCAATTTCTTCACCTTTCACAGGTTTAATCATCACTTTTCATTACCTTACGGTCAAATCATACACGGAGTGTAGGTTATACCCGTTTAATATTCGCGTACACTCAACCCTACGTTGGCTAAAGTGTTAAACACTTACTTTCGTTCTTTATCCGACTCACATCGGACTTTCATTACTCTTGTTACCGTTCGTTACGACTTTCTTGATAAATTCATATCTTACTTACCACCTTTGTCAACGTCTAAGTTATTCAACCAATGTATACTTAGAACGTTCGTTCGACGCGAATACAATTCACGAGGATCGTTTACGTATTAAACGTTTACGTTGCTCATCTCTTAATCATTCGTTCAACATTTACACAAGGTTTTAATTGCTTTCATTCGTTATCCCTTACATGAACCCCTTGTTCATTATTCTTTCTTAATGTTGAAGCCATACGGTTTATTGTATGCTAAGACCGATCATTCATCGCAACTGCGTTACGTTTACATTCTTTACCTTCTTCGTCTTTTAATCCTGTTTAATCTTTCCGTTTAACATTTACTAAAGGTTTAAATCACTTATTTAAGTGTTACATTATGTGAACTTTATGTTCTGTATCTTTCATTACACTCCCCCCAGGAATTGAGCAATAAAACTTTCCTCACTGGGTCTTGCCCTGCATCGGCGCTGCGGCGCCGATTCCCTTCTTTCTCCTCGCGCTGGCGCGAGTCTCCAGCACTCTCTTTCCTAGTCAGGTGCTGCTGCGCCAAGTCCCTTACTATCTCTCGCGCTGCGGCGCTACTTACTAGTACCTGATGGCCTAGGTTGGCACTCCGGCGCCGCCTCCCAAGGCTTGACTAGCGCTGCGGCGCTAAGCATCAATCTTTGAAAAATTTTCCGAAGTCTTTTATATGCTTGAGACACTGACTTCGCAATCTCATAACTTCTTCGTTATAACTCAGAACGAGGTCGTTCCAAAGCCATTCTCTTCCTTATCTTACGTACTTTAACTTCCCTTGGACAAAAATTTATTTTGAATATATTAACATGCCATTTAATTAGCTTAATCTTCATCCTTCGTTCGTTTTACGTTATTAACGTTCTTCGTCCATTCGTCCGTAATTCGGTCATTCGAACTCAGAACTCGTTCGTTCTCAAGTCCACGACTCACGTTTTATATGTTCTCTTACATTCTTATGAAACCCTACACATTCGGGTTCATTTGCATACTTTCTACTTCTCGTTCGTCTTTTACGAAATTTTTGCCATAAATTCGTTATAGCTTAGTTTAGTCCGTTCTTCATGAACGTTTCTATCATTCCTAACCAAGCAATAAGAAACTAACTTATACGCGATGGTTTTTAACTTGTCCATCAACAACAAGTTATATCTACGATCGTTTTAAATTTGTCCATCAACAACGTTCTTTGTGTTCTTTGATCGTTCTTCATTTTTAATCCATACTTTGATAATGATTTTACTTTTCCTTTGAATTTTATGTTATAAAATAGCATTCCTTACTAATATCACCGAATCGTTCATATGATTCATTCGGATCGTTCAAATTCATTACGAATCTTATACTTCCTTAAGAAATTTATAAACTAAACTTCTAATTATTATTTCTTAGTTTTCTCATGATTTTAACCATATGAAATCATTCTTAACACCTCTTACTTTGTATTCTCATTAAGCTATATTTTAAACATATAAAACTTAAAGAAAATTATTTAGAAGTTAGGTTTCGGATTACCTTTCTTCTTTAATATTCTTCCGTTGGACAAAACGTGCATTCAGGCTAGCTTTTCCTCTTTCTCTTTCTCTTTCTCTTCATCAGAACTCTCTCTCTCTCTCAAGTGTTGGAGAATTTTTTATTAACCAACAAATGAGCTTAAGCTCACCTTTTATAGATTTTCAAGACTAGGGGCAAAATAGTTATTTCACCCCAAACCTCCTTACTATTCACACCTCCTTACTCCACCCCTGACTATTCACGAAGCTTCTCTTGGAAGCTTCGTGCTTTCGTCTTGCGAAATTCGTCCGACAGTTTAAAAAACTGCGATTCTCGGAATCCAAATATTTTTAGATATTTCGTCTTTCCTCTACAGTTTAACTTTTACGAATACTTCGAAACTCTGAAAAACTGAAAAACACTTTTTAATGTTAAGCGTTTTCCTTCACATTTTCTCCTAACGTAGTTAAACGAATGAAAAGTACATAACAATACTTTTCGTTGTTTTTATTTCGTCCGATTTTTGCACGTTTTTCAAGAAAAACTTTTATCGGCTTATTTAACTTTTCATGATATATTATCGACAAATCTTTCGACGAAATGTGTAATTTCGACATACCAAACTCTCGAAAAAGCTTAGGTTATTCAAACCCTAACCCTTAGGTTTCGTTGGGTGATAGTGCCTATTTCGTCTTTTTCCTTAGAAATATTTTTATTTCTGAAAAAATTTTATTTTCGTCTTGAAAATTCTTACTCGTTCAGTCCAGCTCGTAGCCAGAATCCTCCCGTATTATAATCATCGTAGGTTCTAGAACGATTAATAAACACATAGCACATAATAGTATTAATAAAAATTCATTTTATTAATAACTAATTCTTTAAACTTAAATTCTGGACAATTTGATTTTTCAGGTTGTCACAGATTTTATACCAACAATTATGCTCAATTAAATTGTTCCAAACACATATAAATGTATATATAGAATCAAAACCATTAATAATACGTGTAAGAATCACTCTGATGTCGTTGTTGGTTTGTAGAAACAATACATACAAACAATTAAATTGTATCAAACAGCGGAAGCATATCATAAATTTCATTTAAAATTTTTCTGCACTCACAGGAATCACCTTATATTATTAATTGAGGAAGGTCCAAAGTTATACCTTATGAAGATGAATCAACTCCTTGATCTGATCTTCAAGTCCCAATACTTATATCTTTCACGCTTCTTCAAATCCACGGATCAAACGTCAGCTACTCAGTGTGTGTAGCACTCTAAAGGTGATCCACCAAGAGATAATTGATTGAAAAAGTAAATTCAAGTTTTCAAGACCTTGGGTGGCTAGCCCTAATTCTTTTTCTCTTTCTCTCTCTCTTAGTTCTTTAGGTTGCAGAGAATTATTACGTAGTATCTCAATACTGACAATTCTCTCAAATATATAATAAGGCCTCTTTTTATGTATATTATTCATCTTCATGAATATTTAGGACTTAAGGTTTTATTTTTAATTTCCAAACCATTTAGGAACTAAATTATTTATAATAATAATAATAAGACTCCTCTTATTAATTTATAATTAGTATATCTCCAAATACTTAATTATAAATATTAAGCTATTTAATTTATTCCACCAATAATATTTCTCTTTTTATGGAGTGGCCCTTTAGGTTCAATATTATATTGGTAGTAGAATAAATAATAGAACCATTCTAATATTATTCATAATGAATTAAACTTCTTTAATTCATTAATACCCATTCTATAGCATGAGTGACACCTCTTAACATATCATGATCATCTGGATAATATGAAATTAACATTTATTCATAAAGAACATATTCAGTAAATAGTTACTGTACAATTCCATCATTCTACTACACAATGTCCCAATCAAACATAAAACATAAAGTTAATGTCAAGTTTTATTTATTTGATAATATGCATTTCAATTCTCAAATGCACAACTCTAGTTAATGTAAATTAGAAACTTCTTTCTAATTTTCATTCCATATTGGCCAATGACTTCTGAGTTGTCACTTTTCAAATCTCATAGGATATTTTATCCATTTACTGGAAGTGGTAGATCATATGATCATTCACCTACCTCCATGTATACTTCATTATACTTGAACATACCCTTTTATATACTCAAAAAGTCTTAAGAAATATGACAAAGTATAACTCAGAATGCACAAGGTATTATGATGATCTCAAGTCCAAAGATCACTTGTACTACTACTAGTATAGGAAGTCCTATTGACATGCAAGTAAAATTCCATTAGGTGTTCCTTTAAGTGAGTCATGTTCAATGAAATTATTATTTAATAAGAACCTACATACTTGCTTTAGTTTCTTCACACAAATGAATATTTGATCAATCATTCTCTTCAAAAGAGCAAGTATTGTATGTACTAATCTATTAGGATTCACTAACCACACATTAGTGATCCTATGATTAAGAACATTTTTAATTTTGAGCTATTTTGAATTTAGATCTCATTATCATGATTATCATCATGATTTTAAAAGAATTGCTTCAAAACTATGAGTTTATCACATTAATTAATTCAACCAATTAAACATAGATAAATAAATGCCTTTAAATAAATTAAAATCTTTATTAATAAATTAATAAGATTACAGAGTAAATGTTTATCACATCCAACGTGATTGGCTTAAGGGCATACTACTTTCACTTGAGCAGAGTTAGGTTAAGCCCCTATGTTATCTAGCCAATTTTGAATATCGAGAGATTGATAGGACCAGGAAGAGGACTTGGGCGTGAGATTTATTAAAGATGATAACCCTTTTCACCGTACCCTATTTCAAATATGGAATGTGGATTCTAAACGAGCTAAAATTCCCAATCCTCTTTTCACGGCGTGAGGATTAGTGTCGAGGTGAGAGTCAAAATAATTCAAAACAAAGACAGACATGGAGATGACTCGGGCATAATGAACAGGATAGGTTCAGGCCATTGGGATGTGTTTGGGACCCTTAGGCACTGTTTGAGACATTAATGATGTGTTCGAACTTCTAGGGATGTGCCCACGATGCTTAGGGATGTGTAGCCCTAACATAACCCTTACTTCCTTAGCTTATTTATAATGAGGTGAAGGAGTATTCTGTACTTCGAGGATACGTTACACAAATTTTTTCCTTTGTTTGTACCCCGAGAGTAAGTTTTCACAAAGAATGGGTTTAGCCTTCTCGAATAGTGTGTTACTATTTAATGTGACTATATGGGGATTGTTTACTTATTTTTCCTTGACATTTTTGATACGTGGAGTTTATTGATAGACACGTAATTAAGATATTTTAATATTCCCATATTTATATTTTATATGCTTATTTTATTTAACTAATACATTTTATTTTGTTTTGTAGGAAATAACATTTATTTTGCTTGGGGAGCAAATAAAGGATTTATATCTAACTTTTTAATATGAAAAAGGACTCTTGGAGGATTACCATATAGAGATGGAAGTCAAGAAGGAAAGAAGAGAAAAAAGGGAACAAAACTGTCCGAGTTCAATGAACTTAAATTAGGGCACAAATGTATTCTCCCTATAAATAGGCCTCTTGTTTTAGAGAGAATGACTACTTGTTATTTTCTTTTTCTTAGTTTTTCACTGGTGTAGAAGGGACTAAGATATTTAGAGTTTGTCTTTTCTCTTATTTCAATCATGTGTGGAACTACTGTTAGGGAGTACTTGTATCTTTCTTTTATTGATATAATAA
Source organism: Panax notoginseng (assembly GCA_016801055.1). Classification (NCBI taxonomy): domain Eukaryota; kingdom Viridiplantae; phylum Streptophyta; class Magnoliopsida; order Apiales; family Araliaceae; genus Panax; species Panax notoginseng. Next base: position 32,941,389 of record CM029017.1, read on the forward strand.
AAATTCTCTTTTAATTATTGTTCTTATTTCATGTAAATAGTAGTACTAATATTATTTGTTTTTATTTTTAATTCCATGGCTAGCTAAATTTCTAATACTTAGGATGATGATGAAATTAGGTATTTCATAATAATATTCTCTTTTCGTTTCGAAATTAATGCCTAATTATTTTAGCCTTCATGTTTTCCTTCGCATAAATTGCATATGATTCTTATATTGATTGCGAGGTTTTGATAAGTTATAGTTAATATGTGATTTTTTCATAACTTATTCTTGCCTATATTAAATATATGAATCATTATTTTTAAAGAGAAGGGAAAATAATTTGAGAATTAATTTAGGAAATAAGAAATTATTTATTATGTTAATATTTGGTGGATTCTGATCCCTAGGTATCTTTTCTCATTAATAGTTTCCGTTATTAATTAATAGTTTGCATAATTTAGTTAATAAATCTTCTCCACCATTTTTGTTTTTAATTTGCCTAAAATATTAATTAAGGATATATTAAAGAATTGATATAGTCTCTGTGGGTTCAACATGTACTTGCTAATTTTTCAATTTTGACACTGTGCACTTGCAGTTACATATTTTTATCATATTAAGTTTTTGGCGCCGTTGCCGAGGACTAGACTTAATTTTATATTCCTTAATTTTTATTTATTCGATTTAGTTTTTTTTTCTCTTTTAATTTTTTTTTATTTTTCAGGATTATCGAAGCGGATCAACGGTGCGGAAAGACAAGATTATTGCTGCGCTTTTCCTAGTATTTTGTATCTTAACCAGAAAAAAAATAAATAAATAAATTAGTAGCTTAGTTTTTCTTTTGTTAGTTAGAAAACTAATTGCAACATTCATGCATTCACTCACGTAGAGCACATCCTATTAGGTTTTTATTTTATTTTATTTTTTTTGTCAAATATAAACTTTGATGATTGATAGAGGATTGAGGTATGTCAAAATTCTCATTCTTTTGTAATTCACATAGTTTTAGGACATTTTATTTGTTTATAGTTTTTTTTATTTGTGCATTTTCATATTTAACCTAACATTAAGGGCAAAACTTGTAACAAGATAAGGTGGGGATTTTATCATCCTTCCTTAGCCCACAAACAACCCAATTTGCATTTTACATAACCATGACCTAATAAAATCAAGTAGACGTTGACCCCTAGGACTCTCGAGCTCAATTAGGACAAGAAACTTCAAGAGGAGGCTGAATTTTAAATTACTCAAACTACTGGTGTCTAGGCAAGTGGTTCAAAAGGTAAACGCCTAAAGATTGTGTGGTTATTCAATTAGTCACCGTATCTACGGAGAGACTCCCACCTTTCTTACACTTATCTGGCTAGTAATGTGATTAATTTCGAATTTGGTAGACTTTGCAGTGTAACTTGGAACAATTAGGAGCTGTCTAGATTCTATTTAGGTTGACCTTAGAAGTAATTTTTGTTATTTTTTTAATTATTATTATTTATTTTTTGTGTGCTTATCTACTTATTTACTAAGTAGTGTATGCAAAAAGTGTAGACTAGGGACGAAACATCTCGATTAGTGAGAAAACTTGATTTTTTTGATTTTACTTTAAAAGATCTCACTTTAAGAAAAATGGAGGACACACAAACTATTTCTTTAAGGAATCGATGTTATCCTTCCCGCTCTACCCAACCTTCATACATAAGTCTACCACCGGTAAATAGTAATAATTTTGAACTTAAACCGCATTTCATAAATATGTTACAACGGTTCACTGATATAGAAGATCCAAACTTATTTATTCAGGAATTTGAGAAAGTTTGTGCCTTAATGAAATTTCAACAATTGTCTAATGACTCAATTAGGCTAAGATTTATCACATTTGCTTTAAAAGATAATGCTAAAAAGTGGTCATATAGCCTACCAAATAATTCCATATCAACCTGGGAGGGATTTGTTGTTACATTTCTAAAAAAATATTTTCCAAATCATAAAATTGCTAAAATTAGGACTGCAATTCATCAATTTTGCCAACTTAAAAAAGAGTCCTTTTGGAAATATTTTGATAGATTTAAAAATTTGTTATCCCAGTGTCCACACCATGGAATTGAGAAATGGAGATTATGTCAAATTGCCTACGAAGGTTTAGACTATCCCACTAAAACAATGTTAGAGTTAATGTGTCAAGGGAATTTTCTGAATAATGATGAGGAAAAGGCTTGGGAGTTTTAAGAAGACTTAACAGATAAAACCATGCAATGGAAAACCACCCGAGAGACTGATAAACTTAGTTCATCTCGGGGTGTTCATACAATTGATAATTCAATTGCTACCGAAGCTAAGTTGGCTGGTGTACTTAAAAGACTTGAAGCTTTAGAAACTATGGGACAATCACACGTGAACCAAGTCTCAAAACCAACACCTTTGTGTCTAAGGTGTAATTCACCAAGCCATGTGATTACGGAATGTTCTAGAGTCATGCCCCAACCTGAAGAATATGAACAAGTCAATGCAATGTTTCAAAGACCTAGGAATGACCCATTTGCACCCACTTATAATCTAGGTTAGAGAAATCATCCTAATTTTGCATGGAACCAAGGACCCTACCCAAATAATTCTTCAAATCAGGTCAACCAGTCTCTAAATCAATCTTTTTAACCTTACCAAAAGCCAAATCCTGGTTTTTCTAATGAAAGTGAAAAGAGACTTAACGCTTTATAGAAGAGCATAGAAACTTTAATGAAATCTCATAATAATTTTAATAATTTCATGCAAAACACTAACCAAGCCTTATCTCGTCTAGAGATCCAAATGAGTCAATTGGCCACTATAGTTAGTGAAAGAGAGAAGGGTAAGCTTCCTAGTCAACCTGAGACTGATCCAAAATTTCCAGTCCCTAATTAAAAACCTTATCATGCTAATTCACTTGAAAACAACCAAGTCAATCATGTGAATTCTATAATTTCTTTAAGGTCTGGAAATTATTTTAATAATCATGCTCAAATTGATAATGAAGAAGAGAAAAATTTAGGGTCCTTAACACTATTATACAACAATTAGAAAGTATTTACAAAAATAATACATACACAAAATAATTACAAAAATAACGCAATTCTCATTAATAAGGAAACCTAAAATCAAGGAGAAATAATTGTCATAATTAATAATTCAAACTCAAATATTCACATATTCACATTCAATAGCATTTCCAATCTGAAACAATGGAAACTTGTAATTTATCTGCTTCTGCAAAGTCATTAATCATTCCACCTTCTATCTCACTCTCGCTTCGTGATTCATCCCAATCAAAGTGTTTCTTGATGGTATCCCTCATGCCTGAAACATCTTGAAGAGAAACACAATGGTTCATAATCCATTCCAAAGTAGAAGTTAATTCTTCGGTAAAATTTTCAAGACCTGCTTTTCCATTTAATACGCCATTACAGATTTTAACAAATATTCAAATTCAGAGAATTTATTCATGTTCGAAAATTCCAAATCCAATTTCATGTCCAAAAGAAAATAAGAACACTGCATAGGAAAGAAAGAGATAAGAGAGTAATATGTAATGTAATGTTGATAACCAAACCTTCGTACCAAGGTAACCAAACTTTTATACCAAGGTAACCAAATCTATATACCAAGGTAACCAATTTACCTACACACCTGTATTATGAATTAGTTACCTTGATCTGAAAGTTTGGCAACCATCTGCATGAAGGTTTGGCTACCAACTGCATCATATTCAAAATAAATTGATAACTTTGTAAGACCCCAACTTTTATAAATAAAGATGAATTTTCTATAAATATCATTTTTGAATATTATGGAGTTAATTTGATATAATGTTATAGTTGTGGGTAATATTTATAAATTTTGCAAAGTACGCAAGTTGTTATATAATATTCGATTGGTCGGAGAATATTCATTTTAACAGAGAATATTCGTACAACGACACAATCATTGGTGGACCCCACAACGGAATTATTGTCGGATTGAGAAAACGACAAAAATATTTTATTAAAAATAACGGCGAAAGTTTTACCATTGATACTGTTGAACTACTCGGTAGTAAAAGTACAGTAATACGTGTGGTTGCATAGTAGCACACAGTATTGATTATTAATGCTTATGTGAGAAGTCACTCAGTTTGATTCAATTATTGTCAGTTAATAATATGAATTATTTAGCGATAATGACGTTTTGTTTTATTCGTATTATTAACGTAATAAAATAGAAACATCTTTTTATATAAAACAGAATACATTATTAAAGTTATTCTATAAATAGAATATATTATATTTTATTTAAAAGATTTTTCTTTAAATATGGACCGTCAGATTAAAGTAATCAATCTGGACCGTTCATGGATTAGTTACTATGCATTCTATTTTTCTATAAATAGCAGCTCATTCCTTCATTATTTCTTACGAATTCACTGAACTCTAGAGAGAAAAACTATAGAGAGAAACTATAGAGAGAGAGAGAAGAAAAGTATTCTGCTACTTAACTACTTCTTTATTTCAGCTCTTCTTTAAAACGGTAAGGGGTGTTATTCTTTCTTATTCATGAAGAGAACTGTTGTTATTCCATTTCTTATTATTTTGTTGGAATAACCTGTATACGCGGTCTACCCTATACTTGGTGACATTCTTCTATTATTCTGTTGGAACATCCTGTCTGTGTGTTTTACACCGGACCTGGTTCCGTTTTTATTATTATTCTATTGGAACATCCTGTCTATGTGTTTTACACCGGACCTGGTTCCGTTTTTATTATTATTCTGTTGGAACATCCTGTCTGTATGTTTTACACCGAATCTGGTTCCGTTTTTATTATTATTCTGTTGGAACATCTTGTCTGTATGTTTTACACCGGACCTGGTTCCATTTTTATTATTATTCTGTTGGAACATCCTGTCTGTGTGTTTTACACCGGACCTGGTTCCGTCTTTATTATTATTCTGTTGGAATATCCTGTGTGTGTTGTCTATCGCATGCATGGTGATTTTTTTTGTTATTCCATTCTTTATTATACTTAGTTGGTTAAGTTTTGACTTCTATACTCCATGAAATTTATGGAATATCCTTGATAATTACGTTTCATCCAGTATCTTTTCATGAAAATATTCTTCTAAGCATTCTTGAATTTTACTCTACAAAACAGTGTCATGTTGATAATTTGGACGTTGTTAATTCTTGGATAAATTAATTCTTGAACTTGTTTTATTGAATTCTTATATCATTGTCATCATCCTCATGTTTATAAAATGTTAAAAGTCATCTGTGGCCTGTAGTGCATAGATGGACTTGGTATGATTATGACCAGTAATTATTCGGTATAATCATGACCGTAATGTTACAAATGATGTGGTAAAAGTCCTCATTGGCCCGTAGTACGTTGATGGACAGTTGTTGGCATGATCATGACCATTAATGAATATACGAATATCCTTGGCCGTAGTGCAGGGGTGATTCGATGATGTGGATTATTTTATTAAGCTGAGTCCCAGCAATCACAATGTTAAAAAAACCTTTTAAATTATAAAAGATAGTAGAGTTTATTTTCTACTTGACTCTTTTAATGGATTGCTTGTTCCGCTGCAGTTAAACTTGATGTCTATTATATTTTATCAGTTTAACATTGTTGAAGGCAAATGATAATTTATTCTGCATTATCTTAGTCATAATATTTCTTACTGGGTTAGTTGAGCTCACCCTTTCTTTCACTGTTCTCTTCAGGAAATGAGAACGTAGCTGGGGCAAGTCAGGGAACGGAGTGATGGTCCGAATGATAGTATTAGCTAGTAGTCCTCACTATTCTATGTAATAGTGTGTTAATAAATGTAATGAGGACTCCTTTTGAGTATGAATACTCTCTAGAAGATAATTTTTGTATTCAAACTCACAGTTTATGTTTTGTCGTATTGTACACGACAGTTGTATTAGTAAGTTATATTTGTATTCTGTACTATGTATCTGACGACCCAAGATGGGTGATGTATACCTAATTTTGGGGGCGTCACAACTTAATAAAATTGAATTGGTTACCTTGGTATGAAGGTTTGGTTACCCACTGCATGAAGGTTTGGCTACCAACTTCATCACATTCAAAATAAATTGGTAACCTAATAACACTGAATTGGTTACCTTGGTATGAATATTTGGCTACCAACTACACTATTAAAAAACTGCAGGTGTGAATGTGGATTGGTTACCTTGGTATGAAGGTTTTGTTACCTTTGTATGAAGGTTTGGTTACCTTGGTGTAAAAGTTTGGTTACCAACTGCACTATGAAAAAAATTGAAGGTGTGAAGGTGGATTGGTTACCTTGGTATGACGGTTTGGTTACCTTGATATAAAGGTTTGGTTACCAACTGCACTATGAAAAAACTGCAGGTGTGGAGGTGGATTGGTAACCTTGGTATGAAGGTTTGGTTACCAATCTCTTCTATCAGTTGCTGATTTTGGATCAAATCCAATAATCAAGGTAAGCATTGGGACGAATAACAATAAATAAATAGTAAGTAGGGTCCATGGTGGAACTAACATATTCTTTATTATTAGTGTATCCATCCATCAAGCGTCATCCATCACCTGGTAGTGAATATTAATGGTCTGTCTGAGTCATTTCCTTGCAGTTTCCCCGCAATACACACCTAAACAGAAGACCTTGATAATCTTCATTGTATCTTCGATCTCTTAAATGTTACAGTACAGATTCAGTGCTGAAAGATCCGATGGGTGACGAGATAGAGGCTTTTGTTCTGAAAAAACATGACGATGCAATCACAGAAGCATCCTCACCCGAATTCAATATAGCTGCCAAAATAATTTTCTTTAGGCCGACACTTGCCAAACAGTTTGAGGCGTTGAAAAAATTGCTAACAAAAAAACAAGTTCCTACTGCTACCGGAACTTACAATAATGGTGCATAGATAAAGAGAGAGAAACAGGAAAAGATATCAAAAATGGTGCTGTGTTTGAATGTATTTGAACAAAAAAATAATAATTAACGGGAAGAGATAAGGAAGATAATCGTGGGCCATGATTAAAGGATACCCAAATGTATAAATTTTGTAAATAAATATGGAAAAATATATTACTTTTGTAATTATTTTATCTATGCACCATTATTGTAATTATTTCTAAAAATATACTAAAATATTTAATTGAATTTGAGTATTAGAATTTAATTAAATAATGCGTGACAATAAACTATATAGTAAGTCAGTTATTAAAATAAGCTAAAAGGAGTTTTAATTTGATTTTACCAAACAAGGCTTAAGGATTTTAAGTCTTTATTTTTAATTAGTTTTGCCAAACAAGCTTTAGTGGCTTTTGAATTTCAAAAAAAAATAACTGACAAAGGAATTAAACTGAGATATTATGTTTATCAGTTTTGTTTTACGTATTTTATGTATCAGTTATATTATATTAGTTGTATTACGTACGTAAAGTTAGAAGAGAGGAAATACAGAGAGAAAAGGAAGAAGAAGGAAGAAGAGAGAAAAAGTTTCTCTGTGAACTTGAGTAAACCAAGAATGATTCTATCATCTTCTCTAGCTAAACTAGCAACCAAGGTATAATCTTAGTTTTTTTAAAAGTTTTAGTTTTCGTTTTGTTTTTTTCCTCTGTGTTTGGGTTTTATGAACAATTAGTTGACGATATAGGTTAAACACGTTAATTTATTTATATAAACTGTTTTTATATAATTTGTATGTGATTTAAAGTTTTTCAATTCATGAAAACATGATATATGTGAAGAAATCATGTTTATAGTGAATTATAGTGATATATATATATATGATATGGTCTATTTTGGAACTAAAATTTGTGTTCAATTCATGTTATAATGAGTAAATTATTTTTGTATTGTGTAAATATATGAAGAAACAAAAACAATGGGTTTTAAACAAACTGTTTTAGTTGAAAAACGAATTCACAGTGATTTTCGTTAAGAATGTCAAAAAGTGAAGAAATAGTAAAAAACAGTGAATTTAGATGTTGTAATTTGGAAGTTTGTGTTGTTTATATGGCTAGAAACATGTTAGGAATATTAATTATTGTTTATGTGAAGTTTATACAACTTGGGAAAGTTGGAATGATTGTTAGAAATGAGCTTTTAGGCCAATTTGGCTTTATCTTGTGTTCTTCGCGAACACTATTTGCGTGCAACTGTGCCGCAGCGCCGCAACGCCAGTTCTGTACAGAAATAGGGCGCTGCAGCGCCACTCAGTGCCTGTTGATGAGTACAGGTGTTGCAGCGCCAGTTAGCAGTTTGGACCAGAAATTTAATTTTTAAATATACAATTCTGTAATTGTTAATATAGTGTAATGTTATGACTATTAAATGTGATTTATCATATTGTGGTGTTATAATACCAAATATGAAAATTAATATTAATAATTAATGAGTTATGTGATAACTGAAGATTTGTGTTATTACATTAAAAATGTGGTTTAATCATGTGGTTAAACCTAATACCAAAGGGTTGTTAATGAAATAGATACTCAGTTATGTACCGTGATCATGTGGAAACTAATTATGTCATGATGACATGTGTATAAGATATTTGAGAACGTGAATTATAATAGTTTAGCTTACATGCAAGACAAGTTCTCTAACCCTAACTTTATTTAAGCAAGTTCTTGAAATCTGTTGAGGAAAGTTTTTAATCTTGTTTCCTTGTTGGGAATTGTAACATTAGCTTACAATTTTGTCGAGCAAGGTTTATTATATATTTTCAATGCTTTGAACTATATTCTTAAAGCATGAACTTATTGCTTACAATATTCATTTATGGTTTATAACTACTTTATTTTACGTTGTTGTTGAACCTTTACGTTTTCATTGAACTTTTGATTCAACTAATCCTTAGTTGATGTACGTTGAACTCTAAATTACTCTTGAAACTTATCCAAACTAAACTTCCTTTGGTGTGAACTCGTATGTTAAACTGAGATGAACAACCCTATTATAGGGAATTATTTACGCGAAAACGTTAAGATGTTTGTGCACAATACATGGTACGATGGGCTGATCCCCCTAAGTACGAGAAGAAGGTCCATATAGTCTAAAGACTGTTAAAGATTTAAGTAGATATACTTATAATCTGGGACATAGTTTATGGTCCTGTGACCCTCAGATGATATTCCATATCAGTTTTTGATTATCAATACTATAAAATGTTATTCAATTCAGTCAAGCTTATTCATTGTCAGTTATTATATTTTCTTTAAGTGAGCATTTGTTTTGCTCACTCTTGCATATATATAACAATTGCAGCTAAGATTGAGAAGGTTCACGAGCCAACCACTAGCAAAGAGAAAGGAAAGATGAACAAGTGTTGAAGACTTATTGATTTATTGAGATTTATGTTTTCAGACTTGATTTAATTATGTGATGTAATTAATTAATTTTTTGCATTTGATGAATGTTTTAAGGTTAGACAACCTGGGATTTATCAAATTTAATTATGTAACCCTTTAATGGAAAGATTTATTACTTAAATTTTATTTAATTTGGGTAGTTAGAAATGAATGTTTAAATAGTGAGCACCAAATTATGTGGGAATGAAGTACACAGATTTGGGGGTGTCACAGAAGCCCAGCATGAACCATTAGTACTTTCTACTCATACAACTTACCGATCCAGTAATACCACAAATCACTTCTCTTCTAATGCCAACCATGGTGGATCTCATGGTCGTTCTTCAAATTATAGATCTAATGCAAATCAAAGTTATCAACATAGTCCAAATCGCTTTTCTAAAGTCCAGCATCATGTCAATCAAGGGACTCCATTCAATCCAAATCGCAGGAATAACTTTTAAGGCCGTGGATACAAATGATTCTGATAACTATGTGATATACAGGGCCACACTGCTAAACGATGTTCTAAGGCTCGTCATTTTACTCCTCCCGTACCAACCAACCACTACACCACCACTAGATATTCTCCCACTCAAACTTGGCTTGTCGATTTCGTCGCAACCAACCATGTCACTTCTATTCTCCAGAACTTGTCCCTTCCCTTTACATATGATGGGCCTGACAACATTGTAATTGGTGATGGTTCAAGTTTAAGTAGTACTCATTCTGGTTCCACTACTTTTTCTAGTCCATCTAAATCCTTTACTTTATCAAATATTTTGTGTGTTCCTTCCATGCAAAAGAAATCTTATTTTTGTCTCTTAATTTTGCAAGTCAAATCTTATATCCATTGAATTTTTTCCAACTAATTTTGATGTGAAGGATCTACGTACGAGGGATATTCTCATTTGCGGCCCGAATAGCAATGATGTGTATGAATGGCCTACGTGTGTGCAAATTTCTGCTGCTCAGCCCTCCACCATGATTGGTTTTAAAGCTCTCATGCAAGACTGGCACAAATGCCATAGTCTTCCACCAGCTCGCACCCTTCAATATCCTGTCAAGCATTTTTCTTTACCATTGTCATCTACATTTGTTAGTTCCAATTTGTGTCCTTCTTGTCAATGTTCTAAGAGTCACAAACTTCCTTTTAGTGAGTCTTCTCTTAAGAGTCGTGGTCCCCTTGATCTCATTTACACTGATGTATGGGGTCCATTTCCAATTGAATCAATGGAAATTTTTAAATATTACATTATTTTTGTTGACCATTTTACTAAATATGTTTGGCTTTATCCTCTCAAAAAAAAATCAAATGTTTTTTCTCTCTTTCCTAAGTTTAAGGCTATAGTTGAAAAGTATTTTAAAACTTCAATCGTCTCAATTTATTCTGATGGATGGGGCGAGTATCAAAAACTCAGCACTCTTCTCTTTATCCATTGAATCACCCACTTAACCACCCCACCCTATACTCCTCAACACAATGGCGCAGCTGAGCGTCGACATCACCATCTTGTTGAAACCGGCCTCACACTTCTTCATCACTCCTCTTTACCCCTTTCCTTTAGGTCTCATGCCTTTCTTGTCTCTACTTACTTAATCAATTGCCTTCCCATTCCTCTTCTCGACAATAAATCCCCTTTTGCTACTCTTTTTGGAGACTCACCAAATTATCTTATGTGACACCCCTAAAATAGGTATACACAACCCATTCTGATTCGTCAGATACACGTTACATAATTCAAATACAAACTTTATTTATACAGCTGTTGAACTATCGTGCAAAATACGACAACACATAAGTTGTGAGTTTTAATACAATATTGTCTCGTAGACAATATCCAAACTCAAATTATTACAATGCCATATAAAATACAGTAGCAAATATTTCAAGACCCCAAAGAAGAACGAGAAGATTAGTATCTTGTTCATTCTAATGAGGTGCACTTTTGACCCTTCCAAAGTTGGGTTCTCATCACCCTATTGTTGTTCACCAAAATCAATTATTAAGTGACGTATAATATACGACACACCCATCTTAGGTCCTTAATACAATTATATATTGCATGTCATGCAGTTTTATAATGTATTGAGAAACTTCCACAGTCCCGGACCATCACATTATTCCCCTGTTATCCCCGCTCGACCCAGCTAAACTCTTAATACTTGAAAGGAATTGTGAAGCAAAAGGGTGAGCACAAATAGCCCAGTAAAGAATATTATGACTAAGATAATATAGAAAAAATTATCCTTAGTACTCAACAGAAAAATATGATAAAATACAATAGACAACAATTTTTAGATCAACAACTGCAGCGAAAATAACAATCCATTAGAAGAGTCAAATAGAACATAATATCTACTATCTCCTCTAAATTAAAAGTCCATTGTTAATATTTTATTCCCTTAATATCCATCAATAGTTCTTTTTGTACCCAAGAAAAAGAAAACTTTCATCGCATGTCTTCACCTGAACCACTAAAGATTATAGTTAAATTCACAATTCATATTTATAATCATGTAAATCAATAGTCCATCTTTGCACTGCGGACCAAAGACATACAACTGTAAAACTAATAATTAACAGTCCATCTTTGCATTACAGGCCAAAGACATTCAACTGTAAAACCAATAATCAACAGTTACTCCTTGCCACAAAGGCTTAATAAAACTTTCAATCAATATCCTTGCCCCAAAGGCTAAAGACATTCAAATGTAATAACAATGATCATACTAATCAATTGTCTATCTTTGCACTATGGGCTAAAGATATTCACTTATAAAACTAATGATCATGATCATTCCAATCAATTGTCTGTCAGTGCATTACGGCCAAAGATATTCAACTGTAAAACCAATGGTCATGATCATGCCAAAGATAACTTTTACCACAACATTTGTCTGTAACATTATAGGTCATGATCATGTCATACACCTGTCTATCTTTGCACTACGGGCCAAAGATATAATACTGTAAAATCAATAATCAACAGTCCATCTTTGCACTTCGGGCCAAAGATGACTTTCACCACAATATAAACATGAGAACGATGACAATGATATAAGGATTCAATCAAGTGAGATCAAGGATAAATATTAAAAATTTATAATTTAATTTATCCAGAGTTCAAGAATATCAAAATCGTCAACATGATAACTAAACGTGGAGTAAAATTCAAGAATGATATTTATGTATCAAAATAATTTTGAATAGAAAGAAATCATTTTTTTGTGAATAGTACCCTGTGAATAGTACTTCGTGAATAGTACCTCGTAAATAGTACTTCGTGAATAATATCCCGTAAATAGTACTTTATAAATAGTACTTTGTGAATAGTACCCCATGAATAATACTTTATGAATAGTACCGTATTTATGAATAGTGTCGTATGTATGAATAGTGCCCATGAATAGTACTCTGTGAATAGTACTTCGTGAATAGTACCGTATTTATGAATAGTGCCGTATGTATGATTAGTGCCCATGAATAGTAATCCATAAATAGTTCTGTATATATGAATAGTATCCATGAATAGTACCGTATAAATGAATAGTACTATATATATGAATAGTTTCCATGAATAATACTCTGTGAATAGTACCGTATTTATGAATAGTATCCATGAATAGTACCGTTTGAATGAATAGTACTACATGAATAGAAATAACACCCCTTACCTTAGTAGAAGACTAGATACTGCAATTGTGAAATAGCAGAATACTCTTCTTCTTTCTCTCTATAGTTTCTCTCTCTATAGCTTCTCTTGCGAGTCTTAGTGAATTGGTGAAAATGAAAGAAGAAATAAGCTTCTATTTATAGAAAAACATAGTTTTGATAATTGTACGTTAGGGGCTCAACTTATTACATTTTAGTACCTCATTAATTGCACCTTAGTCCAGGAGACATCATGATGATGTCATTGCTTACATCATGATGATGTCATGCTTACATCATCTTTGTGTTTCTTTAAGGTGATGTCATGCTTACATCATCTCTTATCTGATTGGTTGATTCAAGTTCACATGGATTGGTTAACTTATTACACTTTAGTACCCCTAAAGTTTTCTAACCTTGCATTATTCCCCTTTAACTTTTGTAATTCACATATCTTCAATGAACACATTTTTAATATTTTAACAATTATTCATTATTAATATTATAACTCATAATATTAACAACTAAATCATTCCCAGGAAAGAGGGGGCTTTCCGATAAGGACTTCTCCTTATTGGCGCGTAATTAGGTGACCAACCCCTTTCCTCGACAGAACTTTCTAGACATTGTTAATAATGCGAATAATAATATGAATAACTTTGTTGTCTCAATTATTGATTTAATAATATAAAATATTGTGACAATAATTAAATCAATAATATGAGATACTATGCAGCAATTACTGTGGCAATAATTGAGTATAACTGAGTGACTTCTTACGTAAGCTCAATAATCAAAGATACTGTACAATACTGTGTGCTACTGTGCAACCACACATATTACTGTACTTTAATCACCGGGTATTTCAACAGTTAACGGTAAAAAATTTGCCGTTATTTTTATAAAAAGTTATTTCTGTCATTTTCTAACTCCGACAGTAATTCTGTTGTGGGATCCACCAATGATTGTGCCGTCGTACGAATATTCTCCGACAAAAAGAATATTCCCCGACCAAATGAATATTTTATGACAACTTGCTTACTTTGTAAAATTTTCACATATCACCCTTAACTTTAACCTTTTATTAATTTAACCATTTACTAAATAGAATAATAATTATAAGAAAATTGAATACTTTTATTTCATAAAATTCGGTGTCTTACATCTTAAGCTGCGTGTGTTTGGTTGTCTATGCTACCCATGGCTACACCCCTACTTTCACCACAAACTTGATTCTCACTCTCGCTCATGTGTTTTCCTTGGCTATTCTCTCACTCAAGGTGCCTATAAATGCTTTGATCCATCAACACAACGTCTCTTCCTCTTTCGTCATGTCGTCTTTGACGAATCTGTGTAGCGCCCCCAAATCTGGGTCCCTTGAAACTCGGACCTGGTACATTACGGTACTTCATCTTCATACATATTCTATAAACTAATGCGGAATATATAAACATAAATTGTTTATACAATAAATTTCACTACATTTCCCAAGGTCTACAACCTTTATCTTGATACATACCTTTAATAACTCACAAGTTTTACATTGATAATTCACATCAAATAACTTAGTAGTTAAACGTGCATAATATTCTACTTTTATTCTTTGCCCTTGTCGTTGTCTTTCCTCGAACATTCGTCTTAATCTGAAAATGTTATCATAATATAGCAAGATTGAGTAACTACTTTGTTCAACAAGTTTAAATACAAAAAAGGATATATCATGATTGAAAAGGAATAAGCTTTCACGTTTTCAACAATGTACAACAATTGTGAAAGAACATGAATCAAAATTTCAATAATTGAATGACCGAATCAATAATGATGGGTGGTCAACAATGACCATGAACAAATTTAACTGAACCTTATGGTAATGAAGGTGATCAGCATTTCATACCTGATGAACATATGCAACATGCACTAAGTGCGAATAAAAATAATTATAGACGTGGAATAATAGTCAATAATTAATCCACTAGCATTCTTGAAAAATAATAACTCGAGTTTGAGTTAGGAAACTTGCATGTACCTTCGATTACTGCTACAAAATCTAATTTAATCTCTTATGAAAGACCTATCAGTTATAAGATTGATCTCTCAATTAGCATAACATACTTTATCTCACAATATTATTACTTGAATAATAAATTAGCTAACATGTAGCCACATAATCAAACATTGAATAATTCTTTAACTTATTAGTAATATTATCATTTCTTAATAATATTACTATTGTGACCCCCCCAAAATAGGTCCACACGATCCATTTTGAGTCGCCAGATATTACACTACAGAAATCAAATATAAACTTTATTTATACAACTGTTGAACTGTCGTGTAGAGTACGACAAAGCATAAGCTGTGAGTTTTAATACAAATATATGTAACTCTCATGGTGCCTTGACCACGACACACTACAATGGTACTTTACATAAAAGTACAGTCAATAACTATTTTAGAAATTAAAATCTTTGGAAAATGCTCAAGGAAACCTTCGTACATGGGAGGCCATGCATCTAGGTTATGATAGATATCATATGACTTGAGAATTATCCTTGGTTGACCCAATAGACCCCAAATAAAAATGAGAAGATTACTATCATGTTCTTTCTAATGGTGAGTCTTCTCTTGACATATAATTATCTCCATCGTCTCCAATTGAGAATTATATTTCAACCAAACTCCAAGATTATATAGGTAGTGCTCATGGATATAATCAGCAAGTGGATGTGCACAACCCTGTCTTATGATAACACGAAGTCGTAGGTCATTAGACATCTTATATGATATTAGCAAAACACCCTTCCAAAGTTGGGTTCACCTCACCCTATTCAGTTCACCAAAATCAACAATTAAATGACGTATAAAATGCGACACACTTATCTAAAATTCTCAATAAAATTATTTTCATACTATTTTAGGGAAACCTCAACAGCTATCGACCACCGTTCTATTCCCCTGTTACTCCCGCTCGACCCAGCGAAACTCTTATTACTTGAAAGGAATTGTGAAACAAAAGGGTGAGCACAACTAGCCCAGTAAAGAATATCACGACTAAAGATAATTAAATTATTAATAGCCTTCATCAGTAATGAATCAAAGATTTAGAACATATGGTAGATGATAAAATTTTCAACCATAGTTGCAGCGAAACGAGCAATCCATTAGAAGAGTCAAATAGACCATAAAGTCTATTATCTTTTCTATGTTAAAAGTCCACCAAAAATGTTTTAACCCTGTAACATCAATCAACAGTTCCTGTCCACAATCATGTGAATAACTCATAATCATAATTGTAGTTCTAAATTCCTCTTCTCATCGAGGACGAAGATAATTTTCATCACCTGTCTTTACCTGAAACATCAAAGATCATGGTTATACCAAATCACAGTTCATGTTCATAATCATACTAATAAACTCATCTTTGCACTACGTGCCAAAGATATTCATTAACAGTTCATCTTTGCGTTACATGCCAAAGATATTTAATAACAGGTCATCTTTGCACTACGGGCCAAAGATATTCAACAACAGGTCATCTTTGCACTACGGGCCAAAGATATTCATCAACAGTTCATCTTTGCATACATGCCAAAGATATTCAACAACATGTCATCTTCGCACTACGGGCCAAAGATATTAATATATCCACGAAATATATAATCATTTCAGAATTTATATAAACAATAATTATAACTATGTTAATCAATTCACCTTTACACTTAAACTAAAGATATTCAATTATAAATTCAATGGTCATGATCATACTAGTCAACAATTTATCTCTGCACTATTGGCCAAAGAGAAACCATAGTCACGATCATACCAATAATCTACCCATCTTTACACTCAAGTGAAAGAGAAATTTCAACACCAGGGTTATAAAAGTGTTATATATGATAAAAAATAATATAATCAAAATATGGATTTAATTTCAAGAGTAAGATTCATAAATCAACGATAATTTGGTCAGAAAAAAAAACTAATTTTGTCGTGAATAGTAACTCATGAATAATAACTCATAAATAGTAACTCATGAATAGTAACTCATGAATTGTAATCTATAACTAGTAACTCGTGAATAGTAACTCGTATTCGTAAATAATATCGTATACGTGAATATTGTCTTATATGTGAATAGTACCCATGAATAGTACTCCATGAATAATACTGATAAAAGGAAAATACAAAAGAAAACGATATTCCATGACGAGTACAAAAGAAATGATATCTCATACGAGTATAATAGAATATACGAAACTACAAATGGATTTTCACCCGCCATGCGGCAATCCATGTAGACAAATCATTTTCACAATTTAATAAAAAATGAATACGAAAGGTCATTCACCATGCATGCGGTAATCCGCGTAGACAGGTTACTCCCGCAGATTAATAAAAATGAATACGAATGGTCATTCACCATGCATGCGGTAGTCCGCGTAGACAAGTTATTCCCACAGAATAATAAAGAATGGAATAACAACCCTTACGAGTATTGAAAAAAAATAACTCTCTTCATGAATGCGAAAGAAATAATACCTCTTACGAATACAACAAATAATATCCCTTACGAATACAAAATAAATAACACCGCTTACGAATACAACAAATAATATCCTTTACGGATATTGAACGAAGATAATATTTCTTACGAATACGAAAAATAATATCGTAAGTGAATATGAAATAAATAACACCCCTTACCTTAGTAGAAGATTGAATACTGAAGTAGGGTAGTAGCAAAATACTCCTCGTCTTTCTCACTATAGTTTCTCTCTCTAGAGTTTCAGTGAATTCGTAAGAAATAATTAAGGAATGAGCTTCTATTTATAGGAAAAAGGACTGAATAGTAACTAATTCATGAACGACCCAGATTAATTTACTTTTAAACGGACGGTCCATATTGATTTACTATTAAAACTTAAAGCAACGGTCCATACTGATTTACTATTATAACTTTCCACCAGCGGTCCATATTGATTTACTATTATATCTTCAACCAACGATCCATATTGATTTACTATTATAACTTCAACCAACGATCTGAAAAATTAGCACATCTCCTCATAGAATAATAAGCCAAACTTATAACAAACACCTCATAACAAATCCCTCTATTTATATCAAAAATTGAATAAATATTTACCACAAATCACTTATCTTTAATAAATATATTTTTTTAATCTATTAACAATTATTCATCATTAATATTATAACTCACAATATTTAACAACCAGATCATTCTCAGAAAAGAGGGGGCTTTCCGATAAGGATTTTTTCCTATTGGCGCGCAATTAGGTGACTAAACCTCTCGTCGATAGAACTTTCTAGACATCGTCGATATTGCAAATAATAATATGAATAACTTTGTCGTCTCAATTATTGATTTAGTAATATAAAATATTATGTAGATGATACTGTGACAATAATTAAATCAAATAACGTGAGATACTATGCATCAATTACAATAGCAATAATTGAGTATAACTGAGTGACTTCTCATGTAAGCATCAATAATCAATACCGTGTGCTACTATGCAGCCACGCGTATTACTGTATTTTTACCACCGGGTATTTCAACAGTTTAATAGTAAAAACTTTCGCCGTTATTTTTTTTATAAGAAGTTATTTTTGTCGTTTTCTAACTTCGACAATTATTCCATTGTGGGATCCACCAATGATGGTGTCGTCGTACAAATATTCTCTAATAAAAAGAATATTTCCCGGCCAAACGAATATTTCCCGACACAACGAATATTTTATAACAACTTGTTTACTTTGCAAAATTTTTAAATATCACCCTTAACTTTAACCTTTTATCAATTTAACCCTTTACTAAATAGAATAACAATTATCAGAAAATTGAATACTTTTATTTTGTAAAATTCGGGGTCTTACAACTATCACTTAACCATCATCTTAAACTCTTGTCTAACATTATTAATCCTTTAATAATAGTTAATTAACTTAATGATCTTAATCATTTATAAATACTGTTAATTATTTAATAACATTTTAAACCTTCTCTAATATTATTAATCGTTTAATAATATTTTAATCATATAATATTATTAATCATTTAATAATATTTTAATTATCTTTTTAATATAAATAATAATGGTCTCACCCATTTTAAGATGTAAATATTTTACATCTTGAAGCTTGAAGCTTAAACCATTTATATTTCATTTCAGAAATATCTTTTACCTTTACTTGTAAATTCGGAGTTTAAACAATTAATGCATAACTTTTATAGTACAACTCAATTTACTATATTATTTTTTTAATTTAAATATTTTTTTTATATTAGTTTGTTCATTCATGAGTCAACACGGTCTGTTGCCTCATATACAAATATTTTATCCCGTTAGTACATTCGCTTTATTTTTCGTTTTACGAATATTCGCATTTCAGTATATGTGTGTGTGTGTATATATATATATAACGTTACATGCTTCTTGGCTCAAAAATGTCATTTTAAACCCTGAAAACCTCAAAATATTATTTTTATGATTAATACAAATTTTCAAAGGTGTATCGCACGTCATTGGACCACAAAATAATTTTATTGTATTATTTATGTCCGGAATGACTTTTCGTAGCATAAATTCATCAAAAATGTCAAAACTTCCATCTTGGGGCTTTATTAGACTCAACATTGCTTACAATCTAGCCCGAATGTGATTCAGAACGACAAATGTCAAAACAGCCCGTGGCGACCAAGTTCGGCGTCGCCCGGCTAACTAGTCTTGACATTCTCGTTCGTCCATTTTTAATTTTCAGACCATTACTCGAATCACAACGAATTCTTGGTATGTTAGAGTTCTTATGTCATAGTATTTATAAAAAAAAATTAAAAAAAACCACGGAAGTCGGGTAAAATAGCATGCCAAAACTGCACCAGGTAGCTGCCTGGGCATAGCCAAACGCCGTCAGGCACTGCCTGCTGCAGCTGTCCTATAGTTAGCTTAATGAAACAACTCATTCGCGAATTTCTCATTCGCTGCTCGTTAATTGAAAAATTCCCAAATTTGGATATGTTATAGGTACCATAGTAGGATATTTTTAAAAAATATAACCTACCCATTTCGTACCTCATAGGCAGCCTAAAACAGGCCCCAAAAAAGTCCACTCGTAACAATTTTTCATTATTTCTTAGATTTACCCTCTCTCATTAAAACAATCATAACATTTTTGTTTCAAAACATTTTTGAGCGATTCTCACTCCCACGCGAAGCTAACTTCCGGGAATACAACTTTTATTCTTTGACCATCTTCAAATTCTTAACACAAAATTTCAGAAAATTCGTGGAAGGGGATTGATCGGAATTGGTTTTCCAGTTTTGAGTCGGTTACTTTAAAATGGCATAACTCTTTGCTAGGAAGTCGGAATTAGTTTGTTCTGGAGTCTATGGAAAGCTTATTCAGTGTACTACAACATACCAAAAGTCCATAATTTTTAGAGTACTCTAGCTAACCCCAAATTTTCTATTTAGGGGTAGCAGTTCACTAGCTATTCTAAGTTTTAAACACTGTTTTGCTTTTCTTTCTTTGATCTAGCTTTCTCAACACTAAAAATAGTTAGATCTAAATATAAAACATCATTTAACATGAAGATCTAAGGTTTTTGTGTTCAACATCATAAACTCATGATTTGGTTCAAAACAACCAAAATAAAATACATAATCTAATTACTAGAGTTTAGTTTGTTATACCTAGTTCTTGTGCAATCCTTCTTCTTCTTCCTCGAAATAGCTTGATGAAGCATGGAAGAAATCTCTCTCTCCTTCCTCTCTCATGGGTTGCCGACTCCAAGCTTTCTCTCTCTCCATTTTGTTCTATTTTTCTTTCTTATTTTCTCTCTCTTTTTCTTCCTTATTTTTTCTCTCTTTCTCTTAGCTTACTTGTATATCTATCCAAAATATTTATAGATAAGATTTATGAGACATTTGGCTAGGAGAAAAAAATAACCCACATGTTATATTACTCCCTCCCTGTCTAAATGTTCCCCCTCCCTTTGGCATAATTTTGCCTTTTATTTTATTTGTTAAATTTGCTTAATAAAATGACTTAAAAGTCCCTCACCTTTTGGGCTAAAAATTTGAGCTTTCCATAATTCCATTTGGGGTTTCTAATTAATGTGGTTGGACCATGAAAAAAAGTATGGTCCAATGCCCCTAATTTTATCTTACCCTAATTATTTAATTAAGGTTTCTATTCGACTCAATTTGGAATTTAAATACTTACATACATAAATTTAGTTATATAACCCAATTAAATTTTCTTTAATTAGGTTTTAAAATAAATAATAAGTTGAGATAATAAAATTAACCTCTTAGGTTAGCATATATTTTAAATTGTAAAATTCTTCAATTCTATAACCCTTATGTTATTTAATTTCCATACCTAATATATAATATTAGGTTATATAACTTTCTTTATAATTCTCTTTATATAATAAATAAATATATAAATATTTACGATATATATTTATTTAAATACATATATCCTTCACATGACTCACAAAATATTTACTCCATTTTTTAAATTATTTGGGTCACATTAGTAGCTTGTGTCAAGCTTATAAGTCTGTAAATAATTAAGTATTGAGGTTTGCTTACTATATTCATATGGGTTGCCATATTTGCTAATTTGGCTTGCAACATTCTTATTTCCTTTTTATAAAATTTCTAACGCTTGACTACCAGGTTAGGTTTAATTTAATTACCACCATAATACCTAGCTTATCTCTTCCCAATTTAATATTTTTGGATTCTATTAAATTACCATTCAAGGCATAATTTTCACAAGCTTCTATAATTAAGCTTTTCATTTATTCTTGTATGATTAATTTTAAATTAACCATCCATCTTATTTGGCTAAAAATATAAATAGCACATTCTAAGTATATATGTATCTATACATATACACATTAACCTTATTCTTGAAATATATTTTCCTTTGAAATTTATTTCTTTAATAAATTGTCACATATATCATTATAAAATTTCTTGCATAATCGTTTTCATTTATTGATTCTTGGAGATTCAAAAGTATCATAATACCATATTCTTAATATACTTCCAAGTATATAAATCTTTTATGGGTTTTGAATTTTGTAACCTATATTTTCTCTACACTCTTTCAAAACCATGTAGGTCCTAAAAAATATATTAATTAGTCCTCTATTTCCACTCCAGGTTCTAAAATTTAACCTTAATTTAATCATTTAAGATCTTCTAAATTTTCGGGTTGTCACAATCCGTGTTTTCTTATCCTTCTTATTTTCCTTCTTCATTTCCTACGTAATTCCCTCCCTCTGGTGCTTGGTTTCCTACCCACACCGATGCTTGTGTTCACATACTAGTCTTGTTTGGTTCATCATCTTCTGGGCAGCCTACACTTCCTACTGTCTCGCCTTCATGCACATCACATCTGTTCACTACTACCGCTGGATCATCTCCCTCACTTGCAGTGTGACGCCCCCAAAATAGGTCTACACAATTCATTCTGAGTTGCCAAATACGCGGTACAAAAAACAACTACAACTTCATTATTACAATTGTCGTGCAAAATACGACAACACATATGTTGTGAGTTTAAATACAAATATTGTCTTCTAGACAATATCCAAACTCAAATAAGTTCTCATTACAATTATTGATACACTATTTTACAAAATAGTGATGACTGCTAAAATAACTGTCTTGAAACATCACTCTACACCCCGACTAATTCCTGCTATATTCTCGTCTCCTGAGAAGAAAAATAGAACAAAAAGGAAAATGGTGAGCTCAACTAGCCTAGTAAAGAATATTATGACTAAGATAATGAAAAATAAATTATCGATAGCCTTCAATAAATCAGATAAAATATAATGAATATGTGACGCCCCAAAAATAGGTCCAATCCACCCAACCCATTCGGAGTCGCCAAATACATGGTACAGAAAATAACTACAACTTTATTATTACAATTGTCGTGCAAAATACGACAACACATATACTGTGAGTTTAAATACAAATATTGTCATCTAGACAGTATTCATACTCAAATAAGTCCTCATTATACTTATTGATACACTATCTTACAAAATAGTGAGGACTACTAAAATAACTATCTTGAACCTTCATTTCATACCCCGACTAGTACTCGCTACATTCTCGCCTCCTGAGAAGAAAAATGGAACAAAAAGGAAAAGGGTGAGCTCAACTAGCCCAGTAAAGAATATTATGACTAAGATAATATAGAACAAATTATCGTTAGTCCTCAACAGGGAAAAATTTAATAGAATACAATAGACAACAAGTTTTAGATCAACAGCACTGCCTGCTGCAGCTGTCCTATAGTTAGCTTAATGAAAAAACTCATTCGCGAATTTCTCATTCGCTGCTCGTTAATTGAAAAATTCCCAAATTTGGATATGTTATAGGTACCATAGTAGGATATTTTTAAAAAATATAACCTACCCATTTCGGACCTCATAGGCAGCCTAAAACAGGCCCCAAAAAAGTCCACTCGTAATAAATTTTCATTATTTCTTAGATTTACCCTCTCTCATTAAAACAATCATAACATTTTTGTTTCAAAACATTTTTGAGCGATTCTCACTCCCACGCGAAGCTAACTTCCGGGAATACAACTTTTATTCTTTGACCATCTTCAAATTCTTAACACAAAATTTCAGAAAATTCGTGGAAGGGGATTGATCGGAATTGGTTTTCCAGTTTTGAGTCGGTTACTTTAAAATGGCATAACTCTTTGCTAGGAAGTCGGAATTAGTTTGTTCTGGAGTCTATGGAAAGCTTATTCAGTGTACTACAACATACCAAAAGTCCATAATTTTTAGAGTACTCTAGCTAACCCCAAATTTTCTATTTAGGGGTAGCAGTTCACTAGCTATTCTAAGTTTTAAACACTGTTTTGCTTTTCTTTCTTTGATCTAGCTTTCTCAACACTAAAAATAGTTAGATCTAAATATAAAACATCATTTAACATGAAGATCTAAGGTTTTTGTGTTCAACATCATAAACTCATGATTTGGTTCAAAACAACCAAAATAAAATACATAATCTAATTACTAGAGTTTAGTTTGTTATACCTAGTTCTTGTGCAAACCTTCTTCTTCTTCCTCGAAATAGCTTGATGAAGCATGGAAGAAATCTCTCTCTCCTTCCTCTCTCATGGGTTGCCGACTCCAAGCTTTCTCTCTCTCCATTTTTTTTCTATTTTTCTTTCTTATTTTCTCTCTCTTTTTCTTCCTTATTTTTTCTCTCTTTCTCTTAGCTTACTTGTATATCTATCCAAAATATTTATAGATAAGATTTATGGGACATTTGGCTAGGAGAAAAAAATAACCCACATGTTATATTACTCCCTCCCTGTCTAAATGTTCCCCCTCCCTTTGGCATAATTTTGCCTTTTATTTTATTTGTTAAATTTGCTTAATAAAATGACTTAAAAGTCCCTCACCTTTTGGGCTAAAAATTTGAGCTTTCCATAATTCCATTTGGGGTTTCTAATTAATGTGGTTGGACCATGAAAAAAAGTATGGTCCAATGCCCCTAATTTTATCTTACCCTAATTATTTAATTAAGGTTTCTATTCGACTCAATTTGGAATTTAAATACTTACATACATAAATTTAGTTATATAACCAAATTAAATTTTCTTTAATTAGGTTTTAAAATAAATAATAAGTTGAGATAATAAAATTAACCTCTTAGGTTAGCATATATTTTAAATTGTAAAATTCTTCAATTCTATAATCCTTATGTTATTTAATTTCCATACCTAATATATAATATTAGGTTATATAACTTTCTTTATAATTCTCTTTATATAATAAATAAATATATAAATATTTACGATATATATTTATTTAAATACATGTATCCTTCACATGACTCACAAAATATTTACTCCATTTTTTAAATTATTTGGGTCACATTAGTAGCTTGTGTCAAGCTTATAAGTCTGTAAATAATTAAGTATTGAGGTTTGCTTACTATATTCATATGGGTTGCCATATTTGCTAATTTGGCTTGCAACATTCTTATTTCCTTTTTATAAAATTTCTAACGCTTGACTACCAGGTTAGGTTTAATTTAATTACCACCATAATACCTAGCTTATCTCTTCCCAATTTAATATTTTTGGATTCTATTAAATTACCATTCAAGGCATAATTTTCACAAGCTTCTATAATTAAGCTTTTCATTTATTCTTGTATGATTAATTTTAAATTAACCATCCATCTTATTTGGCTAAAAATATAAATAGCACATTCTAAGTATATATGTATCTATACATATACACATTAACCTTATTCTTGAAATATATTTTCCTTTGAAATTTATTTCTTTAATAAATTGTCACATATATCATTATAAAATTTCTTGCATAATCGTTTTCATTTATTGATTCTTGGAGATTCAAAAGTATCATAATACCATATTCTTAATATACTTCCAAGTATATAAATCTTTTATGGGTTTTGAATTTTGTAACCTATATTTTCTCTACACTCTTTCAAAACCATGTAGGTCCTAAAAAATATATTAATTAGTCCTCTATTTCCACTCCAGGTTCTAAAATTTAACCTTAATTTAATCATTTAAGATCTTCTAAATTTTCGGGTTGTCACAATCCGTGTTTTCTTATCCTTCTTATTTTCCTTCTTCATTTCCTACGTAATTCCCTCCCTCTGGTGCTTGGTTTCCTACCCACACCGATGCTTGTGTTCACATACTAGTCTTGTTTGGTTCATCATCTTCTGGGCAGCCTACACTTCCTACTGTCTCGCCTTCATGCACATCACATCTGTTCACTACTACCGCTGGATCATCTCCCTCACTTGCAGTGTGACGCCCCCAAAATAGGTCTACACAATTCATTCTGAGTTGCCAAATACGCGGTACAAAAAACAACTAGAACTTCATTATTACAATTGTCGTGCAAAATACGACAACACATATGTTGTGAGTTTAAATACAAATATTGTCTTCTAGACAATATCCAAACTCAAATAAGTTCTCATTACAATTATTGATACACTATTTTACAAAATAGTGATGACTGCTAAAATAACTGTCTTGAAACATCACTCTACACCCCGACTAATTCCTGCTATATTCTCGTCTCCTGAGAAGAAAAATAGAACAAAAAGGAAAATGGTGAGCTCAACTAGCCTAGTAAAGAATATTATGACTAAGATAATGAAAAATAAATTATCGATAGCCTTCAATAAATCAGATAAAATATAATGAATATGTGACGCCCCAAAAATAGGTCCAATCCACCCAACCCATTCGGAGTCGCCAAATACATGGTACAGAAAATAACTACAACTTTATTATTACAATTGTCGTGCAAAATACGACAACACATATACTGTGAGTTTAAATACAAATATTGTCATCTAGACAGTATTCATACTCAAATAAGTCCTCATTATACTTATTGATACACTATCTTACAAAATAGTGAGGACTACTAAAATAACTATCTTGAACCTTCATTTCATACCCCGACTAGTACTCGCTACATTCTCGCCTCCTGAGAAGAAAAATGGAACAAAAAGGAAAAGGGTGAGCTCAACTAGCCCAGTAAAGAATATTATGACTAAGATAATATAGAACAAATTATCGTTAGTCCTCAACAGGAAAAAATTTAATAGAATACAATAGACAACAAGTTTTAGATCAACAGCACTGCCTGCTGCAGCTGTCCTATAGTTAGCTTAATGAAACAACTCATTCGCGAATTTCTCATTCGCTGCTCGTTAATTGAAAAATTCCCAAATTTGGATATGTTATAGGTACCATAGTAGGATATTTTTAAAAAATATAACCTACCCATTTCGGACCTCATAGGCAGCCTAAAACAGGCCCCAAAAAAGTCCACTCGTAATAAATTTTCATTATTTCTTAGATTTACCCTCTCTCATTAAAACAATCATAACATTTTTGTTTCAAAACATTTTTGAGCGATTCTCACTCCCACGCGAAGCTAACTTCCGGGAATACAACTTTTATTCTTTGACCATCTTCAAATTCTTAACACAAAATTTCAGAAAATTCGTGGAAGGGGATTGATCGGAATTGGTTTTCCAGTTTTGAGTCGGTTACTTTAAAATGGCATAACTCTTTGCTAGGAAGTCGGAATTAGTTTGTTCTGGAGTCTATGGAAAGCTTATTCAGTGTACTACAACATACCAAAAGTCCATAATTTTTAGAGTAATCTAGCTAACCCCAAATTTTCTATTTAGGGGTAGCAGTTCACTAGCTATTCTAAGTTTTAAACACTGTTTTGCTTTTCTTTCTTTGATCTAGCTTTCTCAACACTAAAAATAGTTAGATCTAAATATAAAACATCATTTAACATGAAGATCTAAGGTTTTTGTGTTCAACATCATAAACTCATGATTTGGTTCAAAACAACCAAAATAAAATACATAATCTAATTACTAGAGTTTAGTTTGTTATACCTAGTTCTTGTGCAATCCTTCTTCTTCCTCGAAATAGCTTGATGAAGCATGGAAGAAATCTCTCTCTCCTTCCTCTCTCATGGGTTGCCGACTCCAAGCTTTCTCTCTCTCCATTTTTTTTCTATTTTTCTTTCTTATTTTCTCTCTCTTTTTCTTCCTTATTTTTTCTCTCTTTCTCTTAGCTTACTTGTATATCTATCCAAAATATTTATAGATAAGATTTATGGGACATTTGGCTAGGAGAAAAAAATAACCCACATGTTATATTACTCCCTCCCTGTCTAAATGTTCCCCCTCCCTTTGGCATAATTTTGCCTTTTATTTTATTTGTTAAATTTGCTTAATAAAATGACTTAAAAGTCCCTCACCTTTTGGGCTAAAAATTTGAGCTTTCCATAATTCCATTTGGGGTTTCTAATTAATGTGGTTGGACCATGAAAAAAAGTATGGTCCAATGCCCCTAATTTTATCTTACCCTAATTATTTAATTAAGGTTTCTATTCGACTCAATTTGGAATTTAAATACTTACATACATAAATTTAGTTATATAACCCAATTAAATTTTCTTTAATTAGGTTTTAAAATAAATAATAAGTTGAGATAATAAAATTAACCTCTTAGGTTAGCATATATTTTAAATTGTAAAATTCTTCAATTCTATAATCCTTATGTTATTTAATTTCCATACCTAATATATAATATTAGGTTATATAACTTTCTTTATAATTCTCTTTATATAATAAATAAATATATAAATATTTACGATATATATTTATTTAAATACATATATCCTTCACATGACTCACAAAATATTTACTCCATTTTTTAAATTATTTGGGTCACATTAGTAGCTTGTGTCAAGCTTATAAGTCTGTAAATAATTAAGTATTGAGGTTTGCTTACTATATTCATATGGGTTGCCATATTTGCTAATTTGGCTTGCAACATTCTTATTTCCTTTTTATAAAATTTCTAACGCTTGACTACCAGGTTAGGTTTAATTTAATTACCACCATAATACCTAGCTTATCTCTTCCCAATTTAATATTTTTGGATTCTATTAAATTACCATTCAAGGCATAATTTTCACAAGCTTCTATAATTAAGCTTTTCATTTATTCTTGTATGATTAATTTTAAATTAACCATCCATCTTATTTGGCTAAAAATATAAATAGCACATTCTAAGTATATATGTATCTATACATATACACATTAACCTTATTCTTGAAATATATTTTCCTTTGAAATTTATTTCTTTAATAAATTGTCACATATATCATTATAAAATTTCTTGCATAATCGTTTTCATTTATTGATTCTTGGAGATTCAAAAGTATCATAATACCATATTCTTAATATACTTCCAAGTATATAAATCTTTTATGGGTTTTGAATTTTGTAACCTATATTTTCTCTACACTCTTTCAAAACCATGTAGGTCCTAAAAAATATATTAATTAGTCCTCTATTTCCACTCCAGGTTCTAAAATTTAACCTTAATTTAATCATTTAAGATCTTCTAAATTTTCGGGTTGTCACAATCCGTGTTTTCTTATCCTTCTTATTTTCCTTCTTCATTTCCTACGTAATTCCCTCCCTCTGGTGCTTGGTTTCCTACCCACACCGATGCTTGTGTTCACATACTAGTCTTGTTTGGTTCATCATCTTCTGGGCAGCCTACACTTCCTACTGTCTCGCCTTCATGCACATCACATCTGTTCACTACTACCGCTGGATCATCTCCCTCACTTGCAGTGTGACGCCCCCAAAATAGGTCTACACAATTCATTCTGAGTTGCCAAATACGCGGTACAAAAAACAACTACAACTTCATTATTACAATTGTCGTGCAAAATACGACAACACATATGTTGTGAGTTTAAATACAAATATTGTCTTCTAGACAATATCCAAACTCAAATAAGTTCTCATTACAATTATTGATACACTATTTTACAAAATAGTGATGACTGCTAAAATAACTGTCTTGAAACATCACTCTACACCCCGACTAATTCCTGCTATATTCTCGTCTCCTGAGAAGAAAAATAGAACAAAAAGGAAAATGGTGAGCTCAACTAGCCTAGTAAAGAATATTATGACTAAGATAATGAAAAATAAATTATCGATAGCCTTCAATAAATCAGATAAAATATAATGAATATGTGACGCCCCCAAAATAGGTCCAATCCACCCAACCCATTCTGAGTCGCCAAATACATGGTACAGAAAATAACTACAACTTTATTATTACAATTGTCGTGCAAAATACGACAACACATATACTGTGAGTTTAAATACAAATATTGTCATCTAGACAGTATTCATACTCAAATAAGTCCTCATTATACTTATTGATACACTATCTTACAAAATAGTGAGGACTACTAAAATAACTATCTTGAACCTTCATTTCATACCCCGACTAGTACTCGCTACATTCTCGCCTCCTGAGAAGAAAAATGGAACAAAAAGGAAAAGGGTGAGCTCAACTAGCCCAGTAAAGAATATTATGACTAAGATAATATAGAACAAATTATCGTTAGTCCTCAACAGGGAAAAATTTAATAGAATACAATAGACAACAAGTTTTAGATCAACAGCACTGCCTGCTGCAGCTGTCCTATAGTTAGCTTAATGAAACAACTCATTCGCGAATTTCTCATTCGCTGCTCGTTAATTGAAAAATTCCCAAATTTGGATATGTTATAGGTACCATAGTAGGATATTTTTAAAAAATATAACCTACCCATTTCGGACCTCATAGGCAGCCTAAAACAGGCCCCAAAAAAGTCCACTCGTAATAATTTTTCATTATTTCTTAGATTTACCCTCTCTCATTAAAACAATCATAACATTTTTGTTTCAAAACATTTTTGAGCGATTCTCACTCCCACGCGAAGCTAACTTCCGGGAATACAACTTTTATTCTTTGACCATCTTCAAATTCTTAACACAAAATTTCAGAAAATTCGTGGAAGGGGATTGATCGGAATTGGTTTTCCAGTTTTGAGTCGGTTTCTTTAAAATGGCATAACTCTTTGCTAGGAAGTCGGAATTAGTTTGTTCTGGAGTCTATGGAAAGCTTATTCAGTGTACTACAACATACCAAAAGTCCATAATTTTTAGAGTACTCTAGCTAACCCCAAATTTTCTATTTAGGGGTAGCAGTTCACTAGCTATTCTAAGTTTTAAACACTGTTTTGCTTTTCTTTCTTTGATCTAGCTTTCTCAACACTAAAAATAGTTAGATCTAAATATAAAACATCATTTAACATGAAGATCTAAGGTTTTTGTGTTCAACATCATAAACTCATGATTTGGTTCAAAACAACCAAAATAAAATACATAATCTAATTACTAGAGTTTAGTTTGTTATACCTAGTTCTTGTGCAATCCTTCTTCTTCTTCCTCGAAATAGCTTGATGAAGCATGGAAGAAATCTCTCTCTCCTTCCTCTCTCATGGGTTGCCGACTCCAAGCTTTCTCTCTCTCCATTTTTTTTCTATTTTTCTTTCTTATTTTCTCTCTCTTTTTCTTCCTTATTTTTTCTCTCTTTCTCTTAGCTTACTTGTATATCTATCCAAAATATTTATAGATAAGATTTATGGGACATTTGGCTAGGAGAAAAAAATAACCCACATGTTATATTACTCCCTCCCTGTCTAAATGTTCCCCCTCCCTTTGGCATAATTTTGCCTTTTATTTTATTTGTTAAATTTGCTTAATAAAATGACTTAAAAGTCCCTCACCTTTTGGGCTAAAAATTTGAGCTTTCCATAATTCCATTTGGGGTTTCTAATTAATGTGGTTGGACCATGAAAAAAAGTATGGTCCAATGCCCCTAATTTTATCTTACCCTAATTATTTAATTAAGGTTTCTATTCGACTCAATTTGGAATTTAAATACTTACATACATAAATTTAGTTATATAACCCAATTAAATTTTCTTTAATTAGGTTTTAAAATAAATAATAAGTTGAGATAATAAAATTAACCTCTTAGGTTAGCATATATTTTAAATTGTAAAATTCTTCAATTCTATAACCCTTATGTTATTTAATTTCCATACCTAATATATAATATTAGGTTATATAACTTTCTTTATAATTCTCTTTATATAATAAATAAATATATAAATATTTACGATATATATTTATTTAAATACATATATCCTTCACATGACTCACAAAATATTTACTCCATTTTTTAAATTATTTGGGTCACATTAGTAGCTTGTGTCAAGCTTATAAGTCTGTAAATAATTAAGTATTGAGGTTTGCTTACTATATTCATATGGGTTGCCATATTTGCTAATTTGGCTTGCAACATTCTTATTTCCTTTTTATAAAATTTCTAACGCTTGACTACCAGGTTAGGTTTAATTTAATTACCACCATAATACCTAGCTTATCTCTTCCCAATTTAATATTTTTGGATTCTATTAAATTACCATTCAAGGCATAATTTTCACAAGCTTCTATAATTAAGCTTTTCATTTATTCTTGTATGATTAATTTTAAATTAACCATCCATCTTATTTGGCTAAAAATATAAATAGCACATTCTAAGTATATATGTATCTATACATATACACATTAACCTTATTCTTGAAATATATTTTCCTTTGAAATTTATTTCTTTAATAAATTGTCACATATATCATTATAAAATTTCTTGCATAATCGTTTTCATTTATTGATTCTTGGAGATTCAAAAGTATCATAATACCATATTCTTAATATACTTCCAAGTATATAAATCTTTTATGGGTTTTGAATTTTGTAACCTATATTTTCTCTACACTCTTTCAAAACCATGTAGGTCCTAAAAAATATATTAATTAGTCCTCTATTTCCACTCTAGGTTCTAAAATTTAACCTTAATTTAATCATTTAAGATCTTCTAAATTTTCGGGTTGTCACAATCCGTGTTTTCTTATCCTTCTTATTTTCCTTCTTCATTTCCTACGTAATTCCCTCCCTCTGGTGCTTGGTTTCCTACCCACACCGATGCTTGTGTTCACATACTAGTCTTGTTTGGTTCATCATCTTCTGGGCAGCCTACACTTCCTACTGTCTCGCCTTCATGCACATCACATCTGTTCACTACTACCGCTGGATCATCTCCCTCACTTGCAGTGTGACGCCCCCAAAATAGGTCTACACAATTCATTCTGAGTTGCCAAATACGCGGTACAAAAAACAACTACAACTTCATTATTACAATTGTCGTGCAAAATACGACAACACATATGTTGTGAGTTTAAATACAAATATTGTCTTCTAGACAATATCCAAACTCAAATAAGTTCTCATTACAATTATTGATACACTATTTTACAAAATAGTGATGACTGCTAAAATAACTGTCTTGAAACATCACTCTACACCCCGACTAATTCCTGCTATATTCTCGTCTCCTGAGAAGAAAAATAGAACAAAAAGGAAAATGGTGAGCTCAACTAGCCTAGTAAAGAATATTATGACTAAGATAATGAAAAATAAATTATCGATAGCCTTCAATAAATCAGATAAAATATAATGAATATGTGACGCCCCCAAAATAGGTCCAATCCACCCAACCCATTCTGAGTCGCCAAATACATGGTACAGAAAATAACTACAACTTTATTATTACAATTGTCGTGCAAAATACGACAACACATATACTGTGAGTTTAAATACAAATATTGTCATCTAGACAGTATTCATACTCAAATAAGTCCTCATTATACTTATTGATACACTATCTTACAAAATAGTGAGGACTACTAAAATAACTATCTTGAACCTTCATTTCATACCCCGACTAGTACTCGCTACATTCTCGCCTCCTGAGAAGAAAAATGGAACAAAAAGGAAAAGGGTGAGCTCAACTAGCCCAGTAAAGAATATTATGACTAAGATAATATAGAACAAATTATCGTTAGTCCTCAACAGGGAAAAATTTAATAGAATACAATAGACAACAAGTTTTAGATCAACAGCACTGCCTGCTGCAGCTGTCCTATAGTTAGCTTAATGAAACAACTCATTCGCGAATTTCTCATTCGCTGCTCGTTAATTGAAAAATTCCCAAATTTGGATATGTTATAGGTACCATAGTAGGATATTTTTAAAAAATATAACCTACCCATTTCGGACCTCATAGGCAGCCTAAAACAGGCCCCAAAAAAGTCCACTCGTAATAATTTTTCATTATTTCTTAGATTTACCCTCTCTCATTAAAACAATCATAACATTTTTGTTTCAAAACATTTTTGAGCGATTCTCACTCCCACGCGAAGCTAACTTCCGGGAATACAACTTTTATTCTTTGACCATCTTCAAATTCTTAACACAAAATTTCAGAAAATTCGTGGAAGGGGATTGATCGGAATTGGTTTTCCAGTTTTGAGTCGGTTTCTTTAAAATGGCATAACTCTTTGCTAGGAAGTCGGAATTAGTTTGTTCTGGAGTCTATGGAAAGCTTATTCAGTGTACTACAACATACCAAAAGTCCATAATTTTTAGAGTACTCTAGCTAACCCCAAATTTTCTATTTAGGGGTAGCAGTTCACTAGCTATTCTAAGTTTTAAACACTGTTTTGCTTTTCTTTCTTTGATCTAGCTTTCTCAACACTAAAAATAGTTAGATCTAAATATAAAACATCATTTAACATGAAGATCTAAGGTTTTTGTGTTCAACATCATAAACTCATGATTTGGTTCAAAACAACCAAAATAAAATACATAATCTAATTACTAGAGTTTAGTTTGTTATACCTAGTTCTTGTGCAATCCTTCTTCTTCTTCCTCGAAATAGCTTGATGAAGCATGGAAGAAATCTCTCTCTCCTTCCTCTCTCATGGGTTGCCGACTCCAAGCTTTCTCTCTCTCCATTTTTTTTCTATTTTTCTTTCTTATTTTCTCTCTTTTTCTTCCTTATTTTTTCTCTCTTTCTCTTAGCTTACTTGTATATCTATCCAAAATATTTATAGATAAGATTTATGGGACATTTGGCTAGGAGAAAAAAATAACCCACATGTTATATTACTCCCTCCCTGTCTAAATGTTCCCCCTCCCTTTGGCATAATTTTGCCTTTTATTTTATTTGTTAAATTTGCTTAATAAAATGACTTAAAAGTCCCTCACCTTTTGGGCTAAAAATTTGAGCTTTCCATAACTCCATTTGGGGTTTCTAATTAATGTGGTTGGACCATGAAAAAAAGTATGGTCCAATGCCCCTAATTTTATCTTACCCTAATTATTTAATTAAGGTTTCTATTCGACTCAATTTGGAATTTAAATACTTACATACATAAATTTAGTTATATAACCCAATTAAATTTTCTTTAATTAGGTTTTAAAATAAATAATAAGTTGAGATAATAAAATTAACCTCTTAGGTTAGCATATATTTTAAATTGTAAAATTCTTCAATTCTATAACCCTTATGTTATTTAATTTCCATACCTAATATATAATATTAGGTTATATAACTTTCTTTATAATTCTCTTTATATAATAAATAAATATATAAATATTTACGATATATATTTATTTAAATACATATATCCTTCACATGACTCACAAAATATTTACTCCATTTTTTAAATTATTTGGGTCACATTAGTAGCTTGTGTCAAGCTTATAAGTCTGTAAATAATTAAGTATTGAGGTTTGCTTACTATATTCATATGGGTTGCCATATTTGCTAATTTGGCTTGCAACATTCTTATTTCCTTTTTATAAAATTTCTAACGCTTGACTACCAGGTTAGGTTTAATTTAATTACCACCATAATACCTAGCTTATCTCTTCCCAATTTAATATTTTTGGATTCTATTAAATTACCATTCAAGGCATAATTTTCACAAGCTTCTATAATTAAGCTTTTCATTTATTCTTGTATGATTAATTTTAAATTAACCATCCATCTTATTTGGCTAAAAATATAAATAGCACATTCTAAGTATATATGTATCTATACATATACACATTAACCTTATTCTTGAAATATATTTTCCTTTGAAATTTATTTCTTTAATAAATTGTCACATATATCATTATAAAATTTCTTGCATAATCGTTTTCATTTATTGATTCTTGGAGATTCAAAAGTATCATAATACCATATTCTTAATATACTTCCAAGTATATAAATCTTTTATGGGTTTTGAATTTTGTAACCTATATTTTCTCTACACTCTTTCAAAACCATGTAGGTCCTAAAAAATATATTAATTAGTCCTCTATTTCCACTCTAGGTTCTAAAATTTAACCTTAATTTAATCATTTAAGATCTTCTAAATTTTCGGGTTGTCACAATCCGTGTTTTCTTATCCTTCTTATTTTCCTTCTTCATTTCCTACGTAATTCCCTCCCTCTGGTGCTTGGTTTCCTACCCACACCGATGCTTGTGTTCACATACTAGTCTTGTTTGGTTCATCATCTTCTGGGCAGCCTACACTTCCTACTGTCTCGCCTTCATGCACATCACATCTGTTCACTACTACCGCTGGATCATCTCCCTCACTTGCAGTGTGACGCCCCCAAAATAGGTCTACACAATTCATTCTGAGTTGCCAAATACGCGGTACAAAAAACAACTACAACTTCATTATTACAATTGTCGTGCAAAATACGACAACACATATGTTGTGAGTTTAAATACAAATATTGTCTTCTAGACAATATCCAAACTCAAATAAGTTCTCATTACAATTATTGATACACTATTTTACAAAATAGTGATGACTGCTAAAATAACTGTCTTGAAACATCACTCTACACCCCGACTAATTCCTGCTATATTCTCGTCTCCTGAGAAGAAAAATAGAACAAAAAGGAAAATGGTGAGCTCAACTAGCCTAGTAAAGAATATTATGACTAAGATAATGAAAAATAAATTATCGATAGCCTTCAATAAATCAGATAAAATATAATGAATATGTGACGCCCCCAAAATAGGTCCAATCCACCCAACCCATTCTGAGTCGCCAAATACATGGTACAGAAAATAACTACAACTTTATTATTACAATTGTCGTGCAAAATACGACAACACATATACTGTGAGTTTAAATACAAATATTGTCATCTAGACAGTATTCATACTCAAATAAGTCCTCATTATACTTATTGATACACTATCTTACAAAATAGTGAGGACTACTAAAATAACTATCTTGAACCTTCATTTCATACCCCGACTAGTACTCGCTACATTCTCGCCTCCTGAGAAGAAAAATAGAACAAAAAGGAAAAGGGTGAGCTCAACTAGCCCAGTAAAGAATATTATGACTAAGATAATATAGAACAAATTATCGTTAGTCCTCAACAGGGAAAAATTTAATAGAATACAATAGACAACAAGTTTTAGATCAACAGCACTGCCTGCTGCAGCTGTCCTATAGTTAGCTTAATGAAACAACTCATTCGCGAATTTCTCATTCGCTGCTCGTTAATTGAAAAAATCCCAAATTTGGATATGTTATAGGTACCATAGTAGGATATTTTTAAAAATATAACCTACCCATTTCGGACCTCATAGGCAGCCTAAAACAGGCCCCAAAAAAGTCCACTCGTAATAATTTTTCATTATTTCTTAGATTTACCCTCTCTCATTAAAACAATCATAACATTTTTGTTTCAAAACATTTTTGAGCGATTCTCACTCCCACGCGAAGCTAACTTCCGGGAATACAACTTTTATTCTTTGACCATCTTCAAATTCTTAACACAAAATTTCAGAAAATTCGTGGAAGGGGATTGATCGGAATTGGTTTTCCAGTTTTGAGTCGGTTTCTTTAAAATGGCATAACTCTTTGCTAGGAAGTCGGAATTAGTTTGTTCTGGAGTCTATGGAAAGCTTATTCAGTGTACTACAACATACCAAAAGTCCATAATTTTTAGAGTACTCTAGCTAACCCCAAATTTTCTATTTAGGGGTAGCAGTTCACTAGCTATTCTAAGTTTTAAACACTGTTTTGCTTTTCTTTCTTTGATCTAGCTTTCTCAACACTAAAAATAGTTAGATCTAAATATAAAACATCATTTAACATGAAGATCTAAGGTTTTTGTGTTCAACATCATAAACTCATGATTTGGTTCAAAACAACCAAAATAAAATACATAATCTAATTACTAGAGTTTAGTTTGTTATACCTAGTTCTTGTGCAATCCTTCTTCTTCTTCCTCGAAATAGCTTGATGAAGCATGGAAGAAATCTCTCTCTCCTTCCTCTCTCATGGGTTGCCGACTCCAAGCTTTCTCTCTCTCCATTTTTTTTTCTATTTTTCTTTCTTATTTTTTCTCTCTTTTTCTTCCTTATTTTTTCTCTCTTTCTCTTAGCTTACTTGTATATCTATCCAAAATATTTATAGATAAGATTTATGGGACATTTGGCTAGGAGAAAAAAATAACCCACATGTTATATTACTCCCTCCCTGTCTAAATGTTCCCCCTCCCTTTGGCATAATTTTGCCTTTTATTTTATTTGTTAAATTTGCTTAATAAAATGACTTAAAAGTCCCTCACCTTTTGGGCTAAAATTTGAGCTTTCCATAACTCCATTTGGGGTTTCTAATTAATGTGGTTGGACCATGAAAAAAAGTATGGTCCAATGCCCCTAATTTTATCTTACCCTAATTATTTAATTAAGGTTTCTATTCGACTCAATTTGGAATTTAAATACTTACATACATAAATTTAGTTATATAACCCAATTAAATTTTCTTTAATTAGGTTTTAAAATAAATAATAAGTTGAGATAATAAAATTAACCTCTTAGGTTAGCATATATTTTAAATTGTAAAATTCTTCAATTCTATAACCCTTATGTTATTTAATTTCCATACCTAATATATAATATTAGGTTATATAACTTTCTTTATAATTCTCTTTATATAATAAATAAATATATAAATATTTACGATATATATTTATTTAAATACATATATCCTTCACATGACTCACAAAATATTTACTCCATTTTTTAAATTATTTGGGTCACATTAGTAGCTTGTGTCAAGCTTATAAGTCTGTAAATAATTAAGTATTGAGGTTTGCTTACTATATTCATATGGGTTGCCATATTTGCTAATTTGGCTTGCAACATTCTTATTTCCTTTTTATAAAATTTCTAACGCTTGACTACCAGGTTAGGTTTAATTTAATTACCACCATAATACCTAGCTTATCTCTTCCCAATTTAATATTTTTGGATTCTATTAAATTACCATTCAAGGCATAATTTTCACAAGCTTCTATAATTAAGCTTTTCATTTATTCTTGTATGATTAATTTTAAATTAACCATCCATCTTATTTGGCTAAAAATATAAATAGCACATTCTAAGTATATATGTATCTATACATATACACATTAACCTTATTCTTGAAATATATTTTCCTTTGAAATTTATTTCTTTAATAAATTGTCACATATATCATTATAAAATTTCTTGCATAATCGTTTTCATTATTGATTCTTGGAGATTCAAAAGTATCATAATACCATATTCTTAATATACTTCCAAGTATATAAATCTTTTATGGGTTTTGAATTTTGTAACCTATATTTTCTCTACACTCTTTCAAAACCATGTAGGTCCTAAAAAATATATTAATTAGTCCTCTATTTCCACTCTAGGTTCTAAAATTTAACCTTAATTTAATCATTTAAGATCTTCTAAATTTCCGGGTTGTCACAATCCGTGTTTTCTTATCCTTCTTATTTTCCTTCTTCATTTCGTACGTAATTCCCTCCCTCTGGTGCTTGGTTTCCTACCCACACCGATGCTTGTGTTCACATACTAGTCTTGTTTGGTTCATCATCTTCTGGGCAGCCTACACTTCCTACTGTCTCGCCTTCATGCACATCACATCTGTTCACTACTACCGCTGGATCATCTCCCTCACTTGCAGTGTGACGCCCCCAAAATAGGTCTACACAATTCATTCTGAGTTGCCAAATACGCGGTACAAAAAACAACTACAACTTCATTATTACAATTGTCGTGCAAAATACGACAACACATATGTTGTGAGTTTAAATACAAATATTGTCTTCTAGACAATATCCAAACTCAAATAAGTTCTCATTACAATTATTGATACACTATTTTACAAAATAGTGATGACTGCTAAAATAACTGTCTTGAAACATCACTCTACACCCCGACTAATTCCTGCTATATTCTCGTCTCCTGAGAAGAAAAATAGAACAAAAAGGAAAATGGTGAGCTCAACTAGCCTAGTAAAGAATATTATGACTAAGATAATGAAAAATAAATTATCGATAGCCTTCAATAAATCAGATAAAATATAATGAATATGTGACGCCCCCAAAATAGGTCCAATCCACCCAACCCATTCTGAGTCGCCAAATACATGGTACAGAAAATAACTACAACTTTATTATTACAATTGTCGTGCAAAATACGACAACACATATACTGTGAGTTTAAATACAAATATTGTCATCTAGACAGTATTCATACTCAAATAAGTCCTCATTATACTTATTGATACACTATCTTACAAAATAGTGAGGACTACTAAAATAACTATCTTGAACCTTCATTTCATACCCCGACTAGTACTCGCTACATTCTCGCCTCCTGAGAAGAAAAATGGAACAAAAAGGAAAAGGGTGAGCTCAACTAGCCCAGTAAAGAATATTATGACTAAGATAATATAGAACAAATTATCGTTAGTCCTCAACAGGGAAAAATTTAATAGAATACAATAGACAACAAGTTTTAGATCAACAGCACTGCCTGCTGCAGCTGTCCTATAGTTAGCTTAATGAAACAACTCATTCGCGAATTTCTCATTCGCTGCTCGTTAATTGAAAAATTCCCAAATTTGGATATGTTATAGGTACCATAGTAGGATATTTTTAAAAAATATAACCTACCCATTTCGGACCTCATAGGCAGCCTAAAACAGGCCCCAAAAAAGTCCACTCGTAATAATTTTTCATTATTTCTTAGATTTACCCTCTCTCATTAAAACAATCATAACATTTTTGTTTCAAAACATTTTTGAGCGATTCTCACTCCCACGCGAAGCTAACTTCCGGGAATACAACTTTTATTCTTTGACCATCTTCAAATTCTTAACACAAAATTTCAGAAAATTCGTGGAAGGGGATTGATCGGAATTGGTTTTCCAGTTTTGAGTCGGTTTCTTTAAAATGGCATAACTCTTTGCTAGGAAGTCGGAATTAGTTTGTTCTGGAGTCTATGGAAAGCTTATTCAGTGTACTACAACATACCAAAAGTCCATAATTTTTAGAGTACTCTAGCTAACCCCAAATTTTCTATTTAGGGGTAGCAGTTCACTAGCTATTCTAAGTTTTAAACACTGTTTTGCTTTTCTTTCTTTGATCTAGCTTTCTCAACACTAAAAATAGTTAGATCTAAATATAAAACATCATTTAACATGAAGATCTAAGGTTTTTGTGTTCAACATCATAAACTCATGATTTGGTTCAAAACAACCAAAATAAAATACATAATCTAATTACTAGAGTTTAGTTTGTTATACCTAGTTCTTGTGCAATCCTTCTTCTTCTTCCTCGAAATAGCTTGATGAAGCATGGAAGAAATCTCTCTCTCCTTCCTCTCTCATGGGTTGCCGACTCCAAGCTTTCTCTCTCTCCATTTTTTTTTCTATTTTTCTTTCTTATTTTTTCTCTCTTTTTCTTCCTTATTTTTTCTCTCTTTCTCTTAGCTTACTTGTATATCTATCCAAAATATTTATAGATAAGATTTATGGGACATTTGGCTAGGAGAAAAAAATAACCCACATGTTATATTACTCCCTCCCTGTCTAAATGTTCCCCCTCCCTTTGGCATAATTTTGCCTTTTATTTTATTTGTTAAATTTGCTTAATAAAATGACTTAAAAGTCCCTCACCTTTTGGGCTAAAATTTGAGCTTTCCATAACTCCATTTGGGGTTTCTAATTAATGTGGTTGGACCATGAAAAAAAGTATGGTCCAATGCCCCTAATTTTATCTTACCCTAATTATTTAATTAAGGTTTCTATTCGACTCAATTTGGAATTTAAATACTTACATACATAAATTTAGTTATATAACCCAATTAAATTTTCTTTAATTAGGTTTTAAAATAAATAATAAGTTGAGATAATAAAATTAACCTCTTAGGTTAGCATATATTTTAAATTGTAAAATTCTTCAATTCTATAACCCTTATGTTATTTAATTTCCATACCTAATATATAATATTAGGTTATATAACTTTCTTTATAATTCTCTTTATATAATAAATAAATATATAAATATTTACGATATATATTTATTTAAATACATATATCCTTCACATGACTCACAAAATATTTACTCCATTTTTTAAATTATTTGGGTCACATTAGTAGCTTGTGTCAAGCTTATAAGTCTGTAAATAATTAAGTATTGAGGTTTGCTTACTATATTCATATGGGTTGCCATATTTGCTAATTTGGCTTGCAACATTCTTATTTCCTTTTTATAAAATTTCTAACGCTTGACTACCAGGTTAGGTTTAATTTAATTACCACCATAATACCTAGCTTATCTCTTCCCAATTTAATATTTTTGGATTCTATTAAATTACCATTCAAGGCATAATTTTCACAAGCTTCTATAATTAAGCTTTTCATTTATTCT
This sequence comes from Panax notoginseng, assembly GCA_016801055.1. Classification (NCBI taxonomy): domain Eukaryota; kingdom Viridiplantae; phylum Streptophyta; class Magnoliopsida; order Apiales; family Araliaceae; genus Panax; species Panax notoginseng. The sequence goes on from CM029017.1 coordinate 32,983,547, forward strand.
TGTATGATTAATTTTAAATTAACCATCCATCTTATTTGGCTAAAAATATAAATAGCACATTCTAAGTATATATGTATCTATACATATACACATTAACCTTATTCTTGAAATATATTTTCCTTTGAAATTTATTTCTTTAATAAATTGTCACATATATCATTATAAAATTTCTTGCATAATCGTTTTCATTATTGATTCTTGGAGATTCAAAAGTATCATAATACCATATTCTTAATATACTTCCAAGTATATAAATCTTTTATGGGTTTTGAATTTTGTAACCTATATTTTCTCTACACTCTTTCAAAACCATGTAGGTCCTAAAAAATATATTAATTAGTCCTCTATTTCCACTCTAGGTTCTAAAATTTAACCTTAATTTAATCATTTAAGATCTTCTAAATTTCCGGGTTGTCACAATCCGTGTTTTCTTATCCTTCTTATTTTCCTTCTTCATTTCGTACGTAATTCCCTCCCTCTGGTGCTTGGTTTCCTACCCACACCGATGCTTGTGTTCACATACTAGTCTTGTTTGGTTCATCATCTTCTGGGCAGCCTACACTTCCTACTGTCTCGCCTTCATGCACATCACATCTGTTCACTACTACCGCTGGATCATCTCCCTCACTTGCAGTGTGACGCCCCCAAAATAGGTCTACACAATTCATTCTGAGTTGCCAAATACGCGGTACAAAAAACAACTACAACTTCATTATTACAATTGTCGTGCAAAATACGACAACACATATGTTGTGAGTTTAAATACAAATATTGTCTTCTAGACAATATCCAAACTCAAATAAGTTCTCATTACAATTATTGATACACTATTTTACAAAATAGTGATGACTGCTAAAATAACTGTCTTGAAACATCACTCTACACCCCGACTAATTCCTGCTATATTCTCGTCTCCTGAGAAGAAAAATAGAACAAAAAGGAAAATGGTGAGCTCAACTAGCCTAGTAAAGAATATTATGACTAAGATAATGAAAAATAAATTATCGATAGCCTTCAATAAATCAGATAAAATATAATGAATATGTGACGCCCCCAAAATAGGTCCAATCCACCCAACCCATTCTGAGTCGCCAAATACATGGTACAGAAAATAACTACAACTTTATTATTACAATTGTCGTGCAAAATACGACAACACATATACTGTGAGTTTAAATACAAATATTGTCATCTAGACAGTATTCATACTCAAATAAGTCCTCATTATACTTATTGATACACTATCTTACAAAATAGTGAGGACTACTAAAATAACTATCTTGAACCTTCATTTCATACCCCGACTAGTACTCGCTACATTCTCGCCTCCTGAGAAGAAAAATGGAACAAAAAGGAAAAGGGTGAGCTCAACTAGCCCAGTAAAGAATATTATGACTAAGATAATATAGAACAAATTATCGTTAGTCCTCAACAGGGAAAAATTTAATAGAATACAATAGACAACAAGTTTTAGATCAACAGCACTGCCTGCTGCAGCTGTCCTATAGTTAGCTTAATGAAACAACTCATTCGCGAATTTCTCATTCGCTGCTCGTTAATTGAAAAATTCCCAAATTTGGATATGTTATAGGTACCATAGTAGGATATTTTTAAAAAATATAACCTACCCATTTCGGACCTCATAGGCAGCCTAAAACAGGCCCCAAAAAAGTCCACTCGTAATAATTTTTCATTATTTCTTAGATTTACCCTCTCTCATTAAAACAATCATAACATTTTTGTTTCAAAACATTTTTGAGCGATTCTCACTCCCACGCGAAGCTAACTTCCGGGAATACAACTTTTATTCTTTGACCATCTTCAAATTCTTAACACAAAATTTCAGAAAATTCGTGGAAGGGGATTGATCGGAATTGGTTTTCCAGTTTTGAGTCGGTTTCTTTAAAATGGCATAACTCTTTGCTAGGAAGTCGGAATTAGTTTGTTCTGGAGTCTATGGAAAGCTTATTCAGTGTACTACAACATACCAAAAGTCCATAATTTTTAGAGTACTCTAGCTAACCCCAAATTTTCTATTTAGGGGTAGCAGTTCACTAGCTATTCTAAGTTTTAAACACTGTTTTGCTTTTCTTTCTTTGATCTAGCTTTCTCAACACTAAAAATAGTTAGATCTAAATATAAAACATCATTTAACATGAAGATCTAAGGTTTTTGTGTTCAACATCATAAACTCATGATTTGGTTCAAAACAACCAAAATAAAATACATAATCTAATTACTAGAGTTTAGTTTGTTATACCTAGTTCTTGTGCAATCCTTCTTCTTCTTCCTCGAAATAGCTTGATGAAGCATGGAAGAAATCTCTCTCTCCTTCCTCTCTCATGGGTTGCCGACTCCAAGCTTTCTCTCTCTCCATTTTTTTTCTATTTTTCTTTCTTATTTTCTCTCTCTTTTTCTTCCTTATTTTTTCTCTCTTTCTCTTAGCTTACTTGTATATCTATCCAAAATATTTATAGATAAGATTTATGGGACATTTGGCTAGGAGAAAAAAATAACCCACATGTTATATTACTCCCTCCCTGTCTAAATGTTCCCCCTCCCTTTGGCATAATTTTGCCTTTTATTTTATTTGTTAAATTTGCTTAATAAAATGACTTAAAAGTCCCTCACCTTTTGGGCTAAAAATTTGAGCTTTCCATAACTCCATTTGGGGTTTCTAATTAATGTGGTTGGACCATGAAAAAAAGTATGGTCCAATGCCCCTAATTTTATCTTACCCTAATTATTTAATTAAGGTTTCTATTCTACTCAATTTGGAATTTAAATACTTACATACATAAATTTAGTTATATAACCCAATTAAATTTTTTTTAATTAGGTTTTAAAATAAATAATAAGTTGAGATAATAAAATTAACCTCTTAGGTTAGCATATATTTTAAATTGTAAAATTCTTCAATTCTATAACCCTTATGTTATTTAATTTCCATACCTAATATATAATATTAGGTTATATAACTTTCTTTATAATTCTCTTTATATAATAAATAAATATATAAATATTTACGATATATATTTATTTAAATACATATATCCTTCACATGACTCACAAAATATTTACTCCATTTTTTAAATTATTTGGGTCACATTAGTAGCTTGTGTCAAGCTTATAAGTCTGTAAATAATTAAGTATTGAGGTTTGCTTACTATATTCATATGGGTTGCCATATTTGCTAATTTGGCTTGCAACATTCTTATTTCCTTTTTATAAAATTTCTAACGCTTGACTACCAGGTTAGGTTTAATTTAATTACCACCATAATACCTAGCTTATCTCTTCCCAATTTAATATTTTTGGATTCTATTAAATTACTATTCAAGGCATAATTTTCACAAGCTTCTATAATTAAGCTTTTCATTTATTCTTGTATGATTAATTTTAAATTAACCATCCATCTTATTTGGCTAAAAATATAAATAGCACATTCTAAGTATATATGTATCTATACATATACACATTAACCTTATTCTTGAAATATATTTTCCTTTGAAATTTATTTCTTTAATAAATTGTCACATATATCATTATAAAATTTCTTGCATAATCGTTTTCATTTATTGATTCTTGGAGATTCAAAAGTATCATAATACCATATTCTTAATATACTTCCAAGTATGTAAATCTTTTATGGGTTTTGAATTTTGTAACCTATATTTTCTCTACACTCTTTCAAAACCATGTAGGTCCTAAAAAATATATTAATTAGTCCTATATTTCCACTCTAGGCTCTAAAATTTAACCTTAATTTAATCATTTAAGATCTTCTAAATTTTCGGGTTGTCACAATCCGTGTTTTCTTATCCTTCTTATTTTCCTTCTTCATTTCCTACGTAATTCCCTCCCTCTGGTGCTTGGTTTCCCACCCACACCGATGCTTGTGTTCACATACTAGTCTTGTTTGGTTCATCATCTTCTGGGCAGCCTACACTTCCTACTGTCTCGCCTTCATGCACATCACATCTGTTCACTACTACCGCTGGATCATCTCCCTCGCTTGCAGTGTGACGCCCCCAAAATAGGTCTACACAATTCATTCTGAGTTGCCAAATACGCGGTACAAAAAACAACTACAACTTCATTATTACAATTGTCGTGCAAAATACGACAACACATATGTTGTGAGTTTAAATACAAATATTGTCTTCTAGACAATATCCAAACTCAAATAAGTTCTCATTACAATTATTGATACACTATTTTACAAAATAGTGATGACTGCTAAAATAACTGTTTTGAAACATCACTCTACACCCCGACTAATTCCTGCTATATTCTCGTCTCCTGAGAAGAAAAATAGAACAAAAAGGAAAATGGTGAGCTCAACTAGCCTAGTAAAGAATATTATGACTAAGATAATGAAAAATAAATTATCGTTAGCCTTCAATAAATCAGATAAAATATAATGAATATGTGACGCTCCCAAAATAGGTCCAATCCACCCAACCCATTCTGAGTCGCCAAATACATGGTACAGAAAATAACTACAACTTTATTATTACAATTGTCGTGCAAAATACGACAACACATATACTGTGAGTTTAAATACAAATATTGTCATCTAGACAGTATTCATACTCAAATAAGTCCTCATTATACTTATTGATACACTATCTTACAAAATAGTGAGGACTACTAAAATAACTATCTTGAACCTTCATTTCATACCCCGACTAGTACTCGCTACATTCTCACCTCCTGAGAAGAAAAATGGAATAAAAAGGAAAAGGGTGAGCTCAACTAGCCCAGTAAAGAATATTATGACTAAGATAATATAGAACAAATTATCGTTAGTCCTCAACAGGGAAAAATTTAATAGAATACAATAGACAACAAGTTTTAGATCAACAACTACAGCGGAAACAACAATTCATTAGAAGAGTTAAGTAGAGAATGAAATCTACTATCATCTATGAATTTAAAAATCCATCATTAATATTTTATCCCTGTAACATCAATCAACATATATCTTGAATCAAATAGTCATCTTTGCACTACAGGCCAAAGATATTAATCAGTCGGTCATGTTCATCTCAACACCTATTCATCTTTGCACTACGGGCCAAAGATATTCATCAAGAAATCATTCATCTTTGCACTACAGGCCAAAGATATTCAGTAATATCATCATTTAGGACTGAGGATGCTAAAAAATATATTTTAAAGAAAACGAATCCAATGAGACAAAAGAACAAATAGTAAAGATTCGTACTTTGGTTTATCCATTTTTAAAAATACTCCATAATAAACTATTGTGGAGAAAAAATTAAAAATGAAGATCAAAACATAGATCCAATCAAAGATAGGAACCATAACAGACAATCTTGGATACAAAAAAGAAAATTTAATTTTTCTGTGAATAGTGTCATATTCATGAATAGTGCCGTATACGTGAATAGTGCCGTATACGTGAATAATAACTCCGACACTAAAAAGTAGAAATTTCACAAGAAAAATCATCATGCTTCGTGAATAGTACTCGTGAATAGTAACTCGTGAATAGTAACTAATGAATAGTAATCCCGACATGAAAAGATAAGAATTTCACAAGAAAAATCTTACCAATATTCCGGTGTAATAATATTAAAAGAAATAATACCATTTATAAAAAAATAACACCCCTTACCTTAGAAAGACAGTACTTCTAGCTGGAATACTGAATATAGTGCTGAAGGGAACTTGCACTATATAGCAATACTCAAAGTACTAAAATACTCACAAAATACGTTCGATATTATAGAGAGGGAAAGAGAGAGAAAACTTTAGTTTCTGGTGTGATTTTCAATTCTAACCTAAGCACCCTATTTATAGGAAATTGCTTAGAACACAAAAGCAGAAAATTTAATAAAATAATATTATATATAAACAAATTTCCTACGCCCACTTCTTGAATCTGAATTCAGCAACTACATCACATGCAAGACCCACAATTAATGACAAAAATGTTTTTCATATAAAAATAATTAAAACTTCCAAAAATCAATTATTTCGGAACTTCAATAATTCATAATAAATAGCCCTTTTATCATAAAATTCGAATCTCGCAAGTTTTTATAAGATATTCAATTCTCTACAACTTTGCAGAAGAAAGTTTTTCCAAATTCCAAACAGAAATTGACCGAAATCCACATACGGACGATTTTACAGGCTATAATCAAATTTCAGTCAAGAAATGGGTCCACCAACATGTTTAACATGTTTTAAACAACTTTTGCAACAAAAATACTCTTTCTCATCATATACTCATATATCCCACATTCATTATAAAAATATCACCATTATTATATTATAATAATATAATAAAATATTATTTTATCAGAAAAGATAAAATATCAATTTTTAATAATTGTTACTTTAAAAATTTTCTCCATCTATATCCACATAAAATTAATATTTTTTTCATCATATAAATTAATAATTAATTATTCACAAATAATATTACAGAATCACAATACTGACAACCAGGTCGTTCCCAGGAAAGAGGGGGCTTTCCAATAAGGATCTCTCCTTACTGGCGCGCAATTAGGTGACCAAACCTCTCCTTAGAAAGAACTTTCTAGACATTGCCAATAATGTTATCTAAAAATATTATTCAGATAATATGAATTATTTCTTCGATAATGGAAAATACTATGTAGTGACAATTATTGAAACAACAGCAATATAAAATATCAACGCAGCAATTATTGAATCAATAAAATAAAATACTGAACAGTAATTACTGTAACAATTATTGAGTAGTGCCTTCTTACGTAAGAATCAATAATTAGTGCAATACCGTGTGCTACTGTGCAACAACGCGTATTACTGTGTTTTAACCACCGGGTATTCTAACAGTATTAACGGTAACAACTACGCTGTTATTTGTAAACAGCTATACTTGTCGTTTTTTTTATCCAATCGCTTTCCGTTATGGGGCCCACACAAGGCTGCGCCGTCGTACGAATATTCCCCGACAGGAAGAATATTTCACGACCAAACGAATATTCCCCGACAACAATGAATATTTTATAACCACTTGCTTATTTAAAATATTTGCGCATTTTACCCATAACTAACCTCATTAATCAATTCAACCCTTACTATTTCAAAATAATAAATAAAGGAAATTCCATTTTATTAAAAAAAAATTTCGGGGTCTTACAGAATAACAAATTTTAGATCAATATTCGCAGCAAAAATAACAATTCATTAGAAGAGTTAAGTAGATGATGAAGTCTACTATCTTCTATGATTTAAAAGTCCATCATCAATATTTTATCTCTGTAACATTAATCAATATACATCTTGAATCACATATTCATCTTTGCATTACAGGCCAAATATATTCATTCGTATCACCAGTTGGTCATGTTCATCTCAACACCTGTCCATCTTTGCACTATGGGCCAAAGATATTCATCAGGTAATCATTCATCTTTGCACTACAGACCAAAGATATTCAGTTATATCACCATTTAGGACTGAGGATGATAAAAATATTTTCAAGAAAACGAATTCAAAGAGATAAAAGGACAAAGACTAGGGATTCGTACTTTAGTATATCTAAGTTCAAAAATACTCCATAATAAACAATTGTGGAGCAAAATTCAAGAATGAAGATCAAAATATGGATACAATCAAAGATAGTAACCATAATAGACAACTTGGACAAAGAAAAGAAAATTTATTTTTTTTGTGAATAGTGCTGTATTCGTGAATAGTGCCATATACGTGAATAATGTTGTATAGATGAATAGTAACCCCGACACAAAAAAGGTAAAAACTTCAAAAGAAAAATCATACTTCGTGAATAGTATCGTATACGTGAATAGCAACCTCGACATGAAAAGGTAAGAATTTCATAATAAAATTCATACCAATATTTCGGTATAATGATATAGGATGAAATAACATCATTTACGAAAAAAATAATATCCCTTAGCTCAAAAAAATAGTACTTCTGGTTGAAATATCGGATATAATACTGAAGAAAACTTGCACTGAATAGCAACACTCAAAGTATCTAAATACTCACAAAAATACGCTTGATATTATAGAGAGAAAACTTCTGATTCTAGTGTGATTTTCAATTCTAACTTAAGCACCCTATTTTATAGGAAAATACTTAGAACACCAAAGCAGAAAATTTAATAAAATATTAATATTTTTAAAAAATTTCACGCCCACCTTGAAAATCAGATTTCAGCACACCAGTGGGGCCCACCAACACAAAAAAAATATTTTTCTTAAAAAAAATATTTATAACTCCAAAAATCAATTATTTTGGAACTTCAATAATTCATAATAAATAGTCATTTTATCAAAAAAAAATTTCAAATTTTATGTCCATTTCATAAGAAATTTAATTCTCTACAATTTTGTAGAAGAAAATTTTTCCAAATTCTAAATGAAAAATGATCGAAATCTACATACGGATGATTTTTAACACCTCCATTCTGACAAAATACTGATAAAACACCTCAGTATTAATTCCTTCATTTATATCCACGTAAAATAAATATTTCCTTATCATATAAATTAATAATTAATTATTCTCTAATAATATTACAGAACTACAATATTGACAACCAGGTCGTTTCCAAGAAAGAGGGGGCCTTCCGGTAAGGATTTTTCCTTATTGGCGCACAATTAAATAACCCATCTTAGACAGAACTTCCTTAGATATTGCCAATAATGGTATCTAATAATATTATTTAAATAATATAAATTATTGATCTGATAATTTGAAATACCATGCAATAACAATTATTGAGTTAATAATATAAAATATCAACGTAGTAATTATTGAATCAATAAAATAAAATATTGAACAGTAATTACTGTAATAATTATTGAGTAGTGACTTCTTACGTAAGAATCAATTATTGTGCAATACCGCGTATTACTGTATTTTAACCACTGGGTATTCTAACAGTTTTAACGGTAACAACTACGCCGTTATTTATAAAAAACTCATACTTGTCGTTTTCTTCATCCGACAATTTTTCGTTATGACTGCGCCGTCGTACGAATATCCCCCGACAGCAAGAATATTCCACGGCCAAATGAATATTCCCCGACAATAATGAGTATTTTATAACCACTTGCTTATTTAAAATATTTGCGCATTTTACCTATAACTAACCACATTAATCAAATCAACCCCGTACTATTTTAAAATAATAAATAGAGAAAATTCAATTTTATTTATAAAATGTTGGGGTCTTACATGCAGCTCCTACACCACTCTCCACATTTCTTGCCAAACCACCAGCCATTCCAATCAAGCCTCTATCCCCCTAACCTGCTTCCCCTAGATCTTCGATTGTTCCTCACGTACCACCACCTTAAACTGAACCCACCCCACCTCTTTCCTCATCTCCTCTGTTGGAAGCCACCTGATATTTCATCTTGCATTTATTCCATGATCACTCGAGCTAAAAATAACATTTTAAAACCTAACCCCAAGTATTTGAATGTAACTGCCAAACACATCCTTCATCTATGGCTCACTTTCGAAGGAGGTATATATGTCTCAACCACTGGGGTTCACTGATCCGATGTTCCCCTCTCATGTATGCAAGCTTCAGCGAGCCCTTTATGGCTTTAAGCAAGCACCTCATGCCTGGTATCACGAGCTTAGTTCTTTTTTGCTCTCCTATAGGTTCATAAATGCCAAATATGACTCATCTCTATTTATTTATACTTGCAATGATATCATTATCTACTTCCTTATATATGTTGATGACTTTATTGTTACAGGAAGTCATACAAGTCACATATCTCGTTTCATTAGTGCTCTCTCACAACGTTTCTTTGTCAAATTGGGATTCCTTCACTATTTTCTTGATGTTGAGGTCATTTCCATTACTCATTGCCTATTTCTTACTCAACAAAAATACATTCGTGATCTTCTTATTCGGACTCACATGGATGGGGCCAAGGAGGTTAGCACTCCACTTCTCAATACTGGCTCTCTTGTCCTTCACGATGGTTCTACTTCAGTTGATGCAACCAAGTATCGTAGTGTAATTGGTGCCTTATAGTATCTTACTCTCACCCGTTTGGACATCTCTTTTGCTATGAATAAATTACCCAAATTCATGCACAATCCTACTGAAATACATTGCATAGCCGCCAAGAGCTTACTTCTCTATCTCAAAAGTACCATTTTTCATGGTTTATTTCTTCGGCGAAATATGCCCTCATCTCTCCATGCATACTCTGATTCTAACTGGGCAAGTAATCTTGATGATCGCATATCTATAACAACCTATATTGTGTATCTCGGTGGTAATCCCGTCTCTTGGAGTTCTTGTAAACAACGTTCAGTTGCTCGCTCCTCGACTGAAGTTGAGTATCGTGCAATTGCATCCACCTCTGCTGAACTCTCGTGGATTCAATCCTTACTCCATGAGCTTTGTGTTTGCCCTTCTCAACCTCCAGTGATCTACTATGATAATGTTCGAGCTAATTATGTGTGTGAAAATTATAGTTACTTAAAATTTTATTTTCCTGTTATTAGCTATGCAGGAGGGCAAAAATGTCTTTTTACACCTCAGAGATAGCCCCAGAGAACTACAACAAACATCAAACCCAGGAAATAGACCCGTGAGATATCAAATCAATCCACTAAGATAGCTTAGTGGGATATCAAATCAATCCACTAAGATAGCTTAGTGGGATCTCAAATCAACCTTGGTGACAACCCCGAGGAAAGACAGAATCAACAAGAGTCAAACCTTAAAGATAACCCCGAGGGACAACCAAAAGCCACCTCAACTCTGAAGACAACCCTGAGAGGTCAAAGAGGGAATGTTGACAACACAATATAAACAACAGTCATCCAATTACAGATAAGGCCATAATGAGCCGTCACAGCAATCTCGAGTGTAAACTACCCAAGACAGCTCAACGGACTACTCACGGAGACTTGAAGATGTTATTCTGGTCATGGACCCATCTTTTTGGATTGAGAAAAGGTCAAGCCCTATGCCATTGCATAGATCTCAAAAAGAGCTTTTCGAAATGGTATGACACATCTCCATAGGATTCTCGGATTGCAAGATATGAAGGTTTCAGCAGACAGTGTAGCGATTGAAGGAACAAACTTCGAGGCAGTGGGACCACCTAGCCTAATCGCAGGTAGACTCGCGACTGGTCGGATCTTTAAATATCAGACTCATCTCATTTTCAGAAAGAGAGAAGAGAGAGAGAGAGGGCCCATGAGAGAAAATTTGAGAGTTTAAGAGAAAATAGCTCAAATCTTGCTTCAATCTTTGTAAATCTCAGTTATAAACACTTATATACATATATACTTCTACATATCAAGTTTTAATATGTGGAAATTGAGTTTTAAACAGTTTTAGCTGTTCATTGTGCTTTTATCGCGCCATATTATAAGATCTCTTCAGATCAGTGCATATTTGTTGCTTTTATCTGCATATAAGTGCTAGATATACATAGATCTTGCTTGGTTGTGATTAAATTTAGTTTTTAACAATTCAGTTCGTGTAAATAGTTAATATTTAAAGTGTATTGACTAGATCTATGCTAGATCTAACCAGATCTAGCTTTTAACCAGTTCAAAAGTTGTAAAACCTGAACTGTTAAGCTAGAATGGCTAAGATCTAGATAAATCTAATTTACTTTCTAGTTTTATAAATATTTAGTAACCACGTGACCCTAGATCTATATCTAGAGGGAACAGGAAGCTCATTTATTTGCATACAAGGATTTAATAGATAAATCACTTGTTCGAGTAAAGTTTGTAAGTTATATATGTTTTATTCAAATATCTATCGCATGCAAGCTTTTAAATGATATGACGTGAGCCTAGTAACCATGAAAGTAAAGATTCAGTCAATAAATCTAAAACTCGGTTACAATAATGGACGTGTTTAAGTTGTATAGACAGCTTGTAACCCCTTGTATATGTAATCCTTGGGCCTTAAAACGGTTATCCGAATTTAAGGCCCCGAAATAGTAAAAATCATGTATGTGGTGCTCGGGCTATTTCGATGGCTTCCATGCCCATAAGGAGCCCATCACTTGTAAATAGTTCAATTTACTGTCAAAGATGCTTCGCATCTCAATAAAATCAAATCAAACCGAATCCAATTAAAATTGAAGTATCAAAGGGCCTTAATTCCTATTTGGCAAAAGGGTTTTAAAACCAGCTTTCAAAACCTCATTATTGTATGCTTTAAATGGAAAATAGACTTTTATATAAATCAAACCCTTTTTACATAGGTCCAAAGAGGATCGACACTACTTTCAAATAAAGCACTAAATACCTTTTCAAAAAAAAGCTTTAAACACACACACACACACACATACTTCACATGCATAGGGAATGAAAAAGTAGCGGTAATCGTGTTTTACGAAAGTCAGGGGGTGCCTAACACCTTCCCCTCGCTTAAACAAGCCCCCGAACTCTATGAATCTCGGGTTCAAGATAAATTAAACAGAGTCATGTATTGGGCCATATTGCGAAAACCTTTCAAAACTCGGATGAGTTGATACATCCATTTAAACTCATATCAACTGGCGGCTTTGTTTAATTCGACCCAATCATTAAAATTAATCTTTTCAAATTGTCGACATTATATGTCGATATTTTTTAAAAACACACCCTTGAAAGATAAAATCAACACAAAACACATCAAAGGGTAAGAACAACCACTTAGGAAAACGTCGACAGGTGGTAACTTTGTTGGGGAAAGTAGAGGGCTTAAGCTGCATTTCAATCTTTTAAATTCCCTTTTATCTGTATGGGTGTTGATAAGTAGGTTTTATACCGACTTATCCGGTATCTGTTACTTGAATTAGTTGCTTAAACTCATGTTTCTTAGTTACTTTTCATGCATTTTGTGTTCATTTTGTAGATTATATGCTTGAGAGTTGTGTAAGCGACTATTGGTATAAAAACGCAAGGAAAAGCGACTATTGGTATGAAAACGCAAAGAAAAACAATCCGGACATCATTTGGGCTTTCATGTTTGTTTTATGTTCTTGGCTTGAAACTTGGATTACATTGTAGAGATTCTTCTTAGATTTCCGAAACATCTTGAATCATTCCAATCGGAGTTCGGATGCAAGAGTTATGACCTTTGTACCAACGGACGTTAAACTTCACTGTTTTGGGTGGCCATTTGCATAGAAGTTACTTCTAACCAAATTTTGACCTTCATTCGTCTGTTATTTATTAATTCTCAAAAAATGAAAGTTGTAGAGCTCGTCGAGATCTTCGATATGATAGGTGGCAGGCCTCGTAAATCGTCTCAGATCAAAAGTTATGGCTGTTTTACCAGAGGACACTGCTGTAGAAAAAAGGACCCCCACCGGGGAGGGCATTTTACACACAAACCCCCCTCCGAGGCGGGGGTACTAGCCCAAAAATAGTAGCATAGCCAGCCAGGGCCGGTCTATCAGTACAAAAACCCCCGCTGGGGCAGGGGTACGCACAGAAAAAGTAGTTTTTCCCCGAATTTAAGTTCGAGTAGGATTGGTTCGAGCTGATTGATTCAAGGACTTTCAGGAGGACTTAAAGACATCTAAAGAGGCTTATAAAAGGAGGAGAATTGCAAGGATTAGGGGAAAAAAAGAGGAGAATTCCATTATAATAGATTAGATTATATTAGCACAAAACCCTAGTTTTTATTAGTTTTGGAGATTGAAGCAACTTGGAGACCATTGAAGATCAAGAGCAGGAGCTTGAGGAAGATGGAGATTTGCTGGCAATAAATTTATTCTTCACTCTAATCTTTTTCTTATCTTTTAATGTGTATTCAAGTGTGGATTCTTAGTTTTAATTCAATGAACTAATTCTTTGTTTGAGATTACAATGGATCTTATTGTGTAGTTTATTTTAATATGCTTCGCTATCAATTATTATGTTCTATTGTGAGGATTGTCTATTGTGATTTGGACTTAATTATTTAATTGATTGGCCATCAATTACCATGATAATCTATATGAAATTGGAAGAGGAGTATAGATTTAGATCTGATCATGATAGCATGTGTTTATGATTTCTGCACAGATGGAATTCATGATTCGTGTTTAGGATAGAGATATGCCTTTACGCCATATGTAATCTTATAGAGAACTTGTGCTTTAAATCCTTTTTAATTGTAATTCACATAGAGATATAGTGGATTAGTTAATTAGGGTGTCTTGCTTAATTCTATCATCTGTGGATTTAAGTGAGTATGGGTATTATGCATCGAGAGGTGATTATATCTGCTTTAATGTTCTTGATTAACAATTCAGGATAGAGAATAATTGATGAGAAGTGTGTTAACTTAAATGAAGCAATAAGTGAAGTTGTGATTTTAAATCTCCGTAATCTTAATTTAAATAGTGGAATTTAATAATAGTTTAATTATATAATTTGAAATTCATTCGTTTAAATAAGATTGAGTTGGTTATGGGTTAGTACTTAGTGAATTTTATTAAATAATTCCTCGTGGGAACGATACTCTACTTACATTTTATTACTTGTTGACCACGTATACTTGCTTGTTCTGCGTAACTAGATTTTACCCGACAAGTTTGTGGCGTCGTTGCCGGAGAATTAATTTAATAATTATTTACCAATATTAATTTCAATCAAATTAGTCTTAATTTAAACATTTTTTTATTTATTTAATTCTCTTCCTATTTTACTCTCTTTTTTTTTCAGGTACCATGGATGACTTTGCGTATCAATGGTCATACACAAACATGACTCGACCAAGGGAAACAGGGATTGATGGACTTAATACATCATCTGAATTATCAGAACAACTTGAGACACTTTCGAGGAGGTTGGATATTGTTGCAGCCCAACGTATTTGGAAGATAGAGCTAGTTTGTAAATATTGTGCTGGTAATCATCCGAGTCATCAATGCACCATCAGTTTTGGACCGGTATATTATGGTGGTAATTACCTGAACCAGTATGCATATGCTAATTATCATCAAGATTGGGGGTATCACCCGAATTCTTCAGGGAGCTACATTTATGATGACCAATATTACGTTCCAAATCCATCATACACACCAAAATTTTCATGTCCACCTCCATTGCCATAAAAAGAAAAGCCAAATCCGATGGATGTAATATTGAAGGGCATAGCAGACCTAAAGGAGATGAGGATTAGCCAAGAGCTGTCAACCCAAAATTTTAATAATCAAATGGACCATCTCATCACCACTTCAACCCATGGTTCTCAATACATAGATTCCAAAACTGAGACAGATAATTCAGGGGTGGTGGAATTGTTGTCCAAGTTCGTAGCATCAAATGAGGAGAGGAAGATTAATCAAGAGCTGTCAATTCAGAATCTTCAAAATAAGATAGCTCAAATGTTTAAAGCCTTGAACTACTGTCCTCAAAATAATTGGTGTTATGACATGGATTCCGAGATTGATAAAGTGCCCGAGCCAAATCTACAACTGGATGAGACACGAGATGTTGAAAAAGAGGAGACAAGTGGGGATAATGAAAATAAGGTCGGTGAAGAACTAACTATGAGTACAAACAAGGATGAGCAAATATTATTAGTGCCCCAAGTTCCTTCTCCGCCAAAGATCAAGGGTCCAGTTAGATTTGCAAAATCGTGCCCGCTTGGTAGTCATGTCGTCGGCAAGGCTCTTTATGACACGAGAGCTAGTACAAATGTGAAGCCATAGTGGGATGAGGAGTAGAAGATAGAAGAAGAGCCCGTTGTGCTTGCCAAGGCTCAAAACCCCAATCGAATCATAGGCTCAACGGACGGAAAAGTACCTAGTTATTCAACATTCTTAATTGGGCACTTATTTAAATAAAGCATGCTAGGTGGCTTTAATTCGCTAGCCATCACAATTGGGAACTTACCAAAAGTTACATTATTTTCGATGGATGGAGGGTTCCTCAATTATCGAAGAGGAATTGGATAGCGTTGACCAGACAAAGTCAGGCTGAAAGACTGTAATTCAAGCGCTAACTGGGAGGCAACCCAAAATTTTTTATATTTATATGCTTTACTAGTTTATTTAGTAGATAGGAATTAATTTGCTTATTAAGTTCTCTTATAAATCCAAAGTGCTATTCTAGTCCATGTTGTCTCTCTTCATTACAGGTATTGGTGGCTCAATAAATAAGCAAAAGATTATGGAAAGGGAAGCCACCAACCTGAGCCCATGCCATAGTATCCTCCTTTAGATCCCGATGTGGAGGAGTTTTCAGTCTTTGTTCCATAACCACCACCACCACAAGCTTAACAAATTAGGGAAGTCCTTAACTCTTCAATTCTTTTTATTTAAATAATGAGGACATTGTTCACTTTGAGTTTGGGGGTGGATCATATTGTATTACATAATTATTTAGTACACATACATTGCATTGGTTAGTATGTTTAGTTTTGCATATTGTAGGAATGTTTCATTTTAAAAAATAATAATTATGTTTTCTTTTGTATTGAGTGTTTGCATATAGAATGTTTGCATGAATCCAGGTAATGGATTGGTGTGGTTTTAGCTCGGCCTATGATAAGAGTGATTTTGTTTGTTAACTTGAACAATGTTGATAATTGATGATGAGTTCTAATTTTAAACATGATGATAATCTGAGCCTGTCTGAAACTTATGTAACCGGTTAGCACTTAAAGTTTAACTGTTTTAATCCACTTGGTTCAAGGGTTTCATAATTTATTTCTAAGGGAAAATCTTGGTTAAATTTTAAGGAAATTAGTGAACTGGCAGTAAAGGTTACAATGAAATAAAAGCTTGAGTTTGGGGGAATCTATGGGGTATATATATTACAAAAGAAAAAAAAAAGCAAAAAAAAAGAAAAAAAGAAATGATGAAAAGAAAAAAAATAGAAAATCCAGAAAAAGAAAAAAAATGAATAAACAACGTGGCGTGCTTGTCTAGTTTTGTGGCCTTTGTTACTTGAGTAAGTAACCCCAAGGGAATTGTCTTTACACCTAGCGCCTTAAGGTCTTAATAGCTTGGGAGTCGTTGGTTGAAAGCTCGTTAAGGTAGCATTGAAAAGCCTAAAGGAATAAGACATTGCACAGCCATGAGATGAGAAAAATAAATAAAAAATGAATAAAACACGAGAAAGAGAAAAAATTCCCTCGTGATTGAATAAAAGTAAAAATAAATCCTGTATTTATCCTTAGACTTGGTAATTGCTTAGTTTTAACCGGAGTTGTCATGTTCACAAAAGTAATTGAATTGGAACTGAAATTTTCCTTCTAAGAAGTTTGTTATGTGATTATCTTGATCTGTGATTGGTTAGAATGGTTAACAAGCACACACACAACATGGGTGATGACAGGTTTGGATTGACTAACTGGTTTGAGTTATGGACTTTGACTTGATTGGATATATTATTTGAGTATCATTGATATCTTTGAGGCCTGTTGCTATATATCATACTAATTGATTACTGGGTTCGTAGGTATATTAAGAAGTAGATCATGCATATGCATTCATGTAGTTGAGTTAGTTTGTTTATTTTTAGTTCTTTTGTGTTTTTGCTTAAGGACAAGCAAATGTTTAAGTTTGGGGGTATTTGATAAGTAGGTTTTATACCGACTTATCCAGTATCTGTTACTTGAATTAGCTTCTTAAACTCATGTTTCTTAGTTACTTTTCATGCATTTTGTGTTCATTTTGTAGATTATATGTTTGGGAGCTGTGTAAGCGATTATTGGTATAAAAACGCAAGGAAAAGCGACTATTGGTATGAAAACGCAAGGAAAAGCAATCCGGACATCATTTGGGCATTCATGTTTATTTCATGTTCTTAGCTTAGAACTTGGATTACATTGTAGATATTCTTCTTAGCTTTGCAGAACATCTTGAATCATTCCAATCGGAGTTCGGATGCAAGAGTTATGACCTTTGTACCAACGGATGTTGAACTTCACTGTTTTGGGTGGCCATTTGCATAATAGTCACTTCCAACCCAATGTAGACCTTCATCCATCCATTATTTCTCAATTCTCAAAGAATGAAAGTTGTAGAGACCATCGAGATCTTCTATTTGATAAGTGGCAGGCCTCGTAAATCCTCCCGGATCAAAAGTTATGCCAGTTTTACCAGAGGACACTGCAACAGAAAAAAGGACCTCTGCCGAGGCGGGCATTTTACACACAAAACCCCCATCGGGGCGGGGGTACAAGCCCAAAAACAGTAGCATAGCCAGTTGGGGCGGGCCTATCAGTACAAAAACCCCCCACCGGGGCGTGGATACGTGTAGAAAAAGCAGTTTTTCCCAGAATTTGAGTTCGAGTAGGATTGTTTCGAGCTGATTGATTCAAGGACTTCCAGGAGGGCTTAAAGACATCTAAAGACACTTATAAAAGGTGGAGAATTTCAAGGATTAGGGGAAAAAAAAGGAGAATTCCATTAGAATATATTAGATTAGATTAGGACAAAACCCTAGTTGTTATTAGTTTTGGATATTGAAGCAACTTGGAGACCATTGAAGTTCAAGAGTAGGAACTTGAGGAAGATGGAGATTTGCTGACAATAGATTTATTCTTCACTCTAATCTTATTCTTATCTTTTAATGTGTAGTCAAGTGTGGATTCTTAGTTTTAATTCAATGAACTAATTCTTTGTTTAAGATTACAGTAGATCTTATTGTGTAGTTTATTTTAATATGCTTCGCTATCAATTATTATGTTCTATTGTGAGGATTGTCTATTGTGATTTGGACTTAATTGTTTAATTGATTGGCCATCAATTACCATGATAATCTATATGAAATCGGAAGCAGAGTATAGATTTAGATCTGATCATGATAGCACGTGTTTGTGATTTCTGCACAGATGGAATTCATGATTCATGTTTAGGATAGAGATATGCCTTTACGCCATATGTAATCTTATAGAAAACTTGTGCTTTAAATCCTTTTTAATTGTAATTCACATAGAGATATAGTGGATTAGTTAATTAGGGTGTCTTGCTTAATTCTATCATCTGTGAATTTAAGCGAGTATGGATATTATGCATCGAGAGGTGGTTTTATCTGCTTTAATGTTCTTGACTAACAATTCAGAATAGAGAATAATTGATGAGAAATGTGTTAACTTAAATGAAGCAATAAGTGAGTTGTGATTTTAAATCTCCGTAATCTTAATTTAACTAGTGAAATTTAATAGTAGTTTAATTATATAATTTGAAATTCTTTCGTTTAAATAAGATTGAGTTGGTTATGGGTTAGTACTTGATGATTTTTATTAAACGATTCCTCGTAGGAACGATACTCTACTTACACTTTATTACTTGTTAACCACGTACACTTGTGTGTTGTGCGTAACTAGATTTTACCCAACAGTTGTGAATCCTTGCTTTACAATGAATGAATGTGAATGAATGATTATTTACAACGCTTTATATTAGTGCATCGCACAATGCCATCATAATGCATGCGGTGAGGCGCGATGAATGTATGTGATTGTATGTTTTGTGATTCCTCCACCAGGAGGAAAACCCGTCATTGGCTGATTACTGGACTCAAGAGGAGAATAATCTCGCGAGTCTCAGGAAAGGCGCCACTCAGATCCGCTCCAATTGAAAGATCGGATTAATTTTCCATCTAGTAAATTGCGATGCTCTGGGAACCTTCATGCCGAAAAGCCCATGAGAGTAAACTTAAGATAGGTTAGCCTCTAATAAACCAAACGCGAAGGGAAGACCCTTCATGCCTTTCCTCTTTCAATAAATGTTGAATGTCAATTCCTGTCAAATATTAAATGTAAATTCCATGTCAAATATTAAATTTTGTCATGTTATCATGTCATCAAAACAACTAACCTTTGTTTTGCAGGAAAATATTAAAAAACCTTAAAACTAACTCATTGCATAGCATGCATACTGTTAGTGTTTATCAAGACTAAACTACATACTCCTTTCTTGTAGGCAAAATTGGTCCAATTACTAGATCAAAGTCTAAACAGGCACAAAGCCCATCTTCAGACATGGTTGAAAGTGCCCAATCTACCCCTGTATCTCGAGAGGAGTTCGAGGGACTTAGAAATTAGGTAGAAGAATTGGTCATCTTATTGAAAGAACAGAGTAAAGGCACTCATGGCCAACAAATACCCACTCAACCAGAGTCCTCTACTCAATGAGGTAGCTAGGGTTCTGACAAAAAGATGAAAATACAGATACCTGAACCTCACTCCAATGAAGGAACCAACAAAACCCCTGAAATCACAAATCTCAGGAAAGACCGGGAAACTGGTGACATTAGAAAGAAAGTCCAGCAAATGGAAGAAACCATCCGGTCAATCAAATGGACTGGAACATATGGGAGTGTGAATTACTCAGATCTCTGTATATTCCCAGGGGCTAGATATCCTGATAAATTTTTAGTCCCAGATTTTGAGAAATATAACGGGTTAAGAGATCCTTATACCCATCTAACGGTACACATTGGAGAACTCGAATACTATGTAGAGGATGAAAAAGTGAGAATGCAGCTATTTCGAAAAAATCTAACTAGAGAAGCTAGAGCATGGTATGCTCAACTTGACAATCCCAAAGTCCACAGCTGGGAAGAGCTAGCCCATGCCTTCTTGAATCAATACAGTTTCCAATCACAAAAGGCATCAGATAGATATCAAGTGACCAAAGTTAAGAAGCACAATAATGAGTCTTTTCGGGAGTATGCCCAAAGATGGAGAAGTATGGCGGCACAAGTCAGCCCACCCATGATAGAGACTGAAATGGTGATGACATTCATCGACATACAAGAAGCTCCATATTATGAGAGGGTCCTAGATGGAATAGGAAAACCGTTCTCAGAAATGATCAAACATGGAGAAATGGCCGAAATGGGGTTGAAATATGGAAAGATAAAAGATCTTAATGCTTAAGAGGCAGTTGTTGAGCATATCCAGACCGGAAATTACGAGAGTGACCCTTGGAGAGCCCATAAGAAGAAGGAATAAGATGTATCCTTGATACTCCACGAACAAAATCAACGAGGCAATCAGAATCCACCCATTCAAAAGCAGAATAGTTATTCCCCTTTTCAGACATCTGTAAAGTCTCCAAATCCTCCATTTCAGGAAGCAGGAGAGGTTAAGCGCAGAAGAACTTTTACTCCCTTGGGGAATTCACTTAAAAATATATTGAAGATTCTAATAAACAAGAAGAAGATCACTCAGCTTCTTCCCCCTGCCAATCCAAATGGGAAAAGCTTTGACCCAAGTAAAAAATGTGCTTATCATTCTAGTTCCCCTGGCCATGATACACAAGAATGTTGGTCTCTAAAGCACAAAATCCAGGACATGATAGATAGTGGTGAGATCGTGGTAACAACACCAGATCAGCCACATATCTAGGACAATCCTTTGCCTCCACACAATGAAGAAGGAGTCAGCATGATTAGTATGGGGAGTGGAGAAAATTCCAAGTATCTTAAATATATTGGAGAAACGTTATAAACAAATGAATATAACCCTGCTAAGTTGGTATATTCAGAAGGACGATATTTGATGGAGCATGAACTAAAATCCATCAAGGAGAAGATTGATCAATTGTCAGAGTAAATGGTATATCAAAACCAAGTAACTCGGCAGTTGATAAGTTAGATCAGTTAGAATTAAAAAAAACCTCCCTACACCTTGAATCCTCCCAATTGCTAAAAGGGACCATTCTCGTGTCCAAGAACATGAAACTTTTGGGTAAAATCGAATTACGCACAGCACACAAGTATACGTGGTCAACAAGTAATATAATAGTAAGTAGAGTATCGTTCCCTCAGAGACTTAACAAGAAATTAACTTCACAATTACCAATTTTCTATTAATCCTAATTTTATTAAACTAATCAAATTCCAGTTTTTAGTAAAAATAATAAAAATTATTAAAAATCAAATAAAAACCAACAAACCCTAAAACTGAATTTTCAAACAAATATTGGAGAATTAGGCTTACAACTTCACTCTAAGCATCACTCTGATTATTATATCTTATTCCAGTTTAATTCACTATCCCGGTTTATTAATCAAGAACACATAAGTAGTACTAACCACCTCTCGTTGCACTAATACCGTATTAACCCAAATCCACAATTAAGATAGAATTAAGTTAAACACCTTAATCAACTAACTCACTATAACTCTATGTGAATTATACTTAAAGAAGGTTAAAGTTCAAGCTCTTATCTGATTACATGTGATGTCAAGCATATCTCTACCCTAACATTCATCAAGATTCTGTTCATTCACAAAAGTCAAGAACACATGCTATACTAATCAAGTCTAGACTGTATTTCATCTCTCTAGTTCATACAAGTCCACAAAGAATCGTTGATCAGGCAATTCATAAATTTAAGGTCAAATTAATATAGATAAACCGGGAACGAGCTTATTAAACTGAAATCAAAGATTACATAACCATCGTTCCACTTAAAGATCCGTCTTAATCCTAAAAAGTAATTTAGTTCATAACTAATGAATTAAATACTGAATAAATAAAAGAAAACATCATCCCAATTACACAATTCAAAATTAAAGGAGAATAGTAATACACCACCCTTTTCGCCCTTCAAATCTATAATCTTCGTGAAATTATTCTTCTTCTTCGTTCCTCCAAGCTCTTGCTCTCCAATCTCGTTCTCCAAGTGTGTCAGGATGTCCTCCCCTTTTTCCAACACTTAGCATAAAAATGGCCTCAACTCAGCTCCATACCACCAATCCTAATCCAATTCTAACTCATCATATGGAAAGTCAAATAGAAATCTAAATCCTTTCAATACCAACCAGTCATTAGTCAAAGACTCCCACAACATGAAAATAACAACCATCCCACCATCCTATTATGATCATATTACATAAAGAATTAATAGCTCCCAACAATGCCTATCTTCCAGTACATAATTACTTTCTGCCCAGAACAGGTGCCGACATAGCGCGCCCCGTGCTACACTTTTCTCTCTGATAGCGCGGCCCACGCTAGGAGGTAAGGAGGTCCATGTACCAGCGCGCCCCGCGCTACTCTAACAAGCATCACAGCACGGTCCGCGCTAGGCGACCAGAATGTCCAATATTGCTTGAAAATCCTTCCAATGTCAACAAATTGATAAGCACATTAAATATCCTACAATAAGCACAAAACCCATCAAAAGTAACATAAAAGAAATCAAAAACTATCATTAAAAACCTGGGCCGATAAAATTACAAGGGAAGCAAGATTCTAGGCTCGTAGAAAGTTTGCAGCTAAGAGAAAGTTCACTCCTTTGAACCAATCCAGGGAGGAGATTCTACAGATGTTAATCAATGAAGTAAAGATCATAGAACAATTACCTCCAATGGACCCCTGATCAAGGAAGTTCGATGCTACTAAAATATGCTAATACCATTCCAACACCCCTGGTCATGACATAGAAGGTTGTTGGGCACTCTGTCACCAAATTCAGAATCTCATTCAGAGTGGTGATCTGTAAATAGTAAACAACAGTGCCTTCCCTGAAGAAGAAGATATCTTTCCTCCCAGAATAAGGAACTTGAAAGAAATTATAGTTGTCATTTCTTATGAAGGAGGTACGTCTACAGTACCCTTGGTAATTCAAGGAAGAGTGGATGACATAGGAAAAATTCCTATGAGGATAGCTACACCGATACCAGTGATGTTGCCATTTTGACCTCAGTATCCTATTACTAATTTGAAAAAAGTCCCATAGAATTATGGGGAAAATAAAGGATCCACATCAGATTGCATTGCTATCCTAGCTAAGGATAAACCTTTATACCTACCTTAGAGGATATTAAAGCCAGTTGCCAAAACCACGGGGAAAATACTCGAGGAGAAGATTGCAGAATTCCTCAGCAAAATGGGACATAATGAAGCCAGAGTGGTGCAACATTTAAAAGAAGCATCCAGGCAAATCTCCATCCTGGATCTGATATTATCCTCGGATGATCATTGTAAAATCCTAATGCAAGTCCTGTAAGAAGATCACTTGCCAAAAACGGTGGATACAGAAAAATTTCTTTACTCGGTAGATTATATCCTTAACATCAATGTTATATCCTTCACTCATGATGACATACCAACAGAAGGAACTGGTCATCACAAGTCACTACATATAGCAGTGATATCCTCTAGATATATGATAAGGGGTATTGATAGGTGGAGGATCTTCCTTGAACATTTATCTTTATGATACCTTGGAAAGAACGAAAATCAATCCCAATCAGATTTGGAGTTGTCATGTCGTCATAAGAGCCTTTGATGGATCTTAATAGGATACAGTAGGAGAAATAGAGCTGCCGGTGGAGATTGGACCACATACATTCCACATCTCATTCCAAGTGTTAAACATCACTACTGGATATAATTTATTATTGGGAAGACCTTGGATTCATATGGCGAGAGCAGTCCCATCCACACTTCATCAGCAATTAAAATACATCATCAATTGTAATCTAGTAACTGTTAGTGCTAAACCAGAGTATCCAGTTCATGTGAATGGAGAGATGCCTTTGATAAGCCTCAATGAAGGAGTTAAGTTTGCTAGTTTTCAAGCATTCGAAATGAGCACTACTCATTATCGATCTATTAGGGCTCCAGCCTTAAAACCAAGAATCTCTCCCGAAATAATGTCTTGTCGGACAAGAGATGATAGCCTTGAGGTTTTATCTAGGCAAAGAGCTAGGAAATAATCAACAAGGAACCAAAAGTCCAATTTAGATACCTAGCCAAACAGGGAAAGTTGGATTAGGCTATTTCCATGAATCAAAGCACAAAAACCTGCATAAGCTTATGTCGATTCATCATTCAACCATTCTTTTGACAGATTTCACTGAATTAGGCTTTAAGAAACCTGTAAGAAAGATTTCTGACTCTTTGTCCAACCTGTTGATGCCAAAGGTTAATTCAGTTAAAGACAAAAGAGAAGCGCCCCTTCCCATCAAGGAAGAAAAGATGCAGAATGAGTGTTTCCTCCAAGAAGTTCAAAGTCAATTTTCAAAGATGTTCTACCTAGCATCTATTGAGGGTGAGGTTGTCGATGATAAGAAAGTTGAACAGGCAGGAAACTGTCCTTCAATCCATTTCATAAATTGGGCTAAGGTTGATGTTCCAGGGAAAGACGCTAACCCTAATAAAGATTCAGTTATGGAAATCATCAAGGAGGAGGACAACAACAACCCCTTCATCACGGCAGTCAGTAATTACCTGACTCTGGACAACTGGAGTAGCACTCCTTGCATCACTCGAAAAGGGTAAAAGGGAAAAGATAGTCCATCTGCCCTGAAGTGTAGATATTATCAAACTGCTTACTTTTGTTGCAACTAGCAATTTACATTTTTTATGCTGATACTTTTGTATGTTAAACAGTTCCATATATTAAGTAAAAGCATTTACTTTTTAGGACTTCAAAGTTGGGTTTATTAAGCCTTGTTCATGAATTGCCAAATCTAAACATTGACTACTACTTTGATGTTGAACTGGACTTTGACCTGATGGGGATTAAATAAGATGACATAGATGACATTGATGTGCCATAGGAGATCAAAGGATGGGTCGAAGATAAACCCAAACCCAACCTTGAGCAAACCATCATTGTCAATATCGAAAATCTAGAAAATCCCAAGGAAATCCAAATAGAAAATAATCTTACCCCTAATAAAATGAAAGACCTAATTAAACTCTTAATCCAGTTTAAGGATGTGTTCTCATAGTCGCATGACGACATGATCGGGTTGTCCACTTATATTGTCATTCATCGAGTGCCCATCAAAGAAGGGTTCAAGCCACTCAAATAGAAATTAAGAAGACTAAAGCCTGAATGGAGTCTAAAAGTCAAAGAAGAAATAGTCAAGCAGTTCAAAGCAGACATTATCATGGTATCAACTTACCCTAAATGGTTGTCCAATGTGGTTCATATGCCTAAACCCGGAGGGAAGGTGCAAGTTTGTGTGGATTATCGGGATCTAAACAAAGCCAGTCTCAAAGATGACTTCCCAGTACCTTTCATCTACATTCTAATAGATAACACAACCCAATGTGATATATACTCATTTATTGACTATTTCTCTAGATATCATCAAATCATGGTTGCTGAAGAAGATAGGGACAAAACTGCCTTTATCACCCCTTGGGGAACCTTCTGCTATCGGCGGTTAGCTTTCAGTCTTACCAATGCCGGTGCCACGTACTAGAGAGCCATGATGTCTCTATTCCATGATATGATGCACAAAGAAATAGAGGTTTACGTGGATGATATCATCGTGAAATCCAAAAAGGAAGATGACACTGACCATCTTAGAAAACTTTTCAATCGGCTTCGCAAATACAACTTGAAGCTGAACCCAGCCAAGTGTGCTTTTGGGGTTAAATCAAACAAACTTCTGGGCTTGTTGGTGAGAAACCGAGGCATTGAGCTAGATCCAGTAAAGATTAAAGCCATCACAGAAATGCTTGTACGTCATACAGAGGACGAGATATGGGGGTTTCTATTGAGAATCAATTTCATCAGCAGATTTATCTCTCAATTCCCTACAACTTGTAAGCCCATCTTTAAGCTTTTGAGGAAAAATTCCTCTAGAAAGTGGAATGAAGATTTTTAGAACTTAGAAAGCCTTCCTCGCCATCAAGAAATAGTTGATTGAAGCTCCTATTTTGGAACCTTTGAAGGACAAAGTTCCACTGTTCATGTACATATCTGTTAACTCCAACACCATGGGGTGTATGCTATAGCAAAAAGATTATAAAGGCAAGGAAAGAAACATCTATTACCTCAGTAAAAGGTTCAACAGCTATGAACAGAGGTACACTTTGATTGAAAAAATGTGTTGTGCATTAGCATGGGCCACCATGAGGTTACAACATTACCTCCATGAGCACACAACCTATCTCATATCCCGCACGGATCCTCTGAAATATATCTTCAACAAAACCATGATAAATTGTCGATTGTCGAGGTGGCAGCTAATCCTCTAACAATTTGATATCATCTACGTAACGCAAAAAGCCATTAAGGGTCAAGGAATTGTAGATCAATTTTTCGAAGCCCCTTCAGAGGATTTCAAACCTTTATAAACCTAATTCCCTGATGACTGGGTATTGACCATTCATAAAAACCACCAAGAAGATACATGCTAATTCTAGAAATTGTACTTCGACAGGGCTGTAAACCTAGAAGGCGCAGGAGCAAAGGCAGTTCTTGTATCCATCAATGGAGAACAGTATCCTATGGCTACTAAGCTGCAATTTGGTAACACTAATAACATAGTCGAGTATGAAGGCTGCATAATGGGATTGAAATTGGCCCAATTAATGGGTATCAAAAGGTTAGCTGTCTTTGGGGATTTCAAGTTAGGCATCAAATAAACCACCGGGGCATATCAGACCAAAGAATTACATTTGTTGCCCTATCATAGGTAGGTTATTAAGCTGGCTATGGAGTTTAAATATAGCCTTCATCCACATTCCTCGAAATCGAAATGATTTCGTAGATGCACTAGCAACCCTGGCTTCTTTAATCAGTATTTCTACCAGGAAGGGATTCCCGGATATCAAATTTACAAACCGGATGACACCAGCCTATGGAAATTATATTAAAGAAGTATCAGATGAATTACCTCCCATCAAATAGCCTTGGTATTAGGATATCAAAGAATATTTGCGAGATGGGTCTGCACCCACAGGGGCAAGTCAAGCTGAAAGAAAGAGGATCCATAAAATGGCCATGAAATTCTATTTAAGCGGAGATGCTCTCTAGAAAAGAGATGTGGGAATAGGACTCATAAGATGCCTAGACAAAGACCAAGCCCAAAGGCTTATGGAAGAAGTACACGGTGGAGTGTGTGGACCACATATGAACGGTCTCTTACTTGCTAAGAAGATACTAAGAATAGGGCATTATTGGCTCTCCATTAAAGAAGATTATGATGATCACGTCAAAAGATGTTATCAATGTCAAATCTATAGAAATGTCATCCATGCTCCTCCAAACGAACTACACTGTATGAGTTCGCCATGGCCCTTTGTTATGTGGGGAATGGAAGTGATCAGGCCGATCGAGCCCAAAACCAGCAACGATGATAAGTTTATTTTTATCATGATCGACTACTTCACCAAATGGGTGGAAGTTGCCTCTTTTCCCAAAGTCACAAAAGAGGTCATAATCAGTTTCATTAGAAACAATCAAATCTGTCGATATGGGCAACCGGAGGTGATCGTATCAGACAATGCCAAGAATTTGAACAATCAAAAGATGAAGGAATTACGTAACAAATTCAACATCAAGCATCTCAATTCTATCATCTACATGCCCAAGATTAACGACGATGTTGAAGCAGCCAAAAAAAATATCAAGAAGATCATGCAAAAGATGGATGCTAATCATAAAGGATGGCCTGACTTATTGCCCTTGACTTTGTTAGCATATCGCACCTCAATGCACACTTTTATTGGGGCTACCCCATATTCCCTAGTCAATGGCATGAAAGATGTCCTCCCCATAGAAGTAGAGATGGCATCATTAAGAATGTTGATAAATGCCCAAATGGAAGAAGACTAGTGGTTACAAGAACGATACAGCCAGTTATCTATGATAGATGAGAAAAGGACTGCATTCATATTTTAAGGACAATTATATCAACAAAGGATTGTTCGGTCCTACAACAAGAAATTTTGGTCTGGGTAATTTGATGAAAATGAGCTAGTGCTGAAAAAGGTCCTTTCTAATCAAGATGAAGCCAAAGGAAAATTCGCCTCAAACTGGGAGGCCCTTTCATTATCAAAGAAGTGTTGTCATGAGGAGCTCTCAGATTGCAAGAAGTGGACGGCGAATAATTTCCCCAACTTATCAATTCAGACTCTGTCAGAAGATACTATGTCTAAACCATTATAAGCATCACACTGCTTGGAAAAATCAAATTAGGTCTTTACAGCTTGGCCTAAACTACGTAAGACCTGATCTCCCCGCATTTACGGGAATACGTAGGCAACCATCTAATGGTGCGGTCTAACCATCATAATAAAATCCAAACCCTTGTTATATCAATATCAATCCAAATACCAGTTCCAAGACACCAAAATTATACTCGAAAGTATATACACCAGAAAAATCTGAAGATCTAAGACCAATGTTGAGGAACCTACGGCATCTCAATGTCTGCTCATCAAGGAAGAGATTGTAATACATCAAGACATGAAGTCATGAAGATACAATGGCAAGCATCATACAAAGTCAAAACATATCCAAAAGGGAAGTGAACAAAAATATATTTACTTTCCATATGTTCCTGTTTGATATATACAATGTATCCAGTACATAACAAAAGTA
The DNA here is from genome assembly GCA_016801055.1 of Panax notoginseng. Classification (NCBI taxonomy): domain Eukaryota; kingdom Viridiplantae; phylum Streptophyta; class Magnoliopsida; order Apiales; family Araliaceae; genus Panax; species Panax notoginseng. The sequence goes on from CM029017.1 coordinate 33,012,833, forward strand.
ACTAACCTAGTCTATGCAGGAAATGAAAGCTAAGTTATAAACCCGCAATCAGGCGGGCTAACAACTCTAGAAGCACATCCTTTTCTGAAGATTGAGGGGAATCCCTAAGCGCTTGCCTAAATGGCTCAATATGGGTCAAAAGCTCTTTCGCGGTATGCATAGTGCTATCCTGATAACCTAAAAGCTCATTCGTCTTAGCGACGATGTCATCCGTGAAGGATCTGAGAGCAGCACTCTCAGCAGCAGCAACATCCTTGGCAGCCCGTGCCTCATCCCTATCCAAAAGAACAACATCCCGGCTAGATAAGGTCGTCAACATCAATGCTCGAGTCTGATCTCTCTCAAAAGTTAGAAGATGTACCCTCTGCTCCAAAGCCTCTTTAGAAATAGGAGCAGCAGTAGAGGAGTAACTAAGGGCAGAACTAACCAAAGCTGCAGTCAAGTCTATAAACAACTCATCCTCTGTAGGTGAGAGTGGAGCCTCCATAGGCTCCTCATCATCTGAGTCAAAACTCAGCGCTGAATGAACAAAAGCGGCTGCTATGTCCGCCTCTAACCATGCAATATACTCTGAAGAGTGACCAGGGTGACTATCTAAGAAGTCAGCTCTCTCCCAATGAGTTTAGAAATCATATACTCTAGCCAGATCATCCTCAGATAAGGAAAAAATAGAGGATCTATGACCTAAAGCTCCCTTAAAGGAATTAACATCCTGAAACTGATCAAACTGCCTCATGACTGCTAATGGATGATAAGTGGACACCCCTCTCAAACCGACTAAAGGCAAGAAGTCCATACCCACATCATGAGTGACACAGCTCAAAGGGGAACTAAATCCAAGATAAAGAAAAATGGAGAAGGGCTCCTCAATAACTATCAAAAAGACAAACTAAGATGTTATGTCTGTGCAGTCAGCCAGGCGAAAAAGAGTAAGACATCACTATGTCCCACCCAAAGCAATAACCGAGGCATCTAAAAGTGCCCATCGGACTCAGATGTGTCATAAACTAAACATAGAGAAATACAGCGCTACCTGGAAAATACTCATCAATACGGGAATGACAATGAGAAACTGAAATGAGAGTCTTTGCTAAAATCATGGGAATAATGGTATAATCCTCCCGAAAAGCACTAAGTGCAGTCACCAGGGCGATATCTAGGAGATCCATGTACAAAGGCATATATAAGTATCCTATGACGCACATCACCAAGGCGTCAACTCGGGCAATCCTCCATTAGTCCTCCGAGATAGCAAAATCCTCAGAATACAATAAAAAGCTATCACTTGCCCTAAAGCGGTCGATCAAGAAGTCTATAGAAATAACATGGCCGGAGGTGATCTCATCTAAAACCACTGTCCGCCTCAAACCTGTCATAGTCATAAACTATCTGCGCATATGACCGACATCCACCATGGCAAAAGGTCTATCTAGGAGAAGTCAGGTGATGCGGGAATACTCCTCTAAAGCCGGAGTAAGCTCATATAATCCAAATCTGAAGACCTGTCTTGCAAGGATTCAACAAGATAACATCCTCTATATAAAACCCACACGGACCTGAAAAGTTAAGAATGACATAGAAAATCCCAACATGCCACTTGCTAATGAGCGATCTAACTGTGGTAGATTATCAAACCATGATTGTAAGCTAGAAGCAATACGAGTGGAAGGAAGGTGATCGATACGTACTACTGATGATGAAGACATCTGCAAATCTATATCACTCGACCATACATGGGTCAACTCTAACTCATCCATATAAATGAAAACCCAAAATATATAATGCATGCATCATGATAAATGACAATATAACAGGTGCAGTAATGGAAAGCATTATATATATCTATGTGAAATATAAAACTAAATACATCATCATCATCATCATCTATATTCTACAAATAAAAATAAAAAGTATAGGGATATGGGGCACAAACGCCCAATGACTAACAAAGGCCTACAAAAAGAAATCCCTAACATCTACATCTCCAAGCCGATCAACTGAAGCTAACTTCTCCTGAGTCACTATATCTCTACTAAACGGTATATCAGGACGGTACAAAGGGGGATCTCCTCTAGTGAAGTCATCAATGTTTGGGCCACCAGAAGGACCAGAACCAGATCAAGAGCGATAATAAGTAGCTGCCTCCGTAGGATCCCTATCCAAATGGCGTACAAAAAGGGACAGCTGATCTACCTGGTGTGTCAATACTGCTATCTGATACAAGTGGGTTGGCTCCCAGACATATGCAATCCAATTTGTTATCATCACCTCACAGACTAGTAAATAGAATGATTGGCTTTGATGAAACTGTCGCTCAGGCAAAGCTCTCAAATAACCCCATGGACAACGTCGTGGTGCGATGGAAAAGAAAGTCTTAAAGCCCCAAAAATGCACAATGGCCTGGTACTCGGGATGAAGACTCCTATACAAGGAATGAATGTTAAACTAGTTCCCCCTCGGCTGAGTGAATCCGGGAACTTGCATTTCAAATCAGGGTTCAACCATTACTAGAAATTGAAGAAATAATTCAAAAATGAAAATCTCCAATACCTCGTTCGCATGTAGATGGACCGATGGATGGCGTCTCAAATCTCCTAAAAGATCGGGAATCGTCACATGTATGTCGGGAAGATCCTGGGGGGCAGTGATAGAAGAAGGAGCTGGTTCTGCCACAGGAACATACTCCTCCTCCTTGGGAACTCCAGTCCTATCAACTCTAACAGGACGGATCATGGACTCGGTCAACCAACGAACCTATCAGGCCGGGCGAGGCAAGGGAATGTCCGAAGATGTCCTCCGAACTTCAGAAGAAGCCCTATAGGAGGTAGAGAACTGCTAGGTCTATCAGAATTCATCCCTGAAAAGAATCTCCAAATCACCTCAAAAGGGTGAGGTATGTTTTTACACCTGGTCAATTCAATTAAGCATGTCCATTAACCTAGGACAATAGGCTCCTAAAGATTAAAATTGGATCATCACATCATGCATAGTCTACATGTGTAAACTTAAGCTATTTTAACATATATCCCAGCAGAGTTAAATATGTATGCATATAAAATGCCCAGACTCGTAAAAAAAATCGTTAGAGTCTCCTTTATAAAATGGACTATTCGCATGCACATAGACATGACTAGGTGGCCATTCAGTAGCACACCAACCCCAATCAAGAACAATATAAATGTTAACATGAAAGCAAGACCACAACGGTAGCTAAATTACCCAGGGCAATTAAAAATAAAGTCATAATAATTTCATGCTCATTTATCCTAAGATAGGATATCTAAACTAGCCAAAATGTGTGTCAAATGATTTCTGAAAACTAATTTTTTTTCACATCAGAACGTTCAGTATGGTAAAATACAAACCTTTATTAGGCCCGTTCATTTTTATCAACTCATATATGCATACATATTTGCTATATTGTGTTTAAGCTTATTAAACATGAAATCTATCAATCTAACGATCAAAACTTGAAAGAAAAGGATGTAAACGTTACTAGAGATGTGCAGAACATTTGTAAGGTGATGAAATTTACAAAAAGAAACCCGAAATGAGTAGATCTAAGCAGGAAGGTTCGGATTTCTCGAAGGGTATCAAGTTGAAAATGACATGTGAAGGGGCCAGGGGGGTTTAAAACCACCTGCGGCCTATCGCAAGTCTACCTGTGGTAGGTTGGGGTGGGTCCCACCCATTTCGACTCGATTAAATTTAAGTTCAGGTAGATTCCCCTAAAGCCAAAAAGTCAAATCAGCAAAAAAAGTTCTACGCAATTGTGCGTAAATCGCTGGAAACCCTGAAATATGGTGTTAAACTTCTGATGAATGTAAATCTTCATGTAAACCGTTGGTAACAGCCTTAGCATAGCATCGGGAAGGTCCATTAATGTAAATCATTGAACACTACTTTAGCAAGGATATCGAAATATCTGGTATTGTAAATAATTGGTAACAGCCCCAACATAGCATCGGGAAGGTCCGGTAGTGTAAGCCGTTGAACACTACTTCAACGAAGATATTGGGATGTCTGATATTGTAAACTTTTGTAAACTACCATCAGGGTAGGCATCGGGAAGGCCTGATGATGCAAGTCATTGAACACTACTTCAGCGAGGATATCAGAATATCCAGTATTGTAAACCGTTGGTAACAGCCCCAGCGTAGCATCGGGAAGGTCTAGTGGTGTAATCCATTGAACACTACTTCAATGAGGATATCAGGAAGGTTCGGTGATGCAAGCTGTTGAACACTGCTTCAGCGAGGATATTGGAATATCTGGTATTGGAAACCGTTGGTAACAGCCCCAACGTAGCATCGGGAAGGTCCGATAGTGTAAGCCATTCAACACTACTTTGGCGAAGGTATCAGGATGTTTGGTATTGTAAACTTTTGTAAACTACTGTTAGGGTAGACATCAGGAAGGTCTGGTGATGTAAGCAATTAAACACTACTTCAAGGAGGACATCAGAATATCCGGTATTGTAAATCATTGGTAGCAGCCCCAGCGTTGCATCAGGAAGGTCTGGTAGTGTAAGCCATTGAACACTACTTCAACTAGGATATAAGAATATCCGGTGTTATAAACTATTGGCAATAGCCCCAGCGTAGCATTGGGAAGGTCCGATGATGTAAGCCGTTGAACACTACTTCAGCGAGGATATCGGAATATCTGGTATTGTAAATCGTTGGTAACAACCCCAGTGTAGCATCGGGAAGGTCCGGTGGTGTAAGTCGTTAAACACTACTTCAGTGAAGATATCGGGATGTCTGATATTGTAAAACTTTGTAAACTACCATCAGGGTAGGCATCAGGAAGATCCAGTGATGTAAGCCATTGAAAACTACTTCAGCGAGGATATCAGAATATCCGATATTGTAAATCGTTGGTGACAGCCCTAGCGTAAGTATTGGCATCAACCTGATGGAAATCTAAATCGTTGGAATCTGTCCAGTTTAAGCATCGATAGCAACCCCGATAGAAGTCAAACCGTTGGTTTCAACCCTAATGTAGGCATCATAAAAGGTCTGGTGGTTTCAAGCATAAAAATTATTATCCCCAGTAGGTTTATTGAGAGTGTGTGGGGGTATGAACAGTTAAGTTTATCTTCATCAAATCAGCATCGAGAAAGATCGGCAATACAAATCGTTGGTGTCAGCGAAGGCAACATGAATGATCTAATGGTGAAACTCATGCTAACCAAATTCCACGAAGGTTTCTAGCATCCATGACATCATATCATGTTGCATAACATTGTATTATATTTTATCATATTTCAAGTGTCTAGTAATTTTTATCCTATTCATTTCATTACATTGCATAAACGTGATAAAGAAAGGCATCTATAAACACTCAAAATTTTGATTTCTTGTTACTAACCATGCGAGTGGGCAAAAACATCTTTTTACACCCAGAGACAGCCCCAAAGGACTACAGTAAACATCAAACCCCGGAGACAGTCCCGTGGGATATCAAATCAATCCACTAAGATAACCGTGTGGGATATCAAATCAACCTTGGTGACAACCCCGAGGAAAGATAAAATCAATAGTAGTCAAACCTTGGAGACAACCCCAAGGGATAACCAAAAGCCACCTCAACCTTGGAGACAACCCCGAGAGGGAAAAGAGGGAATGTTGACAACACAACATAAACAACAGTCATTCTACTGCAGATAAGGTCACAAGGAGTCGTCGCAGTAATCCCGAGTGTAAACTGTGCAAGACAGCTCAACAGACTACCTACGGAGACTTAAAGATGCTATTCTGGTCATGGACCCATCTTCCCGAATTTAAAAAAGGTCAAGCTATATGTCATTGCGTAGCTCTCGGAAAGAGCTTTCCGGAATGGTATAACACATCTCCATCGGAATCCTAGATTGCAAGATATGAAGGTTTCAGCAGACAGCGCAGAGATTGAAGGAACGAACTTTGAGGTGGCAGGACCCACCTAGCCCAACCGTAGGTAGACTCTTGGATGGTCGGGTCTTTAAATATCAGCCCCCAGCTCATTTTCAGAAAGAGAGAAGAGAGAGAGAGAGAGAAAAGGCCAATATGAGAGAAAATTTGAGAGTTTAAGAGAGAAATAGCTCAAATCATGCTTCAATTTTTGTAAATCTCAATTATAAACACTCATATACATATATACTTCTACTTATCAAGTTTTAACTGGTGGAAATTTCTTACAAACCATGGGAGAGCCACACCTTAAAAGCTAGTTGTTAAGGTTGGAGAGCCCAAAGTTTATAAATACCCCACATCAAAGTCCCATACCATCGATGTGGGACACAAGTCCCATACCTTGCAATTAGGATCATAACATTCCACCACGCTCCGCAGTCCCAAGGCCCATGCGGGCTGGCTTGTGCTAGATGAATCTAGCCCTGGGCGAGCACTACAATACTGACGTCACCAACCTCGCTGCATAATTGCAACCAGGAGGTAGTGGACGACTCTGATACCAAATGTTATTCTGTGTATATGAGCACACCTAGAGGGGGGTGAATAGGTGTTTAAGCTAAAAGTGATAAACTATGAAATCTTTTTATTTTTTCTGCAGCAGGTTTAAATCAAACAGCTATGCCTGTTTGCTTTAGTGTCTGGATTAGTATATCTTCAAACGTGATCAGAGAAAAATATCCAGAAATATAAAAACAGAATAGAAAATCACACCAAAATTTTTACGTGGTTTTGCCTGTATCCTCTAATCTACTGGCGTAATTCACGTCCAATACCAATCGGTATTGGAGACACTTTTTATTAACTTTAAAACTCAATTAAATACAATAAAAAGAACTCACTGTTCAAAGTAGCTTTTCATTTATGGACACCTCTGCCCCCTTTGCACCACTACAACCTTTCTCATCACTAAGACCTTTGCATATCTACAACCTTGAAAGTTTTCTTTAAACAAACCTATCCACTACTGGATCGATCAAGTCACACTACGCTTGAACTCAGAATTTGTTACAAAGTATTTTGAATACACTTTGTTGTGATTTTCCAGCAAATAAAAGACTAATCAGAATAACAAAGACTTGCTTGAGTAAACAATGATAGCTCTCAATGGAAGTATATAATGAGTAAGATTGATATTTACTTTTTATTTCTCTTCAATGAGATATGCTTCCTTGTGTGTAAGGCCCTGTTTTAGCCAAAGATAAGATGTATATATATAATAAGAGTAGCAACGACTATATATATATTTGCAAAATATCTTTACCTGATATATCTCTTTGATTAGCATGCACCAACAAATACAAAATAAGAGGTTAGCATGACTAGCTCAATCACAGTTGATCTATCACAAGTTTTCAGCAACTTTAAAAGACCCACTGGATATAACATATTAGATATATAATATCTTAGTCAAACTAAAATGGCTGAAATAAAGGAACAAAGAATATATCTGATAGAGTTTTGATTTAAATCCAATAACAAGTCAAAGCATATCAAAACAGTTCCATATAGGACTCCTTTTCAAATATATAATACGTTATTATTAAAAGAAATCTCTTCAGTAATCATGGATTCAAATATAAAGTATCTAATAAACTATAATTCCAAATTGGGCTAAATACATCAACATATTAAACATATTTAAAACAACCCAAATAATTAAAACAAAAGTTCATTAAATACTACAAACTTAATAATATTGTTATCATTAAAATCATAAACCAACAAAATTGAGTTTTCAACAGTTTTAGCCGTTCGTTGTGTTGTTATCGCGCCATATTGTAAGATCTCTTCAGATCTGTGCATATTTACTGCTTTTATCAGCATATAAGTGCTATAAATACATAGATCTTGTTTGGTTATGATTAGATTTAGTTTTTAACTGTTCATTTCTTGTAAATAGTCAATATTTGAAGTGTATTGACTAGATCTATACTAGATCTATCCAGAGCTAGCTTTTAACCGGTTCAAAAGCTGTAAAACTTGAACCGTTGAGATAGAATGGCTAAGATCTAGTTTACTTTCTAGTTTTTTAAATATTTAGTAACCACGTGACCCTAGATCTTTATCTAGAAGGAACGAGAAGCTCATTTACTCGCATACAAGGATTTAACCGATAAATCACTTGTTCGAGTAAAGTTTGTAAGTTATATATATTTTATTCCAATACCTATTGCATGCAAGCTTTTAAATGATATGATGTGAGCCTAGGAACCATTCGGGTAAAGATTCAGTCAATGAATTTGAAACTCAATTCCATTAATGGACGTGTATAAGTTGTACAGCCAGCTTACAACCCCTTGTATATGTAATTCCTAGGCCTTAAAAAGGTTATCCGGATTTAAGGCCCTGAAATTATGAAAATCATGTATGTGGTGTTCGGGCTACTTCGATGACTTTCATGCCCATAAGGAGCCCGACACTTGTAAATAGTTCAATTTACTGTCAAAGATACTCCGCATCTTAATAAAATCAAATCAAGCCGAATCTAGTTAAAATGGAAGTATCAAAGGGCCTCAATTCCTATTTGGCAAAAGGATTTGAAAATCAGCTTTCAAAACCTCACTATCGTATGCTTTAAATGAAAAATAAACTTTTATATAAATCAAACTCTTTGTACATAGGTTCAAAGAGGCACGACACTAATTTCAAATAAAGCACTAAATACCTTTTCAAAACAAAAACTTTCAACACACACATATACTTCATATGCTTAGGGAATGCAAAAGTAGCGGTAACCGTGTTTCACGAAAGTCGGAGGGTGCCTAACACATTTTTCTTGCTTAAGCAAGCCCCCGAACTCTATGAATCTCGGGTTCCAGACCAATTAAACAGAGTCACGTGTTGGGTCATATTGCGAAAACCTTTTAAAACTCGAATGAGTTGATACATCCACTTAAACTCTGTCTAATTCGGCTCAATCATTAAAATCAATTTTTTTCAACTCGTCGACATTGTATGTCAGTCTTTTCTAAAAAAACACCCTTGAAAGATAAAAGCAACATAGAACACATCAAAGGGTAAGAACAACCACTTAGGAAAATTCCCGGCGTCGACACAAATCTTGTTTTTCACTCTCGTATGAAACACATTGCCATCAACTTTTATTTTTTCCGTGACAAAGTCTCTCAAGGTCTACTTTGTGTCGCTCATGTTGCCACTGCTGATCAGTTTGTTGATGCACTCACAAAGCCTCTCTCTCGTTAACGATTATCTCTTCTTCGGCCCAAGATTGGTGTCTCCGATGGGAGCACCATCTTGTGGGGGAGTGTAAAAGCTATGCCGTCCAAGCAATGTAATGATGACACAAAAAAATTAAATTACATGCAAGGGCGGAGCCAGGAAAAATTTTTGTCCTGGGCTACAGAATCGAAACAAGTATTAAAAATTAGAGTAGGGGACCAGAGCAGCAGCGCTCTATCACAGCGCTAGGCTTCTGTCCAGAATTCCCAAATTTTGTATTTTTTTCGTAGCCACTTTATAATTTTCTAACTCAGCTTATTCACATCCAATTGGAACCAATTTTTAACATGTTATAGAAGGTATGACATACTATTTTAAACAAATATAAACCAGTCCAAATAAATATTTCACACATGTTCTATATTTGCTCAAAACTGCTCAGCCACATCAGTTTTCTAACCAAACCAAAATTACTCAATTCACTTAAACTTACTTCTAAATTATTTCTAATTCAGTTAAGCCATTTGAGACACATATATTTTATAAAGATAAGCTTTTTTGCTTACAATAACATCAAGTTTTCACTTTTAAAACTTTACAGCCTCTTAGAGGAATTTAATCAAACAAGTGAAGTGCATAACTTTAAAAGAGAGATCTCATAACCATTTAGAAATAATTAAGCAAGATTTTTTTAATTCCTTTTCCTTATTACTCCACCCGGCACCCACCATATATATTCTCATTTCCACAAACAATTCATTATAGCTAACATAGCAAAATCGACACTAAATTTCTTGTTATCTGCATTGATATTAGCCAAAATCAGTTTTCTCTTGCCGAAAAAAGCTCAATTCAATTTGCAGCTTTCATTCCATTATTAGTTTCACCTAAAAACTAAGAGCAATTGATAAAGGTTTGAAGTAGTTTAGAGAGAAGAAAAATATACGGAATGGGTTGGATAACAATTAACATGGGACATGTGATGTAAAGGAACATGACTTATGAAGATTGGGCTAGGCTATTAAGATATATAAATACTAAATATTTGTCAAAAAGTCCACCCGGGCTAGAGCCCACCCTAGCCCATGGGTGGCTTCGCCTTTGATTACATGTAAATGAAAGTAAATTATATTGAACTAAAAGCAAATTTACATGTACTTAAATGTAAATGAAAAAAATTACGTAAAAAATCCCAGGGTGTATAAGTTGCAACCTGGGTTACGGTTCGATTAAAGCTTGCGCAACCTATGTTGTGACTCCTTGATGACTCATTTTGGCGAGTCACAACTCCTCTCCACCTTCAAATGAAAACTCTTTTTATCAATTTTCACCTCCTATATTGGTTTCAGTAATTTGTAGTTGGACCCTTTTCCTTTATGTTTTAAACTAACTTTGGCCTATTATCTTAATAAAATTTATATTTCAGGCCTTCCAAAATTTTAAGAAAGAGTTATTTTAAAATAATTAAAATATTAAATAAAATACAAAACTAGTATTTAAAAAAAATAAACCATGATGTAACAGAATTGTCCAAGTAGTTTAAGGGAGAGCATGAGATCAACCGTAAACTCGAAGGTCCTAAGTTCGACTCCCACTGATAAAAAACATATGGGTCACGGACAGCAGGTTTCGGCCGGAAAACTCCCCGTAGCAAAATAAAAATAAAAAATAAGAAAATTGTCCAAGTGTTTCATTTTTGGATGCTAGGAATAACACCCAATTGCACATCGTGAATTCATCAACTACTGTTAGCGTATAATTCATACCTCCGAAGCTAGTTGTTAGCATAAGAACAAACAAATTCATGTGGAGTAAATGGAGAAACATAGTTTTGAAAGGCGTCTTAGTTTTCTTACCAAATTGATATGCCTTGTAGGTTTTTTCTTCGATGAGATTTATTTGGTAAACCACTAACAAACTCAAGTTTGAAACAGTTTTGAAATTTAAGTGTAAGTTTCTCATATGCTATGGCCTACTTTTGCATACACATAATCTTTAGTAAAGAAACAAATTGTAATGAGCTTAAATCAATCAAGGATTTAGCTTGGTGCTTAAAGAGGTTTAATCATTCTTGTGTTGGAATCCTGGGATAATGCAAAAGTTAACTGTTGGGACTTGTGACTCATAAATGAGAAATTCAAAAGGCTGAGTGCAGAGCACTGGGCCATTGGGGGCGGTAAGGTACGGAGTTCTGTAGGGATAGTAGCACGGAACGCGCCAATACAGAATCATGAGTAGCGCAGGACGTGCCGAACGTGGACAAGAGTTTTAATGGTTCGGTGTTACAAGGACATTATGGGTATTTAGGCTATAATGTGAATTAGAGTTGGAATAGAAGTAGTAGCTATATATACTCTCTATTGTAAAATCATATATAAACTCAGTGAATAACAAAATCGTGGACTACCTAAATTAGGGAATCAAGTAAATCTTTGTGTTAATTATTTACTGTCGTGTGCGTGTATGTGATCGAATTCTAACATTAATCATGGGAACTCAGAGAGGAATTTAATCTTGATTAATGCGAAAGTTGATCCGAGAATACTCTTACTGTCATAAAGCTAACCGATGCTAAGAAGATTGTGTTTGATCACTCGGGGAGAAATTTAATCTCGGTTAACGCGAAAGTTCTCAAAAATACCCTTACCCTTGCAAAGTGTTGGGCCATAATACTTTTCATATTGGGCCAGGCCGAATGGGCTCGTCCTTTGGACTATGTTACTTTTGTCCTGTTGGGTCAAATGATTTGGGCCCAGTTATTTGACTATGTTATTGGGTTATTTCGGTTGGATTCGGTCAGCCTGGACCACCTCTATTATTGGGCTTAGTCATTGGATTGGTCCATTATGCAGATTATCTCTTATCATATCTTTGACCGGTAATCATCACAAAAGATAATAGTTGATTGTTATGTCTGCCACCTTTCTGCATGGCATTAATGAGGATGGGACTCAGATTACCGGCAGTGGAAAATAGTGGTAGTAGGTAGGGAAGTGAGCTACATACTTTCGGATGAGATGATCGGGAGTGGGGGGAGGTGTCAGGAGATAGTGGGTGGCACGGTAAACCGGGTCTAGATTACGTATGGGGAAAGGATCACGCAAGAAAAAGAAGGTAACAAAACATTACACCACACACAATCATATTATTATTCTCTCTCAAGCACTAGACATTATATTCCTCCATTGTTAACCTTGTGATCGCCTGTACTGACTCTCACGCCGGAGCTATCCCCCGACGGTCAGGCCGTCAAGCTTTTGGTGTTGACTCATTGAACTGTGCAGGATCAGAGCGTCTTATGTGATTGGGACGTGGGAGAAGATCTTGGCATTAACATTTGCGCTAGAAGGAGAGGCGAGTTCTAGTGTCCTGAGTATTTTTCAATCACACATTGTGGTCGTTCTATGCCGGTATTCATGGGGAAGAGTAGAACGCCTACGCCTGAAGGGCAGCCGATGGCTGCCGGCGAATCAATACCGCGAGTGTCTATCAAGAATCGTTTGGGGCCTACGCTAAGTGTTCATGCCAGCACAGCGTCCAAACGTTCGCATGGAGATTCTCGTCCGAGGGTTGTGATCAAAGCTAAGAGAAAGCTAGTTTTCATGGCAGAGAAAGGGTCTGGCCATGGTCGAAAATGAGTAGAAGGCATCTCGCCTAGAACTCGATACCGAGATGACCAAGACAAAAAGGCCTCTCGACTGGCTAAGATGGCAGATGAGGCAGATAGGGCCATGGAGGTACTTGTAAAGCAACGACAGGATATAGCTGAGAAGATGTCCCGAATGGCAGAGTGGGAAAGAACCTGATCATTTGGGGAGAGAGTCTCGGGGTCCACCTAGAGAAAGAAGAAGATCCAGAAGCCCTACTTCTCAAAAATCGAAGAGGGCACATCACCCTGTCGGTTCTAGGGAGCAGGGTCGAAGCGAACGAAGAAGGCGCTCGTTGTTGCGCATTCCCACCATGGCAGCCGAGTTCAAAGGCAAAGCAGATCTAGGGGTCGTACACCAAAAAGTCCACCGAGGCATTCTGCTCTGTGGACCATCGTCATCGTAAAAGTCCCTCAAAAGTTGGGGTTCTATTGCAAGAGACCGATCCACTCAGAAGAGGGAGGAGTCGCCCGAAAAAGAAGCATCATCCCAATCAGAAGGCGTGGAGTATCTGGTTAAAGAGTTGAAGGAACTTCGGAGGCAGCTTGCTGAGGTACAGAAAACGAAAGATACTTCAGGAAAGAAGACATCCCCTTTTTTCGCGGAGATTTTAAAAGAGAAAGCTGACCCCACCAAGAAGTTGCCCCATATTGAAAGCTACGACGGAGCGGGGGATCCCTATGACCGACTGACGGATTATTATGACTTTAGCGATGCTGCTAAGTGTCATACTTTTGTCACGACACTCCGAAAGGATGCCAGGCAGTGAATGGGGACTTTGCCTTCGGATTCAATTTCATCCTAGGCAGACATGTGCAATAAGTTCCATGCTCGCTTCGGGAGCAACAAAAGGAGGGGAAACCAACTGGCTCGTTGGCTCAGGTTCGACAATATTCGAATGAGTCTTTGGGCCAATATGTAAAGCGATTCCGTGAAGCAGTAGGCCAAGTGACAGACCTGAACGACCTACAAGCCGTAGGGCTGTTTCAGAATGGGTTAGATCTGGTTAAATCAGAGAAGTTGGTGAAGAAGTTAATGTTTCATCACCCGAAGATTCTCGCTGAAGCCTTCGACAAAGCTGAAGGTTATATCGTGGTAGAAGAAGCCATGAATAGCCTTAAATGTCCTTCTTCAGATTGGCTTAAAGAGACAGATCGGGACAGAACAGAAGGGGACCGGAGTAAGAATAAAGGAAATAAAAACCGCCATGATGGCGGATCAAAGAAATACAACAATAATTGAAGACAGGGTGGAGGACGCTCGTCCGCTCCATCCCGAAGAGTAAATAGGACGTATACCGCACTCAACACTGACAGGGCTGTTATCTTGGATCAGATTAAGAATCAACCTATCTTCGAGCCACCTCGAGATAACATTAAGCCCGGAAAAGGAAATTCTCATAATTATTGTGACTATCATCAAGCCTCAGGTCACGATACGAACGACTGTGCTAGTTTAAAAGATTTTATTGAAAGAAAGGTACAAGGCGGGGCTTTAGTTCAGTATGTGGCTGCCAGAACGAATCAATAGCAAGATAGAAGACCTGTTCAGCCAGCCCAACCAGTTCAGCAAGTGTTCCCATCTCCTGAACCACCAGCAAGGCAAGTGATAGATGTCATCACCGGAGGCACTTCTGGTAAACTTGTTGGAAAGAAGCGTCGAAGTTATCTAGATTCAGTCATGTCGGTGGCAGTTACCCTCCTGAAGACTGACAGACTTTATTCGGGTACAGTAATCTCCTTCACTGATAAGGATTACCCTTCAAAAACCATCGAACCACATAAAGGATCATTGGTAGTGACTGCACAAGTGGGTTCGGTGGATATGAAACGAATGATGATCGACAATGGGTCTTCTGTGGATATCCTATATGCCCATGCTTATCAGAGGATGAATCTTGATGGGCAGAAGATGGAGATCGGGCAGGATACCCCTTTATACGGCTTCAGTAACAATCCAGTCAAAGTGGCTGGAACCATCGAGCTGCCGGTCATCTTCGGAACAGCCCCCCAGCAGGTAGAAATTATTTGTAAATTTTATGTTGTACATGTAGATTCCGCTTATAATGCTATTTTGGGGAGGCCCACTTTAACTGCTCTACAAGCTATGACCTCAATCCCCCATTTCAAAATCAAATTTCCCACGGCTCATGGGGTTGGTGAGGTGAAAGGAGATTTGGATCTGGCCCGAAGATGTTATAGAAATGCTGTGATCACTTCGGGAGTGGGGGTATCGAAGCAAAAGTAGACCATGGCGATAGAGATCGAACCCTTCATGGAAAGAAGTTCAGAGCCGTTGGTCATGCCAGCTGAAGAAACAGAGGAGATATAGCTCATCCCTGGCAAGGCAAACAAGACAGTGAAAATAGGTTCGGGTCTGCCGGAACCTCTCCGAACGAACCTCATTGAACTCTTGAGATGCTATGTTGACATCTTCGCATGGGAACCTCAAGACATGCCATGAGTGAGTAGGGATATTGTTAAGCATCGATTGGAAGTGGACCCGTCAAAAAAGCCAGTTCGACAGATGATGAGGATCTTTGCACCTGAGCGCCAGTGGATAATCGATGAAGAGATTGCAAAGCTGTTAGCTGCTGACTTCATCTTTGAGATCGACTACCCGCAGTGGATGGTAAATGTGGCGTTGGTCCAGAAGCAGAACGGGAAATGGCGAGTCTGCATCGACTATACAGATCTGAATAAAGCTTGTCCAAAGGATTTCTACCCGTTGCCCCACATCGACCAGCTCATCGATGCAACTTCGGGGTATGCTGTATTAAGTTTTATGGACGCATTCTCTGGGTATCATCAGATCTCCATGTCTAAAGAGGATATACCGAAGACGACGTTCATTACGCATCGTTCGGTATATGCCTATAAGAAAATGACATTCGGCCTCATCAATGCCGGAGCCACCTACCAGAGGATGATGAACTATGTCTTCAGATATTAGTTTGGCAAGAATATGGAGGTGTACGTAGATGACATGATTGTTAAGAGCATGTTGATACATAAACATCTGGATGACTTAGAAGAATGCTTTCAGACAGTTCGTCATCACAAATTGAGACTGAATCCTGTTAAGTGCACCTTCGGATTAGGGGCTGACAAGTTTTTGGGTTATCTAGTCAGTCAAAGAGGAATTGAAGCCAATCCAGAAAAGATTCTGTAACAACCCGATATTTTTTATATAAATAAATCAGGAATTTTGCGTATAATTTTTTTTTATTTAGGGATGAGGATTTGTACAAGATAATGTGTGTATGTATTTATGTAATAGATAAAAATATATTTATTATATGAATGTTTACAAATAATTTTTATTTTAGAATTATTGACTATTATAAAATTATATTCTTTTAATAATTAATTTTATAATAGAAATGTTGTTATTAATTATTTTCCATGAAAATATAATTATATATTATTTAAATAATATATGAAATAATTTTTAGAATTATTATAATAATTATTTATTTTATTATATGAATTTATGCATGATTAATTAAGTTAATTATTTTAACTTAATTAATAATGTTATATATGAAGAATAAATCAGATATGGAATCCAAACCCTAATTTTAGATTTTTTTTTATCAATAGATAAGAATAATAATATAATAATATTATATTTTGATTTTTTAGTGCTATAAATATGTACTGTATGGGTGTGGGCCGATAATGTCGGTCGAATTATATGTTGGTATAATGTCAAAACCCTAGTATTACTCTTAAACCCTAATTCCGAAGTCATATTAGACTTTAAAATCTGTTAAGATACTGTGTTATGTGGTGTATGATGTGTATTATGAATATTTGATACTAATTAGGAAAAACCCTAAATATAAGAGACATTAATTGTAAATTAAAATCCTAATTTCTTGAATTAGAAACCCTAAATAATATTTAGCTAATTGCTAAACAGAAAATCCTAATTTAAAACTCAGGTTGAGTTCAGCACTGTAGATAACTGTGATATAGGATGTATGTTATGTATTATATAATTTTATATTGATTAGGTAAACCCTAATTAATAATTAGAAATATAAATTTCTAGAAACTCTAATATTTATTTTACAAACCCTAATCCGTGATTTTGACCCTAATTGCTTAATTAGCGATTTTAATTAGGAAATGTTAATCCTAATTACCAAGATTTAGGTTATGATTAAGAAAATTTTATATAATTAGAAAATTCTAGTTATAAGTTAGAAATATTAAAATTTCTATTTTTAAAACTTAATTTGGAAATCCTAAAATCAATTTTTTTTCAAACCCTAAACCCTAGATTGCTCAAACCCTAAACCCTAAGGGTTTGTAACAAAAATGGAAATTCTAGAAATAAAAGGAATTGACTAAAATGCCCTTATGTGCATTATTTAGTGTAACTTGTAAATCTAGAAATTTGTAGTTGGTGACCAAACCCTACCCACTCCTTGACTTAATAAATCTCAGCATTTCAGCTCTATTTGACAGCTAGATCAGATTTTATATTGCATTGCATTGCTAGATAAATAGATTGGAGAGAGAAATAATTCATTTGGTAACTTGATTTAGCTCAACAATCATCCTAGACCCTCTCTCTCTAAAAGCTTCGAAATATGGTAGTATATGAGCCCCAAAACACAGCCCCACGATCACTAACAACAAATCAAAAGCCCAATTCCAGAAATCAAAGCATAAAGGTATAAATCCTAACCAATAAATTTGATCTTTGATTCCATGTTAGATGTTAATTGTTGTATGTTAAACATGTTGTTTGGAGTCCATATAGTTGATCTGGGTTGGTAGTTGATGGATCAATAACATCAAAGTGCACGAATTTGAAAATTTTTGAAATCTGGAAAATATTATTTTTGGGTCTGACAGTCAAATGTCAGACCTCATAGATCTTTTGCTGTTACGTGTTTTTGTTGTTTCAATGTTGGATCTTGTTGTATGCTGTGAGATCTGTGTTCTAAAACTTTTAGTAGGACCAGATAATGCATAGGTTGTAAGATAATTGTGGTCAAAGTCAGTTGACCGACCACGAAAAATTAAAAATCTGGGCAGCCCAGATTTCCCAGGTGGTTCTGACAAGATTTTTAAAGCTTCTGATCTTGCCGGTTTTTGATGTTTTGGCCCAGCTGTTGTTTTGTTGTTGTAGATTGATATGAATACTACAAATTAGAGTCTTAAGACAACCAAGATACGTAATGAGGTCCAAGTTATGCAAGGTCAAACATGGGTTGACCGTCTATTTATGAACATTTCTGGGTTTTCCAGAAATGTTCAAGAACAGTTTCTGGTCACTACTTTGACCGACACATATATCTTTCTTATGTTAATGTTATGATGATAGGATATTATTTGGTTGTACTTTGACATCCGGACTACAAGTTAGAACCACTGAATCGCACAAACTAGACACATACTGAAAATTATAAAGCGTCAAAATAGGACCCTTGAGATTCTGGGCAACCCAGAACCTCAAGAACTCGCCTGACACGATTTTTTGAAGGCTCGGATCTCTTTTGTTTCATGTTGTCTGTTCATGTTTGTGGTTGAAACTTGTAGTATTGCACGATTTCTACAAGATCTGACCAAGCGTATGCCCAAAATCATTACATTTTAAAACCTATTGATGGTCAAACCGGGTAGCTTTGTAACTGACATGATTTTCTGGGTTTCCATCAAGAACACCAAGAACATCTATAGTGACGGTTCTGTCGCTATAGGGCCCTTTTAGCGACAGTTTATTTAAGAAATTAATATATTAATTAAATAAATAGAAATAAATAGTTTTTAATTATTAAAAATATAAAATAAATTATTAAAAATTATTTTAAATTCTAAAAATTAGTTTTTAATTATTTTTAATATATTTCATAAATATTTAATATTTTTGAAATATTAAAAATATTTAATTTATTTAATTATAATATTAAATAAATTATTTAAAAATAATTTTATTACATGAAAAATCATTTAAAATTATATTATGGTATAAGAAAATAATTTAAGTTATTTTTGATAACTTTCAATATTTTGTGATGAAATTTTATTAATTAATTAATATTAATGGTAATTAAGTTATTTAATAAATGTATTAAATAAATTATGGAAAATAGAATTAATGATATAAAAATTATAGAAAAATGATTTAAAGGTTATTTAAGTTATAAAAAATGACTTTTGATATTTTGTCATGAAAAATATTAATATTTTAATATTAAATGATATTAAATTTATTTAATACTTATATTAAATAAATTAGTTTAAAAATGATTTTAAAATTAGAAAAATCATTTAAAAATATTTTAAGTTATAAAATATAACTTTCAATATTTAAAGTTAAATTTCATTAATTAATTATTAATAATGATATTAAAGTTATTTAATAATTATATTAAGGCTTAAATATGATTTTATACCCTAAACTATATGACATATTCCACTTCGGTGATCCACTTTTTAATTTTGTCAATTAGGTGATTGAACTATCAATTTTTTCGATTTCATTCAATTGGGCCTGCCACGTCAGAAATTGCTGACGTGGCATCCTAATAGGCAGCATGAGTGCTTATGTGTAAAAATATTATATATTTTGAATGAGATCAAAGGACAAAAAAGTAAAATAACAAATAAAATAACTAAAAATTACACAAATAATATAAATTAGTTGTATAATTATTTATTTATAGTTATATAAATAATATAAATTATTATATAAATAATATAATATTTATTTTTAATAAAAATAATTAATTTTATTAAAAAAACTGCGTTTTATTAATTTTTTAATTAAAAAAAATTGTGTTTAATATTAATGATAATAAAAATATTAATGATAATAAAAATAAAATGCAGTTTTTTTGTAATAAAAAAAACGCTATTTTTTTGTAATAATAAAAAAAATGCTGTTTCTTTTAATTAAAAAAAAACGCAGTTGTTTTTTTTTTAATAAAAATAATTATTAAAAATAATAAAAATAAAAACAAAATTGCTTTATTTTTTTAAAAAAACGCAGTTGGTTGTTTTTTTTAAATAAATAATTTTTATTTTTTTTATTAAAAAAAATTGTACTTTTATTTTTATTTTTATTATCATTAATATTAAACACAATTTTTTTAATAAAAAAAATAAAAAAATGCAGTTTTTTTAATAAAAATAATTATTTTTAATAAAAATAATTATTATATTATTTATATAATAATTTATATTATTTATATAACTATAAATAAATAATTATACAACTAATTTATATTATTTGTGTAATTTTTAGTTGTTTTATTTGTTATTTTACCTTTTTGTCCTTTGATCTCATTAAAAATATATAATGTTTTTACACATAACCACTCCTGCTGCCTATTAGGATGTCACGTCAGCAATTTCTGACGTGGCAGACCCAATTAAATGAAATCGAAAAAAATTGATAGTTCAATCACCTAATTGACAAAATTGAAAGGTGGATCACCGAAGTGGAATATGACTTATAGTTTAGGGTAGTAAATCATATTTAAGCCTTATATTAAATAAATTAGTTTAAAAATGATTTTAATATTAGAAAAATCATTTTAAATAAAAATAAAGTGTTTAAAGATATTTTAAGTTATAAAATATAACTTTTAATATTTAAAGGATAATTTCATTAATAAATAATATTAATTTAATATTAAATAATATTAGATTTATTTAATAATTATATTAAATAAATAGTTTTAAAATGGTTTTATTGATTTAAAAATCATTTAAAAATGATATAAATGAATTAAAAATATTTTAAGTTATATTTAATGACTTTTAATATTTTGATAAATAATACATTAATACTTTAATATTAATGATAATTATTTAAAAATAATTTTAATTTTTTTAAAAATTATTTAAGGGTAATATTAATACTTTAAAGTATTTTAAGTTATTATAAATAACTTTAAAATTTTGGCAATGGTTTCATTAATAGTTTAGTATTAATTAAATATTAATGATAATAGAATTGTGTAATATTTAAATCATTTAATAATGATTCCGATGTTTGAAAATTCATGATAAATTATAATAAATGTTTAAAAATTATTATAAGTCATTTAAAAATAATATGACTGATACGTACGGATATTGAGTTACAGGACAGAGTCTTAGACTCGATAATTACCCGATAAAGCTGTCGGTACACCGACATGTTTCAGAAATTGATCTGGACTTAGATAATTTATTGAGATATGTGATTATTTGTGATTCAATGGTTATTAAACATATGTGCCAATGTGATTAGGGTATGTGCTGACTGCAATAAGCATTGTTATGTGTTATAGTATGTTATTCTAATCGAACGAACGATCTTATTAATGGTAGGTCGTGAGATAAGCGATAAGTCTAAATTACAAACTGTAAGCAGCGCTTCAGGCAAGTATCTAACCTTTATATTTTCTTTATGCAATGGACCTGAGTAAGAATGTTTCTAAACTATATTATTACTGTACATATTATGAACCTTATATTATATAAGCTCATTGATTATCAACATGTTAGTATATGATAATTCAGATATATATATTCTGTTCGTTAATTTCTAGAAATGGTTAAACAAGTGTCCCCACTTGGATAATCATTGTATTTCATCACATGTTGATATACCTTTGTTAATTACCCGTATACATATATGTTGAATTATAGATTATTGTTGTACAAGATAAAATCTTTGATTTAGAACCCAGACAAGTATGAACATCCCTACACGGGAAAACTGTTTATGCACCCAAGGTGGAACAGAGTGAACGATCCTATCGTTCTTGTAATGTAGTATTGATCAATACAAGGCCCATGGGAAGTACAACCTAACGCCCGTAAGTTATGACGGTTTATATATGAATTTCTGTTTAACCTTTTCGAAAATGAAAACAATGTTCATGGCATGTCACCATAACCCAAGTTATAGTCAATATATAGTTTCAAAAATTTGAAAGAGAGTTGTTATGTTATTATTATCGGTTCAGAATACTTCACAACTATTGACTTGTTGTAGAAAAATAGTACAAAGAAAACATTTAAATTCTTTCAGATTATATATATATATATATATATATATATATATATATATATATATATATATATATATATATATATATATATATTTGCTATTACTTGCTGGGCACTCAAATGCTCATCTTTGCTTAATTTAAATGTTTTCAGCTAAGTGTGAACGATCAGAGAGCTCTGCTAAGAACAAGAAAAAGGGAAAGGTCGCTGAATGAATGAATAAACGTTATCTTATGTAATTGTTTAATGGTATTAAGATAAGTATGATATATATTATCTATCATGGTTTGTAATGAATGTTTAAAGGTTACGTACTTGGGATTAGACTCTGATAAGTGTAAGTTAAGTTTGATATTTATATTATTGTTATTATTAGTATTATTCCGCTCATAGAAATGGTATCGTGATGAACCGAGTTTGGGTTTCAAGTACCTGAGTTCGGGATCTTCATAGATTCAAGCGATCCTGAACATGAAGACTCCTCAGTCATTTAAAGATGTTCAATGTCTGACTGGAAGGATTGTGGCTTTGAGGAGGGTCATGTCCAAATCGGCAGAAAGGTGTTTGTCGTTTTTTGATACATTGAAGGGGCCGAAGAATGCAAAGACGTTCCAATAGACTTCGGAATGTGAAGATGCCTTTCAGAGCATCAAGTCCTACTTATCTTCAATGCCTTTGTTGGTGAAGCCCGCTCCTGCTGAGCCTCTGTATTTGTACTTAGCAGCTAGTTCGTTGGCAGTATGAGCAGTTTTGGTGCGCGAAGTTGGGGGTAAGCAGCACCCGGTTTACTATGTAAGCCATGTCCTTCGGGATGCTGAAATAAGATACCCAAACATTGAAAAGTTTGCTTTTGCTTTAATAACTGCTAGTTGAAAGCTTAGGCAATACTTGCAGGGTAGATTGGTAATAGTATACACAGATCAGCCTTTGAAGAAAATTATGGGCAAACCTGAGGTATCGGGGAGATTAACTGCATAGACGATGGAGTTATCCCAATTTTTCGTTGAATATCATCCCCGAATCGCCAACAAGGGGCAGGCCTTGGCAGATTTTGTGGTCGAATGTTCGTTCTCTAAAGCTGATGAAGTCGTGGCAGAAGCCGAAGGATCTGACAGAATAGTCGCAGTTCTTCAGCAGAATCAGAGTTCGTAGACGCTGTATGTAGATGGGTCTTCTACTATGGACATCATCGGAGCAGGGATTATTCTGACGAGTCCGGAGGGATTCAAGGTGCAACAGGCCATCAGATTTCAGTTCAAAGCAACGAACAATGAGGCAGAGTATGAGGCATTGTTAGCTGAATTGCGACTAGCTAAGAGTCTCGAAGTGCAAAGAATAGTCATCTTCAGTGACTCTCAGTTAGTCGTTAAACAAGTCTCTGGGGAATACGAAGCTCGAGGTCATAGAATGATCAAGTATTTGGCAGAATTGAAAGAACGACTTTAGTATTTCCAGTCCTACGAATTTCAAGGGGTCGAACGTAATGACAATTCCATTGCTGATGCACTCTCCAAATTAGCCACTACGGATTTTAACGTCTTTGATGGGTCGGTTTACTTAAAAATTCTGTAACATCCTAGTGTAAATCATGAATTAGTAATGTGCGCTGATCGAACCAACTACTTGTTGACTCCATATTTGGAGTATCTGGCAGATGGCATCTTACCTTCGGATCAGATGTTAGCCAAGAAAATCAAGTACAAGAGTGCTAATTTCGTTCTGATAGATGGAGATCTGTTCCGAAGGGCCTTCTCGTCTCCACTGTTAAAATGTTTGACTCCATCCGAAGCTGAATACGCTCTCCAGGAGGTACATAAAGGCATTTGAGGCTACCATATGGTTGCTAAGTCATTAGCATACAAAGTACTTCGTCAGGGGTACTACAGGCCTACCATCTTCAAGGAAGCGACTGAATACGTCAAGAAGTGCGAGAAATGTCAGCTCAACTGTCCAATCCCATATCAGCCACCAGAAGAGCTATACTCAATCTTATCTCCTATACCCTTTGCTGTCTGGGGGGTTGATATACTAGGTCCACTACCAAAAGAAAAATGTCAGGTCAGCTTTGTTATAGTTGCCATCGACTACATGACCAAGTGGGTAGAAGCGAAACCACTTAGGTTAATAACGGAACACGAATGCTTAAAGTTCATCAAAGAGTCGGTAGTATTTCGGTTCGGAATTCCTAAGGTGGTGATTTCGAACAATGGACGTCAATTTGTGGGATCAAAATTCGAAGCATTTTTGAAAGAACTGGGGGTCCAACACAGAAAGACTTCGGTAGCTCATCCTTAGTCTAATGGACAAGTCGAAGTGACCAACAGAACGCTGCTGAATGGGATCTAGCGCAGATTGGACGAAGCTAAAGGAAGATGGCCAGAAGAGCTGCTTAGCGTGTTATGGGCTTATCGGACTACTCCGAGAACCACAACAGGGGATGAACCTTTCAGATTGGCCTATGGTACTGATGCCTTAGTCTCAATTGAAATTGGATCTCCAAGTCTTCGAGTTAGTCAGTTCAAAGAGATATACAATGACGAAGGGCTGAAAGCCAATCTTGATTTACTTGAAGAAGTCAGAGAAACAGCCTTGATCAAACTAGCAGCCTATCAGCGAAGAGTAGCTAAGCATTATAACAAAGGGGTAAAGCTTCGCAGATTTGAAGTAGGAGATTTCATTCTCAGAGAAGTCGAAGCATCTACACCCCAAAATTTGGGAAAGCTGATGCCGAATTGGGAAGGACCGTATGAAGTCATAGAAGTACCGAAGCCGGGGACTTATCGGTTGAGGGCATTGGACGGGTGAGCAATTAAAAATACTCGGCATGCCGGCAGGCTTAGGAAATATTTTCAGTAGATACAATGTCAGTACACCGGAAGTCTGTAAATGTTTCAGTCGTCATCAATAAAAGTTCCCTTTTTCTCAAACAAGTCTTGTATTCGTTGCTGTTAACATCATCAGTGTAAGGAGGTTCGGCTAGACTCGCTGACCATTCGATGGTAGCCTCATCGGCAGGTGGTCTTTATGACCTTGTCAGGCCCTTCGTGGTAGGCAAGTGTCATCCTTAAGATGTTGTCAGGCCTTGCGTGGTAGGCAATTGTCGACCTTTAGACTTGTCAGGCCCTTCGTGGTAGGCAAGTGTCATCCTTAAGACGTTGTCAGGCCCTGCGTGGTAGGCAATTGTCGACCTTTAGACCTTGTTAGGCCCTTCGTGGTAGGCAAGGGTCTTCCTTAAGATGTTGTTAGGCCCTGCGTGGTAGGCAATTGTCGACCTTTAGACCTTGTCAGGCCCTTCGTGGTAGGCAAGTGTCATCTTTTAGACTTCGTCAGGCCCTTCACGGTAGGCGAATATCATTTTGTGCAAGTTTTTAGGCCCTTCGTGGTAAACAAATCCCCAGTGAAGTAGATCTATCTCACACTTTGGTAACGAATAAGTATTCCTTTACTTTATTACCTAAATTTTTCTAAGTATTGAGTTCGGAATGCCTCATTCTTTAACTTCATCTTATCTGTTATATAACTTGCCTAGTTGTTAATTAATAGTTTAAGTTAAGTCCATGAAAGAGCTTGTACATTTTTCAAGATGAATCGATATTGAAGTATTGATAAAAAGCGCATCAAAGTCATAAGGAAGAAAGTTAATATTTCATTTACATAATTTTGTTTACAAAACGATAAGAACTTTTACAGAAATCCTACAGCTAAGGGAAAAGAAAATCATCTTTAGGATTCAGCTTCGTCTTCCGAAGAGTCGAGAATGGTCGGATCAACCTTGGCTGTGACAAGTCTTGCCTTGTCTTTGCTTCGGCACTCGTCATATCCATCCGAGAACATTTGAACAATCTCCTCATTCAACTCAGCTGATTTCTGGTATTCTTGTTAAATTTCTCTCCGAAGATCTTCGGTCAGAGGGGGACCCAAATCTCTCAAAGCGCAAAGCTCTCGAAGCTCCTTTTCGAGCTTTGCTCATTCCTATAGATGTCTCAAATTCCTAGCTTCAAATTCGTTCACTTGCAGCGCCAGGCTCTTATTGGTTTTCACCAGTGTTTCGTTTTTCTCCACAAGGACTTCATTTATACGAACCAAGTCTACATTCGTATTGACGGTGATTCGGTGCGTGGCTTCGGCTGTCTCTAATTTTTCTTTTAACTTATTCAAATCATTTTGGAGGCATTCGTTATTGAAGAGAGCGGTACCATGGTCCCTTCTCTCTTTGCTCAGAGCCGACGTCAGAATAGCATTCTCTCGTCTGGATGCGTCTTGTTCGGCTTCAGTTTCTTTATATCTGGGAAGAAGCCTCCCAAAGACAGCATTTGCCTACAGACATCCAAAGACAGTCAGTAAATTATTAGAAGAGATACATAATTTTCAATATTCAAATTGAACAACTAACTCACCTTAGCCTGGTAACTCATGCATTCCTCGATTAAATCCCTAATCGAGCTGTTTTCGAACCGATGGTCATCGATCTCCCGAACAAAGGAATCGAACAGCTGAAAGGGAAAGTTTGCATTAAACTCTGGCCATACGGTGGGTGAAGGTGCGGCTTCTCGCCTGAAGGCTGAGGGGGAGGATCGTGTTGAACAGGGCATGGATGGTTCGGGAGGCGGTGGTAGTTGATCATCAGAAGGTTGTTTCCTTTTACGGGACAGAGGTGGAGACTTTGTTTTTCAAACTCGTCTTCAGAAACATGGATCTCCACAGGAATGATGATCGGAGGATCAACTTCGACAGTGGGAACCCGAAGTTCGTCAGCAGATAAAGGGGTCACCTTGGTCCTCCTCTTTTTGGTACGGAGAGCTTGCATCTGCTCCTTAGCCGGCATAAAAATCAGACTAGTGGTAGAGGTTTGTTGAGAATCTTGAGAAATTGATCTTGGTTTTCGAACAACCCTATTCTTCTGTCGAGGTCGGCTGGATTCCTCTGCAGTTTCTGATTCAGGGAAGACCTCAGCGTTATGGGCCTCCGAAGCCGGAATTTCTTCTTGTGGGATTTCGGTGGGGGTGATGATGATTTACCCGAAAGGAATTTTGCCAAATCCCTTCGGTCGATCGATGTGGGTTTTATCAAAGACACTGCAACAAAAAGAAAAAAAAACATTCCTTTGGACCAGTTTACTAAAAGAAATCACAGCAAATTATGTATCGATAAGAGTTTGGAACTCACATTTATGGTCATACAACCATGCTTGCTTACTCAGGAGTCCGAAGCTCCATTCCTTCAGGGGAATCTTCTCGAGAATACTCGCCATTTCTTTCACACGTTCCTCTGAAATGTCCCCGAAGTCTGCAGAAATCTGCTCGGAGATGGTCCATTCCAGAATAGAAGGGATTTCGAGTCCCTTCACGAAGAACCATTCCTTGTTGCTCGAAGGAGTATCCATCAAATATCGTCTTTCAAAGTTGGCGTTGGGCTTGGGAGGTTGTTTGCTCAGCACTTTGAAGCCTCGCTCCCAAGATTTCCCAGTAGAGAAGAGAGTGAAAAAGGAATCGACAGTAGGGGGTATCCCCAGCTCATAACAGAATGCTATGAAAGCCAGAATGTGGATGTACGAATTCGGCACCAGTTGGGCGAACCCCACTCTGATAAATCCCAGAAGAGTAATTAGAAAAGAGTGAAGAGGAAATCTAACTCCCTTCTCTAAAACAGTTACCGGTGCGGCAGTCCACCCATCAGGTCGTTGATATATCCGTTCATGCGATGCTGGAGCTCTCACCAGATGGGTGTCCGGAATCTGATAACGACTCTTAATGGTAAGCAGCTCGATCTCGGTGACGATAGAAAGGGTATTGGCGTGAGGGTATTATTCTTCACTCTCAAAAAACTCTGAAGGGTTGGGTAGTGGGTTTGGGGGGTTCCTGGCAGGGCTAGCAGTGGTTTGGGGGTTTGGGTTTGAAACCGTCTTTGTAGGGTTGTGACTGGGAGGAATGGTGGAAATCAGAACTATAGGAATGGGAGTGGTGTTGTTAGAATGTTAAGACGCCATTGCTAAGATCTTGCAGGTAAGACAGAAATTGAAAGGAAGGAGAGAACAATATGTGTACCAAATTCTAATTAAGCCGGTAAAGCCGTCAGAATCGGGGAAAGTTGGCTTTTATAGTAGGTGGTCTTTTCAAATTTTGCACGAAAACTAAGGGCGGCGCATTAATTGGAGGTAATGATGTGAGAGAGGAAGAGGTAGCGTCCGATTTTGGTTTTAATGGGTTATCTAGAGTGGGCTGGCGTCCATTGGATCTTCATTTTTCGTCCTTAAGGCTAATGGGCATGTGCCATTTGGGCTTCCGGATCTATTTAAATTAATGACTGTTGCTTATCAGTTGGGCCTCGGTGAGATTCCTTTTAGCCCCCTTTGGTTTATTACAAATCCCTTTCGCTATGGACTTATATTATTTACAGTCTTCCACTAAACATCCTGTTTAATAAAAGACTGGGGGGTAATGTTGGGCCATAATACTTTTCATATTGGGTCAGGCCGAATGGGCTCGTCCTTTGGACTATGTTACTTTTGTCCTGTTGGTTCAAATGATTTGGGCCCAGTTATTTGACTATGTTATTGGGTTATTTCAGTTGGATCCGGTCAGCCTGGACCACCTCTGTTATTGGGCTTAGTCATTGGATTGGTCCATTATGCAGATTGTCTCTTATCATATCTTTGACCGGTATCATCACAAAAGATAATAGTTGAATGTTATATCTGCCACCTTTCTGCGTGGCATTAATGAGGATGGGACTCAGATTACTGGCGGTGGAAAACAGTGGTAGCAGGTAGGGAAGTGAGCTACATACTTTTGGCTGAGATGACCGGGAGTGGGGGGAGGTGTCAGGAGATAGTGGGTGGCACGGTAAACTGGGTCTGGATTACGTAAAGGGCAAGGATCACACAAGAAAAAGAAGGTAACAAAACATTACACCACACATAATCATATTATTATTCTCTCTCAAGCACTAGACATTATATTCCTCCATTGTTAACCTTGTGATCGCCTGTACTGATTCTCACGCCGGAGCTATCCCCCGACGGTCAGGCCGTTAAGCTTTTGGTGTTGACTCGTTGAACTGTGCAGGATCAGAGCGTCTTACGTGATTGGGACGTGGGAGAAGATCTTGGCGTTAACACAAAGCTAATCCATGCTAAGCATTGTAAACATCAAAAAGAGATTTAGCGGTAACTTTTGTTGCAACCACATTTGTGGAGTATATGAAAATTTTATTCTTTTGAAAATTGATTGCAAAATTATTATTTAAAAGTTACTTTGTTCATTCTCACAAAAAGATTTCCATTCAAAAAAACAAAAAATAAACTATTCCAAAAAAAACAATTTTTTTATTAATGAGTATATAAAATACCATAATATTCACACGTAAAACAACTAAATTCATGTCTCAACTAATAGAATTAATTCTTTAACAGTTCTACTGCAAAAATGTCTCTCTAAATGAAATCTGGTAGTGCAATTGATGAGAACCTTCCGTATCCGATTTTAATTTTGATTCTGTATTAGACGAGAGAGGGATAAAATGCAAATTCGACTACCAAATTTTAGGGCTTTTTGGGTATTGATCCCTTTATTTTGTCAATGCAAATTGAGCCCCTTTCTATTAAAAAAATTTAAACTTCAAGTCCCAGGCGCCACATGTGCGTTGACCTGCGTACGTGGCAGATCT
This sequence comes from Panax notoginseng, assembly GCA_016801055.1. Taxonomy (NCBI): domain Eukaryota; kingdom Viridiplantae; phylum Streptophyta; class Magnoliopsida; order Apiales; family Araliaceae; genus Panax; species Panax notoginseng. The sequence continues at coordinate 33,042,299 of CM029017.1, forward strand.
GACGTGGGCATTTTTTATTTTATACGTGGGTGAGCTGACGTGACAAATTTCAAACTTTATCCCAAAAAATTTATCACTGCACAGACTCAAACTCGAAACACTCGAGCACAACAGACCTAACTGCTATTATTTCGTGAGGATTAATATTTATAACCAAACAGATCATTTCTTCCAAATTAAAATAGATCCCATTTCCTTAGATCTGCTAAGTCTCAATCTCATTTCGTTTTTTCCTTCTTCATCTGTCCCTTTCATTTCTAAATAGCCTTCAATGGTGGTAATGTTATGTATGTAAACTAACTCCTTTACTCTTTTTTATGTATGTAAAAATGAGGTAATTTACATCTTCCATTACGATATTTAATGAATTTTTGGGACGGGGAAGGAGACGACAACATGAATGGGATGAGAACAGTGAAGAGAAAGTGGAAGGAGACGTGAACTCCGCTGCTCAACTTTGCCAATATAGTCTAACCACAACAAAAATCCAATCAACCACAACCAATAACGAATCTAGCCCTTTTTTTTGTCAATGCAAATTGAGCCCCTTTCTATTAAAAAATTTGGACTTCGAGTCCCAGGCGCCACATGTGCGTTAACCTGCGTAAGTGGAAAATTTGACGTGGGCATTTTTTATTTTACACGTGGGCAAGCTAACGTGACAAATTTCGAACTTTATCCCAAAAAATATATCACTGCACAGATTCAAAATCGAGACCTCCAATTTAAAACTTTGGTTCAATGACCACCCGAGCACAACAGGCCTAACTGCTATTATTTCGCGAGAATTAATATTTATAACCAAACAGATCATTTCTCCCAAATTAAAACAGATTCCCTTTCCTTAGATCTGCTAAGTCTCAGTCTCATTTCATTTTTTTCTTCTTCATCTGTCGCTTTCATTTCTGAATAGCCTTCAATGGTGGTAGTGTTATGTATGTAAACTAACTCCTTTACTCTTATTTATGTATGTAAAAATGAGGTAATTTACATCTTCCAATACGATATTTAATGAATTTTTGGGACTGGGAAAGAGACGACAACATGAATGGGATGAGAACAGTGACGAGAAAGTGGAAGGAGACGTGAACTCCCCTGCTCAACTTCGCCAATATAGTCTAACAACAACAAAAACCCAATCAACCACAACCAATAAAGAATCTAGACCTCTTTTTTTTGTCAATGCAAATTGAGCCCATTTCTATTAAAAAAATTTGGACTTTGAGTCCCAGGCGCTACATGTGTGTTGACCTGCGTATATGGCAGATCTGACGTGGGCATTTTTTATTTTACACGTGGACGAGCTAACGTGATAAATTTCGAACTTTATCCCAAAAAATATATCACTGCACAGATTCAAACTCAAGACCTCCAATTTGAAACTTTGGTTCAATGACCACCCGAGCACAACAGGCCTAACTGCTATTATTTCGCGAGGATTAATATTTATAACCAAACATATCATTTCTCCCAAATTAAAATAGACCCCCTTTCCTTAGATCTGCTAAGTCTCAGTCTCATTTCATTTTTTCCTTCTTCATCTGTCGCTTTCATTTTTGAATAGCCTTCAATGGTGGTAGTGTTATTTATGTAAACTAACTCCTTTACTCTTTTTTATGTATGTAAAAATGAGGTAATTTACATCTTCCATTACGATATTTAATGAATTTTTGGGACGGGATGACAACATGAATGGGATGAAAAACAGCGATGAGAAAGTGGAAGGAGACGTGAACTCCCCTGCTCAACTTCGCCAATATAGTCTAACCACAACAAAAACCCAATCAACCAGAACCAATAACGAATCTAGCATCCAATAGATCTACCAGGTCTACTATATTAGAGCACTAAATAGATCTAAAAATAAAAGCAAAGAAATGGAAAAAAATAAATGGGTTGGGTTGTTTTCTTATATGGGGATGACCATGTGAGATGGGGATGATGAATAGATTGGTTGTTTTCTTTTCCCCCAAATCTTTTTACATATCTAACTTAAATCTCGTTCTCTCGTCTTTGATTCACCATTATAGATCTGGAACTTATGAGGTTGGATTATGAAGTTGAGTATGGATTACGATGTTAGATAATTTGTTATTTGAATATATTATTATTTGAAGAACAATGGTTTTTGAGTTTTGAAATTTTTGTATTTAATGAGTACATGATGATGAATGGTTTTGAAGGGATCCGATTACCATAAAGTTAACTTCATGGTAAGTTAGTCAATTGATCAATACAGTGCTGACATGCATGGAGAGAGATCACCTCCCGTCTATGTGTCGACACTGTATTGGTCAATTAACCAAAGTTAACTTCATGTTAACCGCTCCCGTTTTAAAGGTTTTTGGGTTTCTGGATTCCATTTGAAGATGTGAAAGATAAGAAATATGTATTTTTTATTTATTTATAAAGCACTTGTATATAATTTTGGTTCTTTAATCTTGATTATTTTATTCTTATTTTTTGATATTTTTAATTTTTAACTATTTATTTGGGCTAATTATTTTAATAAATGATTTTATTTAGATAATTAGTGAAGATAATTACTTATTTAGGTTAATTAGTGAAGTATATATTATTTTCAAATAATTAACATTAGTTAATATTTTTTATTTTATGTAGTTAGTTTTCTTTTGTTTTTATCTTGTATTTGTTAAACGAAATGAAAGGGGATCTGTTTTAATTTGGAGGAAATGATTTGTTTAGTTATAAATATTAATCCTTGCAAAATAATAATAGTTAGGCTCGTGGTGCTTAGGTGGTCATTGGACCAAAGTTTCAAATTGAAGGTCTCAAGTTCAAATCTGTGCAGTCAGCTCGTCCACATGTAAAATAAAATGACCATGTCAGATCTGCTAAATTGGCTTGTATTGTACCCATTAATATTGCAACTGCAACAACATTTTTCAATGATACCAAGGTTTGCAACAAAAATAAATTAATACAAATACAAATCATCCCACACATCAATTTCCATTTTCTTTCAACTTGGCCGGCAAAGAAAATAAAGCAAAAGATAAATGCAAACTGGAAAAAAAAATTAAAATAATAAGCATTGAAGGCATAATTTAAAAATAATTGTTATCATCCGCAGTTTTTTTTTATAGTTTTAAATGGAAACTGATATTTCTACATCTATTAATTGAAAAATTATAGCGAAATTATTACTAACTGTAGACACTCGAAATTTTCTACACACCTGTCACTGACATTGTAGGAAGGCATATTCGTCTTTCAGAGATAACCCTAGAAGACAACTCATATCCAGTCCGGATACTACCGGAAGTTCAGTCTCAACCCTGGAACACATACCGGGAGTATCAGTTCCAACCTCGGAGTGAACCCCGAGGCATGCAGTTCAAATACCGAAAATTCCACCGGAGAAGGCCGATTCATCTCGGAGATAATCCCGAGATATTCAGTCTCAGTCACAACACCGGGAATAATTGTTCCAACCTCGGAGATAACCCCGAGCATTGCAGTTTCAGTTCCGGAGATAACCCCGGAAATGCTTGTTTCAAATGCATGCAATCAGCTTCAACCTCGGCACTCACCCCGAGGCACTCAGTACAAGACCCAGAGATAGCACTGGAAAGATAGGCACACCTCAGAGATGACACTGAGGACCTTCAACACTTGTAGCAGTCCAACATCAGAGACAACCCTGAGCAACATCTGCTTTATCACCCCAAATCGGAGATAACCCCGGTGAGGGGCAGAATCATCATCTTGCCACCTTAACGCCACATCGCACCATCTCAACATTTCATACATACATTTTTACACAACAATGTCCCACAAGAACCAAGGAAGTCCAATCCCGAGTGACTATTGCGCAGGATAATGGATAGAATTTAAAGCCTAGAGACCGGAGGGCATGGTCCCATCTTCCTAACTTTGTACAACCTCTAATCCCATGTTATTGCGTAACTCTCGACAACGGCGGTCCGAAATAGGTACACCTCAATCGGATGCCCGGATTGAAGTTCTAAAAGTTCGAGCGAACATCACGTTACATGCGTGCACGTACTTCGAGACGACTGGACCTGCGGAGCCCGGGACAACCTGGGCAGCCATAGGTACACCTGCAGCTCCCCCTCTATAAATAGAGGGCTTGGGGTAGCCATTTTGTAAGAGAAAAAGGCGAGGAAGCCCTGTCCAATTTACTCTGTACACCCCATAAACTGAGTGCTTTCTTATTTTAAACACTTGTGAGCTCACATATAGCTACTATTGCACCGGCGGGAGCCGAGTGTTCATCCACTTAAAACTATAGAAGTCTTCTTTGGCAGTCAACTGTAAGCCTTCTTATACACTTTAAAGCCTTTCTATTCATCTTAGCATACAACATTCTTCACGTTGAGAGTCGTGTTGCGTGTGTATGCCTGGACTTCGGTCCGTGGTTTCATTTCAGTTTGTATATATATATACTTATATATATTTTTATATATGGACTAACAATATCGAGTTATGCCTCGATTGAGCCTAGACTTATGTCTGGAGCGTTTAATTGCTTTCGTATATATATACTTATATATATGAACTGTGTATTGAACTTTGTTCGATGAGCCTAGACTTACGTCTGGAACGTTTAATTGCTTTCGTATATATATATATATATATATATATATATATATATATATATATATATATATATATACGTTTCGTCCCGCCTAGAGTTTACTTCGTGGCGTTTGATTGCTTTCATAGCTTTATTTATATTTTTGATCCCCCATGGAGGTGCTTCGTGGTTGGTGATCATGTTTATATATATATATTTACAGCTTATATATATATAATTGCTTACTGCTTTCGTATAAATTGCGGCATCATGTGAGTCTAGGAATCATGTGATCATAGATTCAGTCTACTGAATCTAGATTCGGTTCCCGTGATGGACATTTTCAGCTATAAGCAGCTTGTAAATTATTCACGGTGTTTGGATTTCCTCAGATGGTTTTCATGCCTACGAGGAGTTCGGCGCCGCTTTGTACATTATTTTTCTTGAAGATGCTTCGCATCTCGAAAATAAAAGTAATCAAGCCGAACATTTAATAAAATGAAAGTACCAAAGGCCTCAATTACTATTGAGCACAGGGTTTAAAAAATCTTTTTTTATAAAACATCACTGCTATATCTTGTTTAAAACTGAATTTTTACACAAATTCAAACCCTTTGTATATAGCTGCAAACGAGGCATAGCACTACTTTCAAATAACTGCACATTGACCCACACACACACACACATTCATATAACAGTTTCTTGAAAAGTGGCGGCCACCATGGTAAAATGGATGTCGGGGGGTGCCTAACACCTTCCCTCCGCATAAGCAAGTCCTCGGACCCTAATGAATCTCAGTTTCACGGACCCGTTTAGAAGTGTCACATCACTGAGTCAATGTGTAAGCCTTTTCTCGGTTGTGTTGGTACAACCAGTTAAAAAATCAGCTGACGACTTTTACAATCAAATCGTCGACATATAAATGCCGGACCTTTTCACAACTTATTTTTTCAAACAAATCTCACCTAACATGAGAACACAAAAGAACAAGAACAGAAAATGGACAAATAAAATTCCGACGTCGACAGGTGGCGACTCTGCTAGGGACACCATTAAGAGGACTTAAGTCGCTATTACAAGCTTTTCAAAATTATTATATGCTTGTGTGTGAATGTTGCATTTACATTTGATAGATGTGTACAAATGCATTTTTTTACTGTACTGCAATATATTTATCTGTGATATTAGTGCTTCTCACATGTTATCATTTTCATAAACGGTGAGACACGTTGTATGTGAATGTATGTTGTGTGGTTCCTCCATCAGGAGGCTATCCTATCGGTGTTTGATTACTGGACTCGTAGGAAGACTAATTCCAATGAGGCTCAGGAAAGGTACCACCCAATTTCGCTCCAGTTGAATGACCGGATTAACTTCCCGTTGAGTAAATTGCGATGATTTGGGAACCTTCATGCCAAAAAGTCGCAAGAGTAACCTAAGATAGGTCAGCCTCTAATAAACCAAACGCGGAGGAAAGTCTCTTCATATTTTCTCATTTCAAATTACTCATAAAGTCAATTACTTGTAATTTCATTCCATGTTGATCTCATTGTAATGGGAAATATGAAGAAATATATGCACATGCATATTTAAATTAACATGATATCCGGTATTACAAACAGCTAACATCTGTTTTGCAGGATAATATTCCTAAAACAGATACATCACATAGCATGTAAATATTTACACATTCCCTAAGACTAAACTATGCAAGTCTTTCGCAGGGAAATAATCAGACCTATTACCCGTTCAAAATCCAAAAAGGCCATGAGCCTACAGTCAATTATGTCGTCATCAAACCAGACTGACCTTAATCCAGTTTCTCGTAAAGAATTTAACAGATTAAGTAAACAAATTATAGATTTGGTTATTCTGTTTAAAGAACTATATCAATCTACACGGGGCTCAAAAATGCCCACACATACAGAATCCTCTACACAAGGAGGAATCCAAGGTTCGGATAAAGCCATTACAATACCTGAGTTGCAGTTGGATACAACCAACAAAATTCATGATACCACCAATCTCAAAGAAGATCTAGACACTGGTGACATCAGGAAGAAGGTCCTTCAAATGGAAGAAACCCTTCGTTCTATCAAAGGAATTGAAGCACACGGGATTGTCTCATATGCTGACCTTTGTATAGTCATTGGTGTTCATTATCCAGAGAAGTTCAAAACTCCTGACTTCGAAAAGTACGATGGGTTAGGAGATCCTTACACACATTTGAAGGTGTTCATTGGAGAACTTGGATCTTATGTAGAAGATGAGAAGCTCAGAATGCAGCTGTTCCAAAAGAGTTTGATTGGAGAAGCCCGTTCATAGTATACCTGACTAGACAACTCAAAGATCTATAGCTGGAAAGAACTAGCTCATGCCTTCCTTACTCAATATAGCTTCCAGTCTCAGATGGCTCCTGACCGGTACCAGATTACCAAGGTCAAGAAATAGTCTAATGAGTCTTTAGAGAGTATACTCAAAGGTGGAGGTGCCTTGCTACTCAAGTTATTCCTTCTATGACAGAGTCAAAAATGGTCATGACCTTCATCGATATACAAGAAGCTCCTTTCTATGAGAGAGTTTTAGCTAGCATTGGAAAACCATTTTCTGAAATGATTAAGCATGGAGAGATGGCTGAAATGGGATTGAAGTCAGGAAAGATTCAAGACCTAGCCACTCTTAAAGCAGTTGCTGAACACCTCCAGTTCGGAACTTATGGAAACAACCGCCGGAGGGTCCATAAAAAGAAAGAGGAGGATGTTTCCCTGATACTACAAGGTCAAAAGGGCAATCAAAATATGCCTATCCAGAGGAGAAATTACATTCCCTTTCAAGCTCAATCTTTAAACCCTCCATTATCTAAAGGTGGAGAAGTTAAACGCCCTTAAGTGTTCACACCCCTAGGGGACTCACTCGAGAACATTCTCAATCTTCTGACCACTCAGAAGAAAATTACGCATCTTCTTCCACCAGCCAACCCTAATGGGAAGGGTTTCAATGCTACTCGAAAATGTGCTTATCATGCTGGGGCACCTGGAGATGATACTCAAGATTGTTGGGCCTTAAAACACAAGATCCAACATTTAATAGACAACGGTAAGATCGTGGTCACCAAACCAGATCAACCTCACGTACAAGACAACCCTCTTCCTCAACACAAAGAGGAATAGGTCAACATGATTAATTGGAGCAGTGGACAAAGTTCTAATTTTAATGGTGAATCATCCCAAACCATCAAAGACAGTGTTGACAAATGGGATTATGCAAAGTTCCAGTTTATGATGGAACGAAAGATAAAAGCGTTGTGTAAGAAGATTGAGCAATTGGCAGAACTTGTGACCTATCAGCATCAAGTCACACGTCAATTAGTCAGCCAGGAGCATGCTAGTCTCCTCCCTTTTGTTATGAATACTCCCTCGTCGCCTTCATAAAAGGAAACACTAGAAGACAAAGTGACGAAGAGTGCAAATGCCAAAGCCCGTCAGGATTTTACCAATAGAAGGGAATTTACATACCTGGGCCAACCTATGAAGGAGATACTTCTGATGTTGATCAATGAAGGAAGGACCACTTCCCTTCTACCTCTAATTAATCCTCGTTCAAGACGGTTTAATTCTGATAGAGTATGTCAGTATCACTCCCATTCTCGCGGTTACAGCACAGAAGAATGTTGGGCATTCCGCCACCTTATTCAGAATTTAATTGATAGCGGTGTCCTGCAAGTGACAAACAACGATACTATACGTGCTATTTGAGAGTGAAAATACTTGTCCTGCTAAATGGAAGGGATTGGTAGCAGTTATATCCACTGAGGCTAATGGGACTGTCAAACCATTCACAATACAAGCAATTCAACTCAAAGGAGTTGACAATCCTTTGAAAGTGGCTGCTCCAGAGCCAATCAACTTAACATTCAGACCACAATATCCTGTTATCAGCTTACAAAAAGTCCCATGGAATTATGGAGAAGCTGAAGGATCCACCTCTCATACAACCACTACAGTGTCGAAGGAAAATCCACTGTATCTTCCCCAACTGGTGTTGAAGCCTACCATCAAATCAAAGGGGAAATTCCCATGGAGAATATTGAAAAATTCCTTCATACTATGGGTCATATTGAAGCCAAGGTGGTTTTAAGCTTAAGAGAAGCTCCACATCAAATTTCAATACTGGATTTGGTTTTCACTTCTGAAGATCATAGGAAGATCTTACTAAAGGTTTTGGAAGAAGCCTACTTGCCGAAATCAGTGGATGTTGAGAAATTTTAACTTTTGGTTGATCACATTTTTAACAACAATGTGATATCTTTCACTGATGATGACATACCGGCCGAAGGGACCGGTCATTGTAAACCGTTACACATTACGGTTTTGTCATCTGGATACATGCTAGCTGGAGTCTTGGTAGATGGAGGTTCGTCTCTGGATATATGTCCTTACGCTACGTTGGTGATGATGAATGTCAATCTCAACTGGATCCAAAGTAGCCATACGGTTATTAAAGCTTTTGATGGATCTCGCCGAACTTCAGTCGGAGAGATTGAGCTGCCAATTGAGATTGGTCCCCATACCTTCTGTTTATCTTTTCACGTGCTCAAAATAGATTTATGATACAACCTGTTACTGGGGAGACCGTGGATTCATATGGCTGGGGCCGTCCCTTCCACTCTTCATCAGCAACTTAAATACATTATCAATAATAGCCTAATCATAGTCAACGTTGAACCGGAATGTCCTAAACATGGTGATATACCACTAATCAACTTCAATTCAGATGTTTTGGAAGTGAGCAACACTCAATACCATTCCATTGGGACGTCATTTCTCGTACCCAAGATTTCTGCCGAAATGATGGCAGCTACTCAAGAAATGATGTCATTGGGACACCAGCCGGGACAAGGGCTGGGTAAAAATAATCAGGGTATTAAGCATCCGATTAAAGTGTCCAGTCAAACGAGGATAGCTAGACTAGGCTATTTTGCCAGTTCCAGTCATAGGAATCCGCATAAGCATAAGCAGATTCCTCTGACTTCAGCCACACGGCGATTATCTCCACTTGCAAATCCTGAGACCACATAACCTCCGATAAAGGTACCAGCCAACGTAATGGCTATGTTATTTCCCAAACCGATACCGATAAAGGAAAAGAAAACCTTTGTTCTAGATCCCAAGGTGGAAGAAAAGAGGAATGAAGAATTAAACAAGACATCGTCAGAATGATGTCAGGCATACGCATTATTATCCATGATGAACATACAAACAGATATTGTGACGCCCCCAAAATAGGTCCACTCCACCCAACCCATTCTAAGTCGGTAAATACATGATACAAAAAATAACTACAACTTTATTATTATAATTATCGTGCAAAATACGACAACACATATACTATGAGTTTAAATACAAATATTATCTTATAGACAGTATTAAAACTCAAAAAGAGTCCTCACTACAATTATTGATATACTATTTTACAAAAATAGTGAGGATGCTAAAATAACTTTCTAGAACCGTCACCCCATACCCCGACTAGCTCCCGCTATATTCTCGCCTCCTGAGAAAAATGGAACAAAAAAAAAGGGTGAACTCAACTAGCCCAGTAAAGAATATTATGACTGAGATAATGTAGAACAAATTATCCTTAGTCCTCAACAGAGAAAAATCTGATAGAATACAATAGACAACAAGTTTTAGATCAACAACTACAGCGAAAACAATAATTCATTAGAAGAGTTAAGTAGAGAATGAAATCTACTACCATCTATGAATTTAAAAGTCTATCATCAATATTTTATCCCTACAACATCAATCATCAAATATTCATCTTTGCACTACGGGCCAAAAATATTCATTTGTATCACCAATTGGACATGTTCATCTCAACACATGTCCGTCTTTGCACTACGGGCCAAAGATATTCATCTTTGCACTACAGGCTAAAGATATTCATTTATATCATCATTTAGGACTGAGAATGATAAAAATATTTTTAAGAAAACGAATCTAAAGAGATAAAAAGACAAAGATTAGGGATTCGTACTTCAATTTATCTAAGTTCAAAAATACTCCATAATAATCAATTGTGGAGAAGAATTCAAAAATGAAGACCAAAACATAGATCCAATCAAAGATAGGAACCATAACAGACAATCTTGAACACAAAAAAGAAATTTTAATTTTTCTCTGAATAGTGATGTATTCGTGGATAGTATCGTATACGTGAATAGTGTCGTATACGGTGAATAGTAACCCCGACACTAAATGATAGAAATTTTACAAGAAAAATTATCATACTTCGTGAATAGTAACTCGTGAATAGTAACTCATGAATAGTAATCCCGACATGAAAAGATAAAAATTTTATAATAGAATTCATATCAATATCCCGGTATAATGATATCAAAAGAAATAATATCATTTACGAAAAAAATTACATCCCTTACCCCAAAAGAATAGTTCTTCTGGCTGGAATATTAGATATAACGCTAAAGAAAACTTGTAGCGTATAGCAACACTCAAAGTATCAAAATACTCACAAAAATAAGCTCGATAATATAGAGAGAGAAAATTTCATATTCTGGTGTGATTTTTAATTCTAACCTATGCACCTATTTATAAGAAAATGCTTAGAACACCAAAGTAAAAAATTTAATAAAATAATAATATTTATTAAAAAATTTCCTACGCCCACCTTAGAAATCTGAATTCAGCATTTTGCAACAACAAGTGGGGCCCACCAACACACAAAACATGTTTTAAATATTTTTTATAACAAAATCAATTCAGACCCAATATTTTAGAACTTTAATAATTTATAATAAATAGCCCTTTTATAAAAAAATTTAAATATTATGTCCATTTCATAGGAAATTCAATTCTCTATAACTTTGTAGATTTAAGTTTTTCTAAATTCTAAACAAAAAATGACCGAAAATCCACATACGGACGATTTTGCATGCTATAATCAAATTTCAGTCAAAAATAGAGCCCATCAACATGTTTAACATGTGTTTAGCATTTATTATAACAAAAATACTCTTCTTCCTCATTTATTCATATATCACACATTTATTGTAAAAATATCGACATTATTATATTATTATATTATCGCATTATACGTTTATAATGTAATATAATAATATATTTGAATGAATTATTTTATCAGAAAAGATAAAATATCAATTTTCAACAATCGTCACTTTTATAAAAATTCCTCCATTTATATCCACATAAATAAATATTTTCCTTTTTCATATAAATCAATAATTAATTATTTACAAATAATATTACAGAATCACAATAATGACAATCAGGTCATTCCCAGGAAAGAGGGAGCCTTCCGATAAAGATTTCTCCTTACTGGCGCGTAATTAAATAACATCTCCTAGACAGAACTTCCTTAGACATTACCAATAATGTTATCTAATAATATTATTCAAATAATATAAATTATTGATTTGATAATTTGAAATAATGTGCAACGATAATTATTAAATCAACAATACAAAATATCAACATAGCAATTATTGAATCAATAAAATAAAATATTGAACAGTAATTACTGTAACAATTATTGAGTAGTGACTTCTTACGTAATAATCAATAATTGGTGCAATACCGTGTGCTACTGTGCAACACCGCGTATTACTGTATTTTATCTACAGGGTATTACAACAGTGCTAACGGTAACAACTACATCGTTATTTATAAAAACTCATATTTGTCATCTTTTTCATCCGACAATTTTCTGTTATGGGGCCCACGAATAGTTACGCCATCGTACGAATATTCCCCGATAGCAAGAATATTCCACGACCAAACGAATATTTTCCGACAACAATGTGCATTTTATAACCACTTACTTATTTTATAAAATTTGCACATTTCACCCATAACCAAAATATTATATCAAATTAATATCTTATTATTCAAAATAATAATTAGAGGAAATTTGATTTTATTTATAAAATATTGGGGCCTTACAGCCTCCTCTCCTTATGAAATTTCGTCCTCGAAATTGACGTAAATATCTGGTGTTTCGAAAAGGTGAGGGTACCTCGCTTTCATTTCTGATTCCTATCTCGTCTGGTTCTAACTCAATAATGTGGTTCGAGTCTTTCACATATTTACGAACCACATATATGTGAAAAATATTATGAACACGAGACATGCTTGTAGGTAACGCAGGTATATAGGCCACATTTTCTACTCGGTCAAGAATCTGAAATGGACCAATAAATCGTGGATTGAGCTTTCCTCTCTTTCCAAATCTTGTAACTCCCTTCCATAGAGCAACATACAACAATACATGATCCCCAATATTAAATTCCACGTCCTTTCGATGAAGATCTGCATAACTCTTTTGTCGATCCTGTGCCGTTTGTATACGTTGTCGAATCATTTAGATCTTTTCTGTAGTCATACGTACCAACTCTGGTCCCAACAATGTTGCTTCCCCCACCTCATCCCAACATACTGGAGAGCGACACTTTCGTCCATACAATTCTTCAAATGGAGCCACACCTATACTTGCCTGATAACTGTTATTGTAGGAGAATTCCACCAATGGTAAATACTTATCCCAACTCCCTTTGAAGTCTAGAACACATAGTCTTAATAGATCTTCAAGAGTTTAAATAGTCCTCTCTGATTGTCCGTCCGTTTGAGGATGGTATGCCGAACTAAATCGTAAATCTGTGCCCATAGCTTTCTGCAAGCTTACCCAAAATCGTGAAGTGAATCTTGGATCACGATCCAAAACTATGGATACTGGCATGCCATGCAATCTCACAATCTCATTTACATACATACGAGCAAGACGTTCAAGGGAATAAGTCTCCCATATCGGCAAGAAATGAGCAGACTTAATTAATCTATCAACAATAACCCAAATTGCATCTATGCCTTGAGAAACCTTGGGAAGACCTATAACGAAATCTATGGTAATGTGTTCCCACTTTCATTTTGAAATCTCTAGTGGTTGTAATGGACCCTTTGGCACTTGATGCTCCGCCTTTACACGTTGACAAGTTTAACACCTCGAGATAAACTTCACGATCTCTCTCTTCATATTGTTCCACTAAAATGTATGTTAAAGATCATGATACATTTTGGTACTTCCAGGGTGAATTACAAACGGTGTGTTATATGCCTCCATCATGATTTTGTACTTCAAATCAGAGTCGTTAGGAACACAAAGTCTGGAGTGGACTCAAAGTATTCCTTCTTCATCGATTCTTCCTTCTGGAATAGCACATTCTTGCACTTTCTTCTTCATATGTATCAGCTCTAGGTTCGTAGCTTGAGCAGCTTTTAACCTTATCGATTAAAGTCGATTCTACTCGTATATCATCACGTGGGTCCGTAGAGTCTTTAACTCTACCTCTATCATTTGTAAGTCATACAAAATGGGTCTTTGTGTTCGATAATATCGCACTCGTACCCGCATACGATCTTCTACTCAACACATTAACTACCACGTTCGCTTTTCCAGGATGGTATGGTCAGAACAGGTGCCAAAATGAGTCTCCTCTTGAGTTCTTGGAAGCCCTTCTCACATTCCTTGCTCCGTTCAAATTTTGTATCTTTTCGAGTCAGCTGAGTTAATGGAGTGGCGATTTGAGAAAATTCTTCCACGAACCTCCGATAGTAACCAGCTAAGCCTAAAAAGCTACGTATTTCGATTACTGACTTAGGTTGCTCTCAACTGTGACTCATATCCCAATCTTAGATAGCACGTCTGTGACGCCCCCAAAATAGGTATACAACACCCATTTTGAGTCGCCAAATACATGGTACAGAAAGAAAACTACAACTTCAATAATACAATTGTCGTGCAAAATACGACAACACATACTGTGAGTTTAAATACAAATATTATCTTCTAGACAATATCCACACTCAAATAAGTCCTCAATATAATTATTCAAACACTATTTTACAGAAATAGTGAGGACTGCTAAAACATCTTTCTAGAACCATCACTCCATACCCCGACTAGATCCTGCTATGTTCTCACCTCCTGAGAAGAAAAATGGAACAAAAAGGAAAAGGGTGAGCTCAACTAGCCCAGTAAAGAATATTATGACTAAGATAATATACAACAAATTATCGTTAGTCTTCAACAGGAAAAAATATGATAGAATATAATCGACAACAAGTTTTAGATCAACAACTGCAGCGGAAACAACAAACCATTAGAAGAGTCAAGTAGAGAATGAATTCTACTATCTTCTAAGATTTAAAAGTCCATCATCAATATTTTATCCCTGTAACATCAATTAATAATCATCTTTAACCAAATATTCATCTTTGCACTACAGGCCAAAGATATTCATTTGTATCACCAGACGGTCATGATCATCTCAACACCTGTTCATCTTTGCACTACAGGCCAAAGATATTCATCAAGTAATCATACATCTTTGCACTACATGCCAAAGATATTCATTTGTATCACCTGTAAGTCATGTTCATCTCAACACCTGTTCATCTTTGCACTACAGGCCAAAGATATTCATCAAGTAATCATACATCTTTGCACTACAGGCCAAAGATATTCAGTAATATCATCATTTAGGACTGAGGATGATGAAAATATGTTAAAGAGAACGAATCAAGTGAGACAGAAGGACAAATATTAGGGATTCGTATAACAGTTTATCCAAGATCAATAATACTTCATAATAATCAATTGTGAAGCAGAATTCAAAAATAAAGATCAAAACATGGATACAATCAAAGATAGTAACCATAATAGACATCTTGGACAAAAAGAGAAAATTTTATTTTTCGGTGAATAGTGCCGTATTCGTGAATAGTGTCGTATACGTGAATAGTAACGTATACGTGAATAGTAACCCCGACACAAAAAGTTCCAAATTTAATAAAAACTTATATATATATTTCAGCATAATGATATTGAAGAAAATAATATCATTAAGAAGAAAATAATATCCCTTACCTCAAAATATCAGTAATTCTGGTCGGAATACCGGTATAAGGCTGAAAGAAATTTGCACTGATGAATAGAAACTCTCAAAGTATTTAAATACTCACAAAATACACTCAATAATCTAGAGAGAGAAAGAGAGAAAACTTATTTCTGGTGTGATTTTCAATTCTAACTTAGCTCTCTATTTATAGGAAAATTTTAGTAGGCTTGACCTGCAACTTGATGGCTTTACCTGCTACTATTCCCACCCACCACATTTGAAATATAATTCAGCACATTTCTTCACCAACCAAGAGTGGAGCCCACCAATTCTAGAATTTTCCATCAAAATGATAAACTCTGAAAATTCAACAATTTCTGAACCAATCATCTCGTAAAATTCATAATAAATCATACGTTCATTTTTAACGGTTCAAAATTTGTGGACATATACTCAACTTATATATGTATAACATATCCAAAAATTACCACGATCCAACGGTCGGATTAAAAATTATAACCCCCGTAAAATATCTCAAAAACCTTGATTTTTAATACCTCCATTCCGACAAAAATACTGATAAAAATCTCAACATTAACTCCTTCATTTTTAACCACAAAAATATATCTCTCATTTATATCCACATAAAATAAATATTTCCTTATCATATGAATCAATAATTAATTATTCACAAATAATATTACAGAATCACATTTATGACAACCAGGCCGTTCCCAGGAAAGAGGGGGCTTTCCAATAAGGATTTCTCCTTACTGGCGCGCAATTAGATGACCAAACCTCTCCTTAGACAGAACTTTCTAGGCATTGCCAATAATGTTATCTAATAATATTATTCAAATAATATGAATTATTGATCTGATAATAGAAAATACTGTGCAGCAGCAATTATTGAAATAACAATAATATAAAATATCAACACAGCAATTATTGAATCAATAAAATAAAATATTGAACAATAACTACTGTAACAATTATTGAGTAGTTCCTTCCTTCGTAAGAATCAATAATTAGTGCAATACCGTGTGCTACTGTATTTTAACCACCGGGTATTCCAACAGTATTAACGGTAACAACTACGCTGTTATTTATAAACAACTTATACTTGTCGTTTTCTTCATCCAATCGCTTTCCGTTATGGGGCCCACACAAGGCTGCGCCGTCGTACGAATATTCTCCGACAGCAAGAATATTCCACGACCAAACGAATATTCCCCGACAAAATGAATATTTTATAACCACTTGCTTATTTGAAATATTTGCGCATTTTACCCATAACTAACCACATTAATCAAATCAACCCTTTCTATTTCAGAATAATAAATAGAGGAAATTTAATTTCATTTATTAATAAGTTGGGGTCTTACAACCTCCCCTCCTTATGAAATTTCGTCCTTGAAATTAACGTACGTACCTGGTGTTTCGAAAAGGTGAGGATACCTCGCTTTCATTACCGATTCCAACTCCTAAGTCATTTCTTCAATAGCATGGTTTCTCCACAAAACCTTAACTTGTGGTATAACCTTTGTGCGTAGGACATGCTCTTTCCTATCCAAGATCTTAACAGGTACCTCCTCGTACGTTAAATCTTCAGCTATCTCGTCTGGTTCTAACTCAATAATGTGGTTCGGGTCCTTAACATATTTACGAAGCATAGATATGTGAAAAACATTATGAACACGAGACATGCTTGGAGGTAATGCGAGTCTATATGCCACATTTCCTATTCGCTCAAGAATCTCAAATGGACCAACAAATCTTGGATTGAGCTTTCCTCTCTTCCCAAATCTTGTAACTCCCTTCCATGGTGCAACACGTAATAATACATGATCCCTAATATTAAGTTCCACGTCCTTCCGATGAAGATCCGCATAACTCTTTTGTCGATCCTGTGTCGTTTGTATACGTTGTCGAATCGTTTGGATCTTCTCTGTAGTAATGTGTACCAACTCTGGTCTAAACAATGTTGCTTCACCCACCTCGTCCCAGCATACTGGAGAATGACATTTTCTTCCATACAACGCCTCGAATGGAGCCACACCTATGCTCGCCTGATAAATGTTATTGTAAGAGAATTCCACCAATGGTAGGTACTTATCCCAACTCCCTTTGAGATCTAGGACACAAAGTCTTAATAGATCCTCAAGAGTTTGAATAGTCCTCTCTAATTGTCCGTCCGTTTGAGGATGGTATGCCGAACTGAATCGTAAATCCGTGCCCATAGCTTTCTGCAAGCTAACCCAAAATCGTGAAGTGAATCTTGAGTCACGATCCGAAACTATGGATACTGGCATGCCATGCAATCTCACAATCTCATTCACGTACATACTAGCAAGACGTTCAAGGGAATAAGTCTCACGTATCGGTAAGAAATGAGCAGACTTGGTTAATCTATCAACAATAACCCAAATCGCATCTATGCCTTGAGAAACCTTGGGAAGACCCGTAACAAAATCCATAGTAATGTTTTCCACTTCCATTTCGGAATCTCAAGTGGTTGCAATGGACCCTTTGGTACTTGATGCTCCGCTTTTACACGTTGACAAGTTAAACATCTCGAGATAAACTCTGTGATCTCTCTTTTCATATTGCTCCACCAAATTGTATGTCGAAGATCGTGATACATTTTGGTACTCCCAGGATGGATTGCAAACGGTGTGTTGTGTGCCTCCATCATTACTCTATGCTTCAAGTCAAAATCGTTAGGAACACAAAGTCTGGAGTTGACTCGAAGTATTCCTTCTTCATCGATTATTACTTCTGGAATAGCACCTTCTTGCACTTTCTTCTTTATACGCATCAGCTCCATGTCCGTAGCTTGAGCAGCTTTAACTTTATCGATTAAAGTCGGTTCTACTCGTATATTTGATATCATCATGTGGGTACTTGGAGCCTTCATCTCTATCTCCATCCTTTGCAAGTCATACAAAATGGGCCTTTGTGTTAACAACATTGCACTCGTACCCGCATATGATCTTCTACTCAATGCATCAGCTACTACGTTTGCTTTTTCAGGATGATATTGGATGGTATGATCGTAATCTTTCAATAGCTCGAGCCAACGTCGCTGCCGCATGTTGAGTTCCTTTTGGGTGAAGA
Organism: Panax notoginseng; assembly: GCA_016801055.1. NCBI lineage: Eukaryota > Viridiplantae > Streptophyta > Magnoliopsida > Apiales > Araliaceae > Panax > Panax notoginseng. The sequence continues at coordinate 33,060,910 of CM029017.1, forward strand.
AATATTTGAGGCTTTTATGATCTGTATAGATCTCCACTTTCTCCCCATACAGGTAGTGTCTCCAAATCTTCAACGCAAAAACGACTGCTGCCAACTCCAAATCATGAGTAGGATAATTCCTCTCATATTCTTTGAGTTATCGTGAGGTATAGGCTATGACTTTCCCATGTTGCATGAGAACACATCCTAACCCTTTGCCTGAAGCATCGTTGTAGATAACAAATCCATCCGAACAAGATGGTATTGTCAGAACAGGTGCCGAAATGAGTCTCCTCTTAAGTTCTTGGAAACTCTTCTCGCATTCCTCGCTCCATACAAATTTTGTATCTTTTCGAGTCAGCTGAGTTAACGGAGTAGCGATTCGAGAAAATCCTTCCACAAATCTCCGATAATAACCAGCTAAGCCTAGAAAGCTACGTACTTCGATTACTGACTTAGGTTGCTCTCAACTGTGACTCATATCCCAATCTTGGATAGTACGTCACAATGACACCTATCAGTTTACTACCAAACGAATATGGCGTCCCCTACGGAGAGTTTGGCTTCAGTGCATTCCGCAAAGGAAGTCACCAGATAAAGGCTCGGGTACAAACTTCTACAGTTAGGTTTTTAACTTCCGAAGTTCAATAGGAGTCATTCGATATGAGATTTTAGAAGTGAGTTTTGTACCAGATTCAAAGATGATACAAAATTCAATATCACGCTCTGGAGGTAGGCCAAGAAATTCCTCAGGAAATACGTCAGGAAATTCACTAACAACAGAAATATCATTCAAATCTGACGTATTTTTGTTCAAGTCCATGACATAGCTAAGAAAGCTTGACATCCGTTTTTCAATAAACGAATGACTTTACGGCTTGATATGAAAGAGTTTGACTTCAATGGTTTGGTTGCTTGAATTTGAATAACAGGTTGCCTAGGAATATAAAAACTAACAACCTTACGAAAGCAATCAATTTTGGCATGATGAGTAGTTAACCAATCAATTCCTAAAATCACATCAAAAGCAAGTATCTTTAAAGAGATAAGATCAATAGGTAATGTGATAGTGCCAACTTGGATCATGTAAGATTTATAAACTGTAGATGTAACGAAGGTTTCACCCAACGGAGTTTCAACAGATAAGTCAAAGTCCAATTTCTCTGGAGTCAAGTTTAAACGTTGAGCACAAGCAGGAGAGATAAAAGAATGGATAGAAACGGTATCTAGTAAGGTATAAACTTCGCAAAAATTTATAATTAACTAACCCGTGATCACCTCGTTCGGGTTTCTCGCGTTTTGGCCAGTCACGACAAACGCCCTTCCAGGAACCGCTAATTTCGACTTATCCGGGACAACTTTTGGAGTCACCATCCCCGCTGAACTTGGTTTTGCTATAGAACACTCTCGAGCTATATGACCCTCCTTTCCACAGTTATAACATACCTTAGATTGTTGTGGGCAGTTTGGGCTGATATGTCCCTCTTTCCCACATTTGTAACATATGACCGGTGGTCGTTCTCCTCCCCTAGAAACAGTTGATGTTTGTGTTGACATCTTCACGTTATCATTGTTGTACCTTCTCTTCTTGAAATCTCCTCCCGACTCGCTCCTTCTATTATCACGACCACGATTACCACCAGAGTGATTACCGCTTTTGTCCGAATGTTTTCCTCCCTGCTGGTTTTCATTGCTTCGATGACTGCCGCCACCGGTATGACCCTGGTTGTGGTCCCTCGGTTGCACATACTCATTATCTCGCTCTAATAATTGAGCCCTGTTTACAACATCTGAATAGAAAGAAAATTTATGAAAGATAAGATATTGTCGAATCTCGGGTTTTAGGCCTCTCAGAAACATCCTTGTCATTCGTTCCTCATTTTTGACCAAATGAGGTGTAAACCTGGATAACTCTGCAAACTTCGCTTCGTACTGGGACACCGTCATGTTGTTTTGTTCCAGTCTGATAAACTCCACCTCCTTCATATGACGAATACTTTCAGGAAAGTACTTGTCATTGAACAGTTTTTGAAATGTTTCCCAGGACATGTTGAGTGCGTCAGGCTGGGTACGCTTCACAGACTCCCACCAGTAGTCTGCCTCACCGCAGAACATAAAGGTGGCGAATGGAACCTTCTGTTCCTCCGTGCATCCCAAGACATCGAATATCTTGGTAATTTACTTGACCCACGTTTTCGCCATGATCGGATCCGGCTTTCCCTTAAATTCTGGTGTTCCCAATTCTTTGAACTGCTTAGCTGTGACAAACCGCGCGTTGTTATCATTTCCACCCTTATTCTGCTCACGAGTCTCCCTCGTCTGATTTTACATGAACTGCAAAAAGCTCCTAAACATTCCATCATTCATCGTTTGCTCGGTAACGTTGTTTACAGGAGGAATATTACCTTCCTGTTGCACGTTCCCCTGGGTGGTGATCAAAGGTGTCTCCACAGTCTGATTTACTCCATTATTAACATTCTCAGCTGTCATTCTTAAATACTGCCATAAAACAAGGGTTAATAGTCATGTCATATATTATCCCTATACTCTGACCGACCAAATAAAAACCAAATAAACTTAGTCAGGTCATACTAGCGAAGGAATTCCCCGTCTCTCCCCTCCTAGTTTTTGTCTCACATCTCAGCCAGGGATCATATCCCTAAGCTCTGATACCAACTGTGACGCCCCCAAAATTGGTATACAACACCCATTCTGAGTCGCCAAATACATGGTACAGAAAGAAAACTACAACTTCAATAATATAATTGTCGTGCAAAATACGACAACACATACTGTGAGTTTAAATACAAATATTGTCTTCTAGACAATATCCACACTCAAATAAGTCCTCAATACAATTATTCAAACACTATTTTACAGAAATAGTGAGGACTGCTAAAACATCTTTCTAGAACCATCACTCCATACCCCGACTAGATCCTGCTATGTTCTCACCTCCTGAGAAGAAAAATGGAACAAAAAAGGAAAAGGGTGAGCTCAACTAGCCCAGCAAAGAATATTATGACTAAGATAATATACAACAAATTATCGTTAGTCTTCAACAGGGAAAAATCTGATAGAATATAATCGACAACAAGTTTTAGATCAACAACTACAGCGAAAATAACAAACCATTAGAAGAGTCAAGTAGAGAATAAATTCTACTATCTTCTAAGATTTAAAAGTCCATCATCAATATTTTATCCCTGTAACATCAATTAATAATCATCTTTAACCAAATATTCATCTTTGTACTACAGGCCAAAAATATTCATTTGTATCACCAGTCGGTCATGATCATCTCAACACCTGTTCATCTTTGCACTACAGGCCAAAGATATTCATCAAGTAATCATACATCTTTGCACTACAGGCCAAAGATATTCATTTGTATCACCAGACGGTCATGATCATCTCAACACCTGTTCATCTTTGCACTACAGGCCAAAGATATTCATCAAGTAATCATACATCTTTGCACTACAGGCCAAAGATATTCATTTGTATCACCTGTAAGTCATGTTCATCTCAACACCTGTTCATCTTTGCACTACAGGCCAAAGATATTCATCAAGTAATCATACATCTTTGCACTACAGGCCAAAGATATTCAGTAATATCATCATTTAGGACTGAGGATGATGAAAAATATCTTAAAGAGAACGAATCCAGTGAGACAGAAGGACAAATATTAGGGATTCGTATAACAGTTTATCCAAGATCAATAATACTTCATAATAATCAATTGTGAAGCAGAATTCAAAAATAAAGATCAAAACATGGATACAATCAAAGATAGTAACCATAATAGACATCTTGGACAAAAAGAGAAAATTTTATTTTTCGGTGAATAGTGCCGTATTCGTGAATAGTGGCGTATACGTGAATAATAACGTATACGTGAATAGTAACCCCGTCACAAAAAGTTCCAAATTTGATAAAAACTCATATCAATATTTCAGCATAATGATATTGAAGAAAATAATATCATTAAGAAGAAAATAATATCCCTTACCTCAAAATATCAGTACTTCTGGTCGGAATACCGGTATAAGGCTGAAAGAAACTTGCACTGATGAATAGAAACTCTCAAAGTATCTAAATACTCACAAAATACACTCAATAATCTAGAGAGAGAAAGAGAGAAAACTTGTTTCTGGTGTGATTTTCAATTCTAACTTAGCCCTCTATTTATAGGAAAATTTTAGTAGGCTTGACCTGCAACCTGATGGCTTTACCTGCTACTATTCCCACCCACCACATTTGAAATATAATTCAGCACATTTCTTCACCAACCAAGAGTGGAGCCCACCAATTCTAGAATTTTCCATCAAAATGATAAACTCCGAAAATTCAACAATTTCTGAACCAGTCATCTCGTAAAATTCATAATAAATCATACGTTCATTTTTAACGGTTCAAAATTTGTGGAAATATACTCAACTTATATATGTATAACATATCCAAAAATTACCACGATCCAACGGTCGGATTAAAAATTATAACCCCCGCAAAATATCTCAAAAACTCTGATTTTTAATACCTCCATTCCGACAAAAATACTGATAAAAACCTCAACACTAACTCCTTCATTTTTAACCACAAAAATATATCTCTCATTTATATCCACATAAAATAAATATTTCCTTATCATATGAATCAATATTTAATTATTCACAAATAATATTACAGAATCACATTTATGACAACCAGGCCGTTCCCAGGAAAGAGGGGGCTTTCCAATAAGGATTTCTCCTTACTGGCGCGCAATTAGATGACCAAACCTCTCCTTAGACAGAACTTTCTAGATATTGCCAATAATGTTATCTAATAATATTATTCAAATAATATGAATTATTGATCTGATAATAGAAAATACTGTGCAGCAGCAATTATTGAAACAACAATAATATAAAATATCAACGCAGCAATTATTGAATCAATAAAATAAAATATTGAACAATAACTACTGTAACAATTATTGAGTAATGCCTTCCTTCGTAAGAATCAATAATTGGTGCAATACCGTGTGCTACTGTATTTTAACCACCGGGTATTCCAACAGTATTAACGGTAACAACTACGCCGTTATTTATAAACAACTTATACTTGTCGTTTTCTTCATCCAATCGCTTTCCGTTATGGGGCCAACACAAGGCTGCGCAGTCATACGAATATTCCCCGACAGCAAGAATATTCCACGACCAAACGAATATTCCCCGACAAAATGAATATTTTATAACCACTTGCTTATTTGAAATATTTGCTCATTTTACCCATAACTAACCACATTAATCAAATCAACCCTTTCTATTTCAGAATAATAAATAGAGGAACTTTAATTTCATTTATTAATAAGTTGGGGTCTTACAACGTCACAATGGCACCTATTATTTTACCATCACACAAATATAGCGTCCCCTACGGAGAGTCTAGCTTTGGTGCATTCCACAAAGGAAGTCACCAGATAGAGGCTAGGGTACCAACTCTTGTAGTTGGGTTTTTAACTCCTGAAGTTTAATAGGAGCCATTCAATATGAGATTTTAGAAATGGGTTTTGTACCGAGTTCAAAGTCGATACAAAATTTAATATCACGCTCTGGGGGTAGGCCATGAAGTTCTTCAGGAAATACGTCAGGAAATTCACTAACAACAGAAATATCATTCAAATCTGACGTATTTTTAAAACCATGAAATGGCCAAGAGAGCTTGACATCCGTTTTTCAATAAACGAATGGCTTTATGGCTTGATATGAAAGTAATTGACTTTAGTGGTTTGGTTGCTTGAATTCGCATAACAGGTTGGTTAGGAATATGAAAACTAATAACCTTACAAAAATAATCAATTTTGACATGATGAGTGGTTAACCAATCAATCCCTAAAATCACACCAAATGTAAGTATTTTCAAAGAAATGAGATCACAGGTAATGTGATGGTGCCAACCTGAATCAAGCAAAATTTATAAATAGTGGATGTAATGAAAGTTTCTCCTAACAGAGTTTCAATAGATAAGTCAAAGTTTAATTTCTCAAGAGTCAAGTTCAAACATTGAGCACAAGTAGGAGAGATAAAAGAATGAGTAGAATCGGTATCTAATAAGGTATAGACTTCACAAGAATTTATGATTAACTAACCCGTGATAACTTTATTTGGGTTCCTCGTATTTTGGAAAGTCACGATAAACGCTCTCCCTTGAACCGCTGACTTTGACTTGTCTAGGATAGCCTTTGGTATCATCGTCCCAACTGGACTTAACTTTGCCATAGAGTACATTCCACCCTCAATTGCTTCGTTGCATTCCTGATCCATGATTTGAATCATTACTCTCCGATCCATATCGAATTAGGGTTGACCGCTCTGCACAGGTTAATTCCGAACTCGATGTTAGATTCTCCCAATTGCTGTCCAAAAAGTGAAATCCATTTCATCCATTTTGGCCTTATTGGATCATACGTCTTTTTCTACAATATCAACGCGTCATGCGACTTTTACCCATGCATCCTCCATTCTTATTCGTTCAGTTGTTTCTTCTTTCATCAGAACTTTGATCATAGCATTCTTAGATTTCAGCTCTAATATCTTATACTCTGCCAAAGAGTACTTCTGTTCAAGCATCGCACATCGGGTAACACAATTTTGAATTGTTGCATCCCTTTGCTCCACGACCGCCTGCCGTTCTTCAGCCTGCTCCTCTAACTCATGAATACGATTTTGCAATTCTACATTTTGATCATAAAATTCTCCTAATAAATCCTCCTCGGGTTCCTCTTCTTCCTCACTCTCAGCTGCTACCTCTGCGACTAATTCGGGTGCAACTACTAATTCTTCACTCACCTCATGGATATCTCTAATTTCTTCTTCGCCTGACATCACATTATCATGGTTGGTGATTAGAGGTGTCTCAACAGTCTCATTCACTCCATTGTTAACATTTTCAGCTGTCATTCTCAAATACTGCCACAAAACAAGGGTTAATTAAAGAAATTGACATATCACATAATACTCCTATATTCTGACCGACTAATTAAATAACAAATAAGTTTAAGTAGGACACACTAGCGAAAGATTTACTCGTCTCTCCCCTCCTAGTTCTATTCCCCGATCTCCGCCAGAGACCATATCCCTAAGCTCTGATACCAACTGTGACGCCCCCAAAATAGGTCCAATCCACCCAACCCATTCTGAGTCACCAAATAAATGGTACAGAAAACAACTACAACTTTATTATTATAATTATCGTGTAAAATACGACAACACATATACTGTGAGTTTAAATACAAATATTATCTTATAGACATTATTAAAACTCAAAAAGAGTATTCATTACAATTACTGATATACTATTTTACAAAAATAGTGAGGACTGCTAAAACAACTTTCCAGAACCATCACTCCATACCCCGACTAGCTCCCGCTATATTCTTGCCTCCTGAGAAAAATAGAACAAAAAGGAAAAGGGTGAGCTCAACTAGCTCAGTAAAGAATATTATGACTAAGATAATGTAGAACAAATTATCCTTAGTCCTCAATAGAGAAAAATCTGATAGAATACAATAGACAACAAGTTTTAGATCAACAACTGCAGCGAAAATAACAATTCATTAGAAGAGTTAAGTAGAGAATGAAATCTACTATCATCTATGAATTTAAAAGTCTATCATCAATATTTTATCCCTGTAACATCAATCATCAAATATTTATCTTTACACTACGGGCCAAAGATAATCATTTGTATCACCAGTTGGTCATGTTCACCTCAACACCTGTCTGTCTTTGCACTACGTGCCAAAGATATTCATCAAATAATCATTCATCTTTGCACTACAGGCCAAAGATATTCAGTTATATCACCATTTAGGACTGAGGATGATAAAAATATTTTCAAGAAAACGAATCCAGAGATATAAAAAGACAAAGATTAGGGATTCGTACTTCAGTTTATCTAAGTTCAAAAATACTCCATAATAATCAATTGTGGAGAAAAATTCAAAAATGAAGATCAAAACATAGATTCAATCAAAGATAGGAACCATAACAGACAATCTTGGACACAGAAAAGAAAATTTAATTTTTCTGTGAATAGTTTCGTATTCGTGAATAGTGTCGTATACGTGAATAGTGTCGTATACGGTGAATAGTAACCCCGACACTAAAAGGTAGAAATTTCACAAGAAAAATTATCATACTTCATGAATAGTACTCGTGAATAGTAACTCATGAATAGTAACTCGTGAATAGTAACTCATGAATAATAACTCGTGACTAGTAACTCATGAATAATAACCCCGAAATGAAAAGGTAAAAATTTCATAATAAAATTCATACCAATATTTCGGTATAATGATATTGAAAGAAATAATATCATTTACGAAAAAAAATAACATCCCTTACCTCAAAAGAATAGTACTTCTAGCTGGAATATCAGATATAACGCTGAAGGAAACTTGCACCGTATAGCAACACTCAAAGTATCAAAATACTCACAAAAATAAGCTTGATAATATAGAGAGAGAAAACTTCAGATTCTGGTGTGATTTTTAATTCTAACCTAAGTACCTATTTATAGGAAAATGCTTAGAACACCAAAGCAAAAAATTTAATAAAATAATAATATTTATTAAAAAATTTCCTATGCCCACCTTAGAAATCTGAATTCAGCATTTTGCAACAATAAGTGGGTCCCACCAACACACAAAATATGTTTTAAACATTTTTTGTAACAAAATTAATTCAAACCCAATATTCCAGAACTTCAATAATTCATAATAAATAGTCCTTTTATCAAAAAAATTCGAATCTTATGTTCATTCCATAGGAAATTCAATTCTCTACAACTTTGTAGATATAAGTTTTTCTAAATTCTAAACGAAAAATGACCGAAATCCACATACGGACGATTTTGCAGGCTATAATCAAATTTCAGTAAAAAAATGGAACCTATCAACATGTTTAACATTTGTTTTGCATTTATTGTAACAAAAATATTCTTCCTCCTCATTTATTCATATATCACACATTCATTGTAAAAATATCACCATTATTATATTATTATATTATCGCATTATACATTTATAATATAATATAATAATATATTTGAATGAATTATTTTATCAAAAAAGATAAAATATCAATTTTTAATAATTGTCAATTTTCTAAAAATTCTTCCATTTATATCCACATAAATAAATATTTTCTTTTTTCATATAAATCAATAATTAACTATTCACAAATAATATTACAGAATCACAATAATGACAACCAGGTCGTTCTCAAGAAAGAGGGGGCCTTCCGGTAAAGATTTCTCCTTACTGGCGTGCAATTAAATAACCTCTCCTAGACAGAACTTCCTTAGACATTGTCAATAATGCTATCTAATAATATTACTCAAATAATATAAATTATTGATCTGATAATTTGAAATACTGTGCAACGATAATTATTGAATCAACAATACAAAATATCAACATAGCAATTATTGAATCAATAAAATAAAATATTGAACAATAATTACTGTAACAATTATTGAGTAGTGACTTCTTACGTAATTATCAATAATTGGTGCAATATCGTGTGCTACTGTGCAACACCGCGTATTACTCTATTTTAACTACAGGGTATTCCAACAGTGTTAACGGTAACAACTACGCCGTTATTTATAAAAGCTCATATTTCTTATTTTCTTCATCCGACAGTTTTTCGTTATGGGGCCCACAAATAGTTGCGCCGTTGTACGAATATTCCCCGACAGCAAGAATATTCTACGACCAAATGAATATTTCCCGACAACAATGAACATTTTATAACCACTTGCTTATTTTACAAAATTTGCACATTTCACCCATAACCAAAATATTATATCAAATTAATATCTTATTATTCAAAATAATAATTAGAGGAAATTTGATTTTATTTATAAAAAGTTGGGGTCTTACAGATACACCTTAGACGATGATTTCCCAGACATAATGGTCATCATTCGGGAGAAGGAGGACGATGACAACCACTCCATCACTGCAGTCCACCAGGACTTTGCCCTTGCCAATTGGAGCAGCACTCCTTGCATTAGTCGACAAGGGTAAAATGGGCAGGACCTTTTTCTGCCCTGTAGATATCATAACTGCTTACTTTTCTGTACAATATTAGTAGTTGTTTTGTCAGTACATGCTAACACTTTGTATGATTAAACAGTTTCATATATATTAAGTGAAAGCATATTTTGTTCCAGGACTCTGAACTTAGATGTGCCTATACTTGTTGATAAGATGCCTCTTCTCCACAAGAATTATAACTTTGATGAAAAGTTGGACTCAGACTTGATGGAAATACAAGAGGACATTAAGGTGCCCCAGGAGATCAAAGAATAAGCCGAAGACAATCCTAAACCCAACCTTGATCAAACCACCTCCTTCAATCTCGAAAGCTTAAAAAGCCCTAAGTTAATCCAGATTGGTTCAGACCTTACTCCAAACCAGAGGAATGACATGGTTACACTACTAACCCAACTCCAGAATGTGTTTGCATGATCTCATAAAGACATGGTGGGTTTTTCCACTGACATTTTCCTTCATCGCCTCCCCATTAAAGAAGGATTCGAGCCAGTCAAGCAGAAGCTCAGGCGATTGAAACCTGAGTGGAGTTTAAAGGTGAAAGAAGAAATGTTGAAACAATTTTAAGCTGGTATTATCATGGTGTCCACATATCCTGAATGGATATCCAACATCGTTCCTGTGCCTAAACCTGGAGGAAAGGTGCGAGTTTGCATGGATTATCGGGATCTGAATAAAGCTTGCCTTAAAGATAGCTTTCCCGTGCCATTTATCCACATTCTCATTGACAATACTGCTCAATACGGCATGTACTCCTTTGCTAATTGCTTTGCGAGGTACCATCAGATCATGGTTGCTGAGGAAGATCGTGAGAAAATTGCTTTCATCACGCTTTGGGGAACCTTTTGTTATAAACGGTTATCGTTCGGCCTCATCAATGCCGGAGCCACCTATCAGCGAGCTATGATGGCTCTTTTCCACGACTTAATGCACAAAGAGATAGAGATCTACGTGGATGACATCATTGTCAAGTCCCGAAGGGAGGAAGACCACTTAGACCATCTCAGAAAGCTCTTCAATAGGTTGCGTAGGTACAACTTGAAGTTAAATCCAGCCAAGTGCGCCTTTGGTGTTAAATCAGGCAAGTTGTTAGGATTTCTAGTCAGCCACAAAGGGATTGAGCTGGATCCCACTAAAATCCAGGCCATTACAGAAATGCTCATTCCTCAGACAGAGAAGGAAATACGGAAATTTTTGGGAAGAGTCAACTTTATTAGCAGGTTCATCTCTCAACTCACACCAACCTGTGAGCCTATCTTCAAGTTGTTAAGGAAAAACTCCTCCATGAAATGGAATGATGAGTGCCAGAAGGCCTTCCTTACAATTAAAGAGCAGCTAGTCAAAGATCCCATTTTGGTACCACACAGGGATGATGTTCCCATGTTCATGTACCTGTCCATAAGTGACAATGTCATGGGCTGCATGCCGGGTCAGAAAGACGATAGAGGCCGAGAACGAGCTATCTATTACCTCAGCAAAAGATTCAGCAGCAGTGAACACAAGTACACTCTGATTGAGAAGACTTGTTGTGCTTTAGCATGGGCTTCCATGAGGTTACAGCATTACCTCCATGGTCACACAACCCATCTCATATCCCGCGTGGATCCTCTCAAGTACTTGTTCTGTAAACCCATACTGAAATGCCGACTGTCCAGATGGCAGTTGATCCTACAACAATTTAACATCGTTTACGTGACGCAGAAGTCCATCAAAGATCAAGGAATTACGGATCAACAGGCCGTCGTACCTTCAGGGGATTTCAAACCCTTGGAAACATACTTCCCCGATGAAGGGATAATGGCAATTCAATAACACCTTCAGTATGGTACACGCCAAATATGGAACATGTATTTTGATGGAGCTGTTAATATGGAATGTTCTAGAGCTGGAGCAGTTCTAGTATCCGATACGAGGGAGCAGTATCCCGTCACCGTCAAATTGCAGTTTATCAGCACCAACAACACAGCTGAGTATGAAGGTTGTATCATGGGGCTAAAACTTGCCCATTGTGACGCCCCCAAAATTAGGTATACATCACCCATCTTGAGTCGTCAGATACATAGTACAGAATACAAATACAACTGATTAATACAACTGTCGTGTACAATACGACAAAACATAAACTGTGAGTTTGAATACAAATATTATCTTCTAGAGAGTATTCATACTCAAAAGGAGTCCTCATTACATTTATTAACACACCATTACATAGAATAGTGAGGACTACTAACTAATACTATCATTCGGACCATCACTCCGTTCCCCGACTTGCCCCAGCTACGTTCTCATTTCCTGAAGAGAACAGTGAAAGAAAGGGTGAGCTCAACTAGCCCAGTAAGAAATATTATGACTAAGATAATGCAGAATAAATTATCATTAGCCTTCAACAATGTTAAACTGATAAAATATAATAGACATCAAGTTTAACTACAGCGGAACAAGCAATCCATTAAAAGAGTCAAGTAGAAAATAAACTCTACTATCTTTTATGATTTAAAAGATTTTCCAACACTGTGATCGCTGGGACTCAGCTTAATAAAATAATCCACATCATCGAATCACCCCTGCACTACGGCCAAGGATATTCGTATATTCATTAATGGTCATGATCATGCCAACAACTGTCCATCAATGCACTACGGGCCAATGAGGACTTTTACCACATCATTTGTAACATTACGGTCATGATTATACCGAATAATCCCTGGTCATAATCATACCAAGTCCATCTATGCACTACAGGCCACAGATGACTTTTAACATTTTATAAACATGAGGATGATGACAATGATATAAGAATTCAATAAAACAAGTTCAAGAATTAATTTATCCAAGAATTAACAACGTCCAAATTGTCAACATGATACTGCATTGTGGAGTAAAATTCAAGAATGATCAGAAGAATATTTTCATGAAAAGATACTAGATGAAGCGCAAATATCAAGGATATTCCACTAATTTCATGGAGTATAGAAGTCAAAACTTTAACCAACTGAGTACAATAAAGAATGGAATAACAAAAGAAATCACCATGCATGCGATAGACCGCACAGACAGGTTATTCCAATAGAATAATAAATAATGGAACCAGGTCAGGTGAAAACACACAGACAGGATATTCCGACAGAATAATAAAATAATGAAGACGGAACCAGGTCTGGTGTAAAACACACAGACAGGATATTCCAACAGAATAATAAATAATAAAGACGGAACCAGGTCCGGTGTAAAACACACAGACAGGATGTTCCAACAGAATAATAATAACAACGGAACCAGGTCCGGTGTAAAACACACAGACAGGATGTTCCAACAGAATAATAATAAAAACGGAACCAGGTCCGGTGTAAAACACACAGACAGGATGTTCCAACAGAATAATAGAAGAATGTCACCAAGTATAGGGTAGACCGCGTATACAGGTTATTCCAACAGAATAATAAGAAATGGAATAACAGAAATTCTCTTCATGAATAAGAAAGAATAACATCCCTTACCGTTTTAAAGACGAGCTGAAATAAGGAAGTAGTTAAGTAGCAGAATACTCTTCTTCTCTCTCTCTATAGTTTCTCTCTATAGTTTCTCTCTCTAGAGTTCAGTGAATTCGTAAGAAATAATGAAGGAATGAGCTGCTATTTATAGAAAAATAGAATGCATAGTAACTAATCCATGAACGGTCCAGATTGATTACTTTAATCTGACGGTCCATATTTAAAGAAAAATCTTTTAAATAAAATATAATATATTCTATTTATAGAATAACTTTAATAAAGTATTCTGTTTTATATAAAAAGATGTTTCTGTTTTATTACGTTAATAATACGAATAAAACAAAACGTCATTATCGCTAAATAATTCATATTATTAACTGACAATAATTGAATCAAACTGAGTGACTTCTCACATAAGCATTAATAATCAATACCGTGTGCTACTATGCAACCACACGTATTACTGTACTTTTACTACCGAGTAGTTCAACAGTAACAATGGTAAAATTTCCGCCGTTATTTTTAATAAAATATTTTTGTCGTTTTCTCAATCCGACAATAATTCTGTTGTGGGGTCCACCAATGATTGTGCCGTTGTACGAATATTCCCGACAAAAAGAATATTCCCCGACCAAACGAATATTTTATAACAACTTGCTTACTTTGCAAAATTTATAAATATTACCCACAACTATAACATTATATCAAATTAACTCCATAATATTCAAAAATGATATTTATAGAAAATTCATCTTTATTTATAAAAGTTGGGGTCTTACAACCTCCCCTTCTTATGAAATTTCGCCCTCGAAATTAGGGTACGTACCTGGTATGTCGAAGAGGTAAGGATACCTTGATTTCATTTCAGATTCTAACTCCCAAGTCATTTCCTCAACATCGTGGTTTCTCCACAAAACTTTGACTTGAGGTATAACCTTGGAGCGTAGAATATGTTCCTTCTTATCCAAGATTTGAACAGGAACTTCTTCATACGTCAAATCCTCCGCTATTTCGTCCGGTTCTAACTCAATAATGTGGTTCGGGTCTTCCACATATTTGCGTAACATGGATATGTGAAAAACGTTATGAACACGAGACATACTTGGCGGTAAAGCGAGTCTATAAGCCACAGTTCCTACTCGATCGAGGATTAAAAATGGACCGATGAATCGAGGATTTAGCTTTCCTCTCTTTCCAAATCTCGTAACTCCTTTCCATGGAGCAACACGTAAGAACACATGATCTCCTACATCAAATTCCACGTCCTTTCGATGAAGATCAGCATAACTCTTTTGTCGATCTTGTGAGGTTTTTATACGTTGTCGGATCGTTTGAATCTTTTCTGTAGTCATACGTACCAACTCCGGTCCCAACAACGTTGCTTCACCCACCTCATCCCAGCATACTGGAGAACGACATTTTCTTCCATACAATGCTTCGAATGGAGCCATGCCAATACTTGCTTGATAACTGTTGTTGTAGGAAAACTCCACCAATGGTAAGAACTTGTCCCAACTTCCCTTGAAGTCAAAGACACAGAGTCTTAATAGATCTTCAAGAGTTTGAATAGTCCTCTCTGATTGTCCGTCCGTCTGAGGATGATATGCTGAACTAAATCGTAAATCCGTGCCCATAGCTTTTTGTAAACTAACCCAAAATCGTGAAGTGAATCTTGGGTCTCGATCAGAAACTATGGATACTGGCATACCATGCAGTCTTACAATCTCGTTTATGTACATACGAGCAAGACGTTCAAGTGTATAAGTTTCTCGTATCGGTAAGAAATGAGCAGACTTGGTCAATCTATCAACAATGACCCAAATCGCATCAATACCTTGAGAAACCCTAGGAAGACCGGTAACGAAATCCATGGTAATGTGCTCCCACTTCCATTCTGGAATTTCAAGTGGTTGCAATGGACCTTTTGGTACTTGATGCTCCGCTTTGACTCGTTGACAAGTTAGACACCTTGAGATAAACAACGCTATCTCTCTCTTCATATTGCTCCACCAAAATGTATGACGAAGATCATGATACATTTTGGTACTTCCAGGATGGATTGCAAACGGTGTGTTGTGCGCCTCCATCATGATTTCATACTTTAAATCAGGGTTGTTAGGAACACAAAGTCTGGAGTTGACTCGAAGTATTCCTTCTTCATCGATTCTTGCTTCCGGCATAGCACCTTCTTGCACTTTCTTCCTCATACGCATCAGCTCCAGGTCTGTAGCTTGAGCAGCTTTAACTTTATCGATTAAAGTCGGTTCTACTCGTATATTCGCCATCATCACATGGGTCCCTGGAGTCTTTAACTCTATCTCCATCCTTTGCAAATCACACAAAATGGGCCTTTGTGTTGACAATATCGCACTCGTACTTGCATATGATCTTCTACTCAATGCGTCAGCTACCACGTTCGCTTTTCCAGGATGGTATTGAATGGTATGATCATAATCTTTCAACAGTTCAAGCCAACGTCGTTGTCGCATGTTGAGTTCCTTTTGAGTGAAGAAATATTTGAGGCTTTTATGATCCGTAAAGATCTCCACCTTCTCCCCATACAAGTAATGCCTCCAAATTTTAAGTGCAAAGACAACAGCTGCCAACTCTAGATCATGAGTAGGATAATTCCTCTCATATTCCTTGAGTTGTCTTGATGCATAGGCTATGACTTTTCCATGTTGCATGAGAACGCATCCCAACCCTTTGCTCGAAGCATCACTGTAGATGACAAATCCCTCCGAGCCAGATGGTATTGTTAGAACAGGTGCTGAAATGAGTCTCCTCTTGAGTTCTTGAAAACTCTGCTCACATTCTTCGCTCCAACCGAACTTTGTATCTTTCCGAGTCAGCTGAGTTAATGGAGTAGCGATTCGAGAAAATCCTTCCACGAATCTCCTATAATAACCAGCCAAACCAAGAAAGCTACGTACTTCGGTCACTGATTTAGGTTGCTCCCAGCTTTGAATAGCTTCAATCTTTGCCGGGTCAACCGATATTCCACGACTTGATACTACGTGCCCAAGGAATGCTACCTCCTCCAGCCAGAACTCGCATTTCTTCAACTTGGCATAAAGTTTGTATTCACGAAGCTTTTGGAGTACCAACCTCAAGTGTTGCTCATGATCTTCACGGCTTTTGGAATAAACAAGGATGTCATCAATAAAGACGACCACAAAGTGATCCAAATATTCCTTGAATACCCGGTTCATCATATCCATGAAGGCAGCAGGAGCATTAGTCAATCCGAAAGACATAACTAAGAATTCATAATGCCCATACCGAGTTCTGAAGGCAGTCTTTGGAATATCCTCAGTTCTAACCTTCAGCTGATAATATCCAGAACGAAGATCGATCTTTGAAAAGAATTGTGCTCCTTGCAACTGGTCAAACAGGTCATCAATACGTGGCAATGGGTACCTATTTTTGATGGTGACATGATTCAACTCCCGATAATCAATACAAAGTCGCATACTCCCATCTTTCTTCTTCACGAACAGAACAGGAGCACCCCAAGGAGAAGTACTAGGACGAATAAAACCAATGTCTAACAATTCCTGCAGTTGGGTCTTTAACTCCTGAAGTTCAATAGGAGCCATTCGATATGGGGCTTTGGAAATGGGTTTTGTACCGGGTTCAAGGTCGATACAAAATTCAATTTCACGCTCTGGGGGTAGGCCAGGAAGTTCTTCGGGAAATACGTCAGGAAATTTATTAACAACAGAAATATCATTCAAAGCTGACGTATTTTTGTTTAGATCTGTGACATGAGCTAAGAAAGCTTGACATCCGTTTTTCAATAAACGAATAGCTTTATGGCTTGAGATGACAGCGATTGATTTTAATGGTTTGGTTGCTTGAATTCGCATAATAGGTCGATTAGGAATATGAAAGCTAACAACCTTACGAAAACAATCAATTTTTGCATGATGAGTAGTTAACCAATCAATCCCTAGAATCACGTCAAATGCAAGTATTTTTAATGAAATAAGATCGACAGGTAATGTGTGGGTACCAACTTGAACCAAACAAGACTTATAAACCGTGGATGTAATGAAGGTTTCTCCCAATGGAGTTTCAACAGATAAGTCAAAGTCTAATTTCTCCGGAATCAAATTTAATCGATGAGCGCAAGTAGGAGAAATAAAAGAATGGGTAGAACCGGTATCAAATAAAGTATAGACTTCGTTAGAGTTTATGATAAGCTTACCCGTGATGACCTCATTCGGGTTCCTTGCTTTCTGGGAGTTCACAACAAACGCTCTCCCTTGCACAACCGGTTTTGACTTTTCTGGGACGGCCTTTGGTGCCTCCATCCTAGCTGAATTTGTCTTCGGTAAACGACAAAATCGGGCTAAATGACCTTCTCTTCCACAATTATAACATGCTTTGGACGGCATCGCGCAGTTTGGACTGATGTGCCCCTCCCCTCCGCATTTGAAACATATGATAGGTGGTCGTTCTCCTTCCTTAACGACAGGTGCTGGTGCTGACGTCTTTCCATCATTGTTGAATCTCCTCTTCTTGAAATGTCCATTCTTATTGTTTTGGCCCTGATTACCACCGAAGTGGTTACCATTTCTGGCCTGTTGATTCCCTCCACGCTTGTTGTCACCGCTTCGATGACTGCTCTCACTGGTATTATCATTTTGCCGGCTGCTCTCTTTTGGTTGCGTTGTCTCGTTATCGCGCTCCACCAACTGAGCCCTATTTACAACATCTGAATACAAACACAGTTTATGAGAAACAAGATGTTGACGTATCTCCGGCTTCAAACCTCTTAAAAACATTCGCGTCATTCTTTCTTCATTATCCACCAGGTGGGACGCAAACCGGGATAACTCCGCAAATTTTGCCTCGTACTGCGACACGGTCATATTATTCTGCTCCAATTTGATGAACTCCACCTCCTTCATGTGACGAATACTCTCGGGAAAGTATTTGTCGTTAAACAGCTCTTGGAACTTCTCCCAAGACATCTTCAGTGCGGCAGGTTGAGTACGCTTTATCGATTCCCACCAGTAATCTGCCTCTCCTCGCAACATAAAGGCGGCAAAGGGAACCTTTTGCTCCTCGGAGCAACCCAAGACATCAAATATCTTGGTGATCTGCTTTATCCATGTTTCAGCTACAAGTGGTTTGGGTTCTCCCTTAAACTCCGGTGGTCCCAGCTCCTTAAACTGTTTAGCGGTGACCGCCTGAGAGTTTCCAGTATTTCCACCTACGTTGTGGACAGGAGCCGCTTTCACCTGTTGTTGCATGAATTGCATAAAACCTCTGAACATTCCATCATTCATCATCTGGTCAGTGTTGTTGTTTGCATGAGGATTGTCACCTTCCTGATGCACATTATCCTGATTATTGATATGTGGTGAATCAACAGTCGTCTGTGCTCCATTGCTATTCTCAACATTCTCAGATGCCATTTTCAGATACTGCCACAAAATAAAAGTTAATTGATATGTCATATATTATCCTTATATTATGACCGACCAATTAAATACCATGCAAATAAACTTAGGTAGGTCATACTAGCGAAGGAATTTCCCGTCTCTCCCCTCCTAGTTCTATTCTCACATCTTAGCCAGGGATCATATCCCTAAGCTCTGATACCAACTGTGACGCCCCCAAAATTAGGTATACATCACCCATCTTGGGTCGTCAGATACATAGTACAGAATACAAATACAACTTACTAATACAACTGTCGTGTACAATACGACAAAACATAAACTGTGAGTTTGAATACAAATATTATCTTCTAGAGAGTATTCATACTCAAAAGGAGTCCTCATTACATTTATTAACACACCATTACATAGAATAGTGAGGACTACTAACTAATACTATCATTCGGACCATCACTCCGTTCCCCGACTTGCCCCAGCTACGTTCTCATTTCCTGAAGAGAACAGTGAAAGAAAGGGTGAGCTCAACTAGCCCAGTAAGAAATATTATGACTAAGATAATGCAGAATAAATTATCATTAGCCTTCAACAATGTTAAACTGATAAAATATAATAGACATCAAGTTTAACTGCAGCGGAACAAGCAATCCATTAAAAGAGTCAAGTAGAAAATAAACTCTACTATCTTTTATGATTTAAAAGATTTTCCAACACTGTGATCGCTGGGACTCAGCTTAATAAAATAATCCACATCATCGAATCACCCCTGCACTACGGCCAAGGATATTCGTATATTCATTAATGGTCATGATCATGCCAACAACTGTCCATCAATGCACTACGGGCCAATGAGGACTTTTACCACATCATTTGTAACATTACGGTCATGATTATACCGAATAATCCCTGGTCATAATCATACCAAGTCCATCTATGCACTACAGGCCACAGATGACTTTCAACATTTTATAAACATGAGGATGATGACAATGATATAAGAATTCAATAAAACAAGTTCAAGAATTAATTTATCCAAGAATTAACAACGTCCAAATTGTCAACATGATACTGCATTGTGGAGTAAAATTCAAGAATGATTAGAAGAATATTTTCATGAAAAGATACTAGATGAAGCGCAAATATCAAGGATATTCCACAAATTTCATGGAGTATAGAAGTCAAAACTTAACCAACTGAGTACAATAAAGAATGGAATAACAAAAGAAATCACCATGCATGCGATAGACCGCACAGACAGGTTATTCCAACAGAATAATAAATAATGGAACCAGGTCCGGCGAAAACACACAGACAGGATATTCCGACAGAATAATAAATAAGAATAATGAAGACGGAACCAGGTCTGGTGTAAAACACACAGACAGGATATTCCAACAGAATAATAAAGAAATAATAAAGACGGAACCAGGTCCGGTGTAAAACACACAGACAGGATGTTCCAACAGAATAATAATAACTACGGAACCAGGTCCGGTGTAAAACACACAGACAGGATGTTCCAACAGAATAATAATAACAACGGAACCAGGTCCGGTGTAAAACACACAGACAGGAAGTTCCAACAGAATAATAGAAGGATGTCACCAAGTATAGGGTAGATCCGCGTATACAGGTTATTCCAACAGAATAATAAGAAATGGAATAACAGAAATTCTCTTCTTGAATACGAAAGAATAATATCCCTTACTGTTTTAAAGACGAGCTGAAATAAGGAAGTAGTTAAGTAGCAGAATACTCTTCTTCTCTCTCTCTATAGTTTCTCTCTATAGTTTCTCTCTCTAGAGTTCAGTGAATTCGTAAGAAATAATGAAGGAATGAGCTGCTATTTATAGAAAAATAGAATGCATAGAAACTAATCCATGAACGGTCCAGATTGATTACTTTAATCTGACGGTCCATATTTAAAGAAAAATCTTTTAAATAAAATATAATATATTCTATTTATAGAATAACTTTAATAAAGTATTCTGTTTTATATAAAAAGATGTTTCTGTTTTATTACGTTAATAATACGAATAAAACAAAACGTCATTATCGCTAAATAATTCATATTATTAACTGACAATAATTGAATCAAACTGAGTGACTTCTCACATAAGCATTAATAATCAATACCGTGTGCTACTATGCAACCACACGTATTACTGTACTTTTACTACCGAGTAGTTCAACAGTAACAATGGTAAAATTTCCGCCGTTATTTTTAATAAAATATTTTTGTCGTTTTCTCAATCCGACAATAATTCCGTTGTGGGGTCCACCAATGATTGTGTCGTCGTACGAATATTCCACGACAAAAAGAATATTCCCCGTCCAAACGAATATTTTATAACAACTTGCTTACTTTGCAAAATTTATAAATACTACCCACAACTATAACATTATATCAAATTAACTTCATAATATTCAAAAATGATATTTATAGAAAATTCATCTTTATTTATAAAAGTTGGGGTCTTACACCCATTCAATGGGCATTAGGCGGTTAACTGTCTTTGGGGATTCAGAGTTGGTAGTCAAACAATCCACTTGAATCTATCAAACCAAAGAGCTATATTTATTGCCTTACCATCGGCAAGTTTTACAAATGGCTTCGGAGTTCGAAGAGATCTCCTTTCTACACATTCCTCGTAATAGGAATGACTTTGTAGACGCGCTAGCAACTTTGGCCTCCTTGATTCACATACCTGACAAGGAACACATGCCAAGCGTCACATTTGCCCTGCAAAAGGCACCAGCCTATGGGAACTATGTTAAAGAAGTATCGGATGAACTACCTCCCATCCAGCATCCTTGGTATCAACACATCAAGGAGTACTTAGAAGATGGATCTACACCCGCTGAGGTGAGCTCGACTGAGAAAAGACAGATTCATCGACTGTCTATGAAATTCTACCTGAACGGAGATGCACTCTATAAAAGTGATGCAGGATTAGGTCTCCTCAGATGTCTGGACCAGGACCAAGCACAAAGGCTCATGGATGAGGTCCATCGTGGAGTATGCGGCCCACACATGAGCGGCCCACTACTTGTTAAAAAGATCCTCAGAACAGGACATTACTGGCTTACTCTCAAGGCTGACTGCAATGACCACGTCAGGAGATGTTATCAGTGCCAAATTCATGGGAATGCTATTCACGCCCCTCTGATGGAGCTCCATAATATGAGTTCGCCTTGACCCTTCTCAATGTGGGGAATGGACGTGATCGGGCCCATCAAGCCCAAAGCTAGTAATGGGCATCGGTTTATCTTCACCATGATCGACTACTTCACCAAGTGGGTAGAAGCAGCCTCCTTCCCCAGGGTTACCAAAGAAGTTATCATTGCTTTCATTAGAAATAATATCATCTGTCGATATGGACAACCAGAGGTAATTGTATCAGACAATGCTAAAAACCTCAACAACAAAATGATGGGGGAGTTATGTAATAAATTCCACATTAAACACCTTAACTCCGTCATCTATCGTCCAAAGATGAATGGTGTTGTTGAACTGGCTAACAAAAATATCAAGAAGATCATGTAAAAGATGTCCATCAACCACAAAGGATGGCCTGACCTATTGCCTCTTACTCTGTTAGCCTACAGAACATCAATGCGTACTTTAACTAGGGCAACCCCCTATGCATTAACCTATCGGATGGAAGCAGTGCTCCCCATAAAAGTGGAAATGGAATCCCTCAGAGTATTGATAGATGCTCAGCTGGATGAAGATCAATGGGTACAAGATAGGTATCACCAATTGTCTCTCATAGATGAAAGGCGAACCCCGACTATCTTCCATGGTCAGTTATATCAACAAAGGTTCGCCAGATCCTACAACAGAAAAGTTTGGCTACGGCAGTTTAAAGAACATGACTTGGTTTTGAAGAAGATCATTGACAATCAAGATCAATCTAAGGGAAAATTCACTCATAACTGGGAAGGCCCATTTGTTGTCAAGGAGGTATTGACAGGAGGTGGTCTCAGATTGCAGGAAATGGAAGGCGATGAATTTTCGCAACTCATCAATTCAGACACCGTGAAATGGTACTATGTCTGAAGTTACTATCAAGCAAACATTCTGGTGTTAGATTATCAGATCACCAGTCATTCTGGTTCTTTAACCCTTCACTACATACATCTCTTTTCCACACTGCACCCCTCAGGGAAACACACTTTTTAACCCAGCAGCCTGGTTTTCGGATCTCCAGATCCTTTTCTCTCCACTTGGTTTTTTAACCCTTACTCACTTTGGTTATCCCATTAGGGATTGAACCTTTCACACTTGCAGTTTGTCCCCAAACATGGGATCAAACTTTTCACACATGCAGTTTATCCTGAACGTAGGATTAAACTTTCTTCTCCCCCGCAGTTTGTCCTCCACACAGGATCAAACTTTTCATCGGCTACAAATCATCCTGAGGGGCAAACTACGTCGACTTGATCTCCTTGATACACGGAAGTACGTAGGCAACCATTTTATATGGCCCGGTCGCAAAAAAAACAACAACAAAAACACTTCTACACCCTTCTCATTACAAAAACAAAAACAACAAAAACATTCCTACACCCTTTTCTGCCACAAATAGCGTTGAACCTCTTACACCAGGTTCAAACTACACAGACCTATTCTCCTCTTTAATAGGAGTACGTAGGCAGCCATTTATGGTTCGGTCTCAGCACCTACCAAAACACAAATACTTGTCAACAGTATTGGGATCATCCTTCAATCCATTACAATTCATCGGGTTCAAACCAAAGGGATGGAACTACCTGACCTCCTCCTAAATAGGAGACTTGGCAACCATCTAAGCTACGGTTGTACCTTGAAGAGAAATACCAATCCATAAGAAATGGAATTAACTAGGCTCCTCCTAAATAGGAGTACTGGCGACCATCTGTGGTGCGATCAATCTCAGAGAGGAAAGGCACACTCCTCTCCACATTTCTATACAGAAACCAGTCCCAAGACACCAAAGATGGTAGGGACACATACAGATCAATGATCCATTCTGAACTATCCAGAGATAACTCAATGTCCATCCATCAAGGAGGAATTTAGAATATATCAAGATCACAAGCCCTGAAGAAGCAGACAAATATCAAGCAAGTATTCAGGCATATCTAAAAGGGAAGTGATAAAAAATATATTTTCCTGCTATATATAATGTTGTTTGATATACACAATATAAACTGTACATGACAAAATGGATAAGCTAATCTGTGCAGGAAAATACAAGCCCATCTACAAATCAGTGTATATGCGAGCTATCAAGCCCAACATGGCATCTCTCTCAGAAGAAGGAGGTAACATTGTGGTCTCATATACAAGGGTATCCACGTGAGCTAACAAATCTACAGCCATCTGTATGATGATCCTATGCTCATCGATGTATGTGCTCATCTCTGTAATCATGCCAGTGGTGAGGGACCTCACTGTGGTACTATCTGTGACGGCTACTTCCTGGGCAGATATCGCACCATCCCTCTCAACTATCACTACATCTCTGGCTGATCTAGCCTTATCCCGCTCAACAACAGCGGCATCTCTACGGGCTAATGCCTCGTCTCTCTCTAACAGAGTTGCATCTCTTCCATCAAGGGTTGTTAACATCAAGGATCTAGCCTAATCTCTCTCGAAGGCCATCAGATGAAGACTATGCTCGAAATATTGTGTCGAATGCTGGATCACAACAGTGCTAGTACTGGGAGAATCTAAAAGAGCTGTTGGCAACCCAGTGAATGGCTCCTCCTCGGTGGGAGAATCAATGTCCTCCATGGGCTCTCCATCATCTGAATCACTATTTGGCACTGTGGATACTGCCGCAATCGATGAAGTCTCTGTCTCTATCCACGTAGAATACTCTGGTGAACAACCCAGATGGCTAAAAAAAGCAGCTATCTCACGCTGATCCCAACAGGCATATACCCGGGATCGGTCCTCTGCTGATAGATGGCGAGAAGTTAAACGCTGACCTAACGCCCCCTCAAAAGGATGGAAATCCTGGAACTGATCGACTGACACATCACGGCCAGGGGGTGATAAGTAGTCATGCCCCTCAAACCAGCCAGAGGGAGATAATCCATGCCCGGAGCATGAGTAATGAAGTTGTAGGGTGAACTGAGCCCTGTACATGGTAAGATAGCAAATGGATC
Source organism: Panax notoginseng (assembly GCA_016801055.1). Classification (NCBI taxonomy): domain Eukaryota; kingdom Viridiplantae; phylum Streptophyta; class Magnoliopsida; order Apiales; family Araliaceae; genus Panax; species Panax notoginseng. Next base: position 33,086,055 of record CM029017.1, read on the forward strand.
TCCGATCCCAGCCAGGAAAACGGACCAAGATACAAGATATGTACACTCTGCAGGCTGGAAAGAATACGACGTAGCTATCTCATAGGTGAAGCAGTACCCGTGTCAGCGAAAAGTACCAATCGGTCTCAAGTGTGACATAAACCATACGTAAATATGACCGAACTACATGTGAATACCCCTACAGGGTAAGTGCTGTGGAACGTGGTCGACCTTAGCATCTCCGCCAAAATCATCGAAATGATGGTCTAACCCTCCCTGAGAGCTCTCACTACCATGATAACACCGATATCCAACTCATCCATATATCGTGGCATGTACACGTATGATAATACACATAACAACAATACATCTACTCTGGCCAAATGCCACTGGTCCTCTGGTATGGTGAAATCCTCAGAATACCTAGCATAGCTGTCCTCAGAGCCAAATCTGTTAATCAGAAAATGCTGGGATATCACTTGGCCGGATGTGATCTCATCTTGCACAACCCTATGCCTTAGTCCGGTGAGGGTCATAAACTGTCGACTCATGTCCCCAATAGCCATATGCACACAAGGTCTATCAAGTGGCAGCATCGTCAAACGTGCATACTCCTCCAGAGTCGGAGTCAACTCCATGGGTCCCAAATTGGAAAACCTGCCTCTCCGGTACCCAGTGCTCCAGCATGCCCTCCACAAATCCTGCGGGAACCTGAAACATTAAGAGGGTCATAGAATGTTATAATAGCTGATCTACAGTCACCCTATCTGTAGGTGACATACTATCATACCACGACCTCGGATGGGATGCCAACAATACTGGTGGGGTGTGATCTATACGGCTGCCTGTCGAAAAAGACATCTGTGTGGGCCGTATTATAATACCATCCAAGGGTCAATGTTGAATATCTCTAGACATATACATATACATAACATGATAAATGCATAACAGATAATAGATGGCAATATGATGTAGGGAATAGAAGAAAGTACATACATTCCTAAGTACATCATCATCTATATACATCATCTCTGTACAGATAAAAATACAGGAAAATGGAGCACAGACGTCGTACTACTAACAGAGGCCTATCAAAAAATATAGTGAGAATGGGGCACAGACACCCAATATCTAACAGAGGCCTGTCAAAAGAGATAACGAGAATACACATTAGAAGAAGACAATGGTGTCAATATCTACATCATCTATAAGACCCCAACTTTTATGAATAAAGATGAATTTTTCTATAAATATTGTAAGACTTCGAATTTTATGAAATAAAAGTATTCAATTTTTCTTATAATTACTATTCAGTAAATGGTTAAATTGATAAAAGTTAAAGTTAAGGGTGATATATGAAAAAAAAATTCAAAATAAGCAAGTGGTTATAAAATATTCATTGTTGTCGGGGAATATTCGTTTGGTCGTGGAATATTCTTTCTGTCGGAGAATATTCGTACGACGGCGCAGCTATTTGTGGGCCCCATAACGAATAATTGTCGGATGAAGATAATGACAAAATTGAGTTTTTATAATTAACGGCGTAGTTGTTACCGTTAACACTGTTGGAATACCCGGTGGTTAAAATACAGTAATACGCATTGTTACACAGTAGAACACTGATTGCACAGTATTTTTGAATTATTGATTCTTACGAAGGAAGGCACTACTCAATAATTATTACAGTAGTTACTGTTCAATATTTTATTTTATTGATTCAATAATTGCTGCGTTGATATTTTATATTATTATTGTTTCAATAATTGTTGATGCACAGTATTTTCCATTATCAAATCAATAATTCATATTATTTAGAATAATATTATTAGATAGCATTATTGATAATGTCTAAAAAGTTCTGTCTAAGGAGAGGTTTGGCCATCTAATTGCGCGCCAGTATGGAGAAATCTTTATTGAAAAGCCCCCTCTTTCTTGGGAATGGTCTGGTTGTCATAAATGTGTTTTTGTAATATTATTTGTGAATAATTAATTATTGATTCATATGATAAGGAAATATTTATTTTATGTATATATAAATGAGGGATATATTTTTGTGGTTAAAAATGAAGAAGTTAATGTTGAGATTTTTATCAGTATTTTTGTCGGAATGGAGGTATTAAAAATTAGAGTTTTTGAGATATTTTGCGGGGGTTATAATTTTTAATCCGACCGTTGGATCGTGGTAATTTTTGGATATGTTATACATATATAAGTTGAGTATATGTCCACAAATTTTGAACCGTTAAAAATGAACGTATGATTTATTATGAATTTTACGAGATGACTGGTTCAGAAATTATTGAAGTTTCGAAATTTATCATTTTGGTGGAAAATTCTAAAATTGGTGGGCCCCACTCTTGGTTGGTGAAGAAATATGATGAGATTTTTATTCAAATGTGGTGGGTGGGAATAGTAACAGATAAAGCCATCAGGTTACAGGTTAAGTCTGCTTCGGCGTGCTAACATTTTCCTATAAATAGAGGGCTAAGTTAGAATTGAAAATCACACCAGAAACATAAGCTTTCTCTCTTTCTCTCTCTATATTGTGAAGCATATTTTATGAGTATTTAGATACTTTGAGAGTTGCTATTCAGTGCAAGTTTCCTTCGACTTTGCATTCCAGTCGGAAATACTGCATTTTGAGGTAAGGGATAGTAAGGGATTTTAAGGGTTGTTATGATTTTCAGTTTCGTAATTTTTCTGAACTTCAAAAATTCTGGAAAAATTTGAAATGATATTTTGATGAGTTTTATTGATTGTGTCCCAAAATGGTAATTTTTGGATGTATAGATTAAGAGTTCTGAATTTTACGGGAAAAGACTATTTTAAAAGTAACCGCTTATAACTCCTTGTGGTTAACTCCAAAATTGATGAAATTTTTATTTGGAGTACATCTATATAATATCATATATGAGTTATATGCAGATTTTTTATGAGGAATTTGGTTATTGGTGATGAAATCTTAAGAGTTTGGCAATTTATGATGATTAAATGCATTAATTAGTAAAATGTAAACAATTTAAATAAATTGTTTATAAGTTTAAGAAATGTTATTTCAATATCATTATACCAAAATATTGGTATGGATTTTATTGTGAAATTTCTACCTTTTTGTGTCGGAGTTACTATTCATGAGTTACTATTCACGAGTTACTATTCACGAGTTACTATGCACGAGTTACTATTCACGAGTTACTATTCATGATAAAAATTGGTTTCTTTTTCTGACCAAATTATCGTTGATTTATGATTGTTGCTCTTGAAAATAAATGCAGTTGTTGATCATATTATTTTTTATTATCATATATAATATTTTTATAACACTGATGTTGAATTTCTCTTTCACTTGAGGGTAAAGATGGGTAGATTATTGGTATGATCATGACTAGGGTTCTCTTTGGCCAGTAGTGGAAAAGTTGAATTGTGACTGGTATGATCATGACCATTGAATTTATAATTGAATGTATTTAGCTTAAGTGAAAGGTGAATTGATCAACATGGTTATAATTATTGTTTATATAAGTTCTAAAATGATTATATATTTCTTTGAAATATGAATATATTTGGCATGTAGTGCAAATATGAACTGTTGAGGAATATCTTTGGCCTGTAGTGCAAAGATGAATTATTGATGAATATCTTTGGCCCGTAGTGCAAAGATGACATATTGTTGAATATCTTTGGCTAGAAGTGCAAAGATGAACAGGTGTTGAAATGAACATGACCAACTGGTGATACAAATGAATATCTTTGGTCGTGGTGCAAAGATGAAGTTATTAGTATGATTATGAACAGAAAATGTGATTTGGTGTAACCATGATCTTTGATATTTCAGGTAAAGATAGGTGATGAAAATTATCTTCGTCCTGAATGAGAAGAGGAATTTAGAACTACAGTTATGATTATGAGTTATTCATATGATTGTGGACCAGAATTGTTGATTGATGTTACAGGGATAAAATATTGTTAGTGGATTTTTAACATTGAAAAGATAATAGACTTTATAGTCTATTTGACTCTTCTAATGGATTTCTCGTTCTGCTGCAACTATGGTTGAAATTTTTATCATCTACCATATGTTCTAAATTTCTGATTTATTATTGATGAAGGCTATTGATAATTTAATTATCTTTATTCATGATATTCTTTACTGAGCTAGTTGTGCTCAGCCTTTTGCTTCACAATTCATTTCAGGTAATAAGAGTGTAGCTGGGTCGAGCGATGGTAACGGGGAAATAGAACGGTGGTCTCTAGCTGTGGAGATTCTCCCGAAGTAGTATAGAAAAATTCATTTAGTAGTTCTATTTGGTGAATCTAATAGGGTAAGGTGTACCCAACGTTGGAAGGGTGTTTTGTCACTATCATACAAGATGTCTAACGACATACAACCTCGTGTCATCATAAGACAGGATTGTGCTCATCCACTTGCTGAGTATATATACAACCACTACCTATATAATCTTGGTGTTTGTTTGAAGTATAATTCTCAATTAGAGACAGTGGAGATAATGATAAGTTAAGAGAAGACTCACCATTGGGAAGAATATGATAGTAATCTTCTCATTTTTCTTTAGGGTCTATTGGGTCAACCAATGATAATTCTGTGGCCATATGATATCTATCATAACCTAGAAGCATGGCCTCCCATGTACGAAGGTTTCCTTGAGCACTTCCCAAAGATTCTAGTTTCTAAAACAGTTTTTGACTGTACCTTTATGTAAGGTACCTTTGTGAGGTGCTGACACATGATGGTGTCCAATGTCACATTTGATATATATTTGTATCCAAACTCACGGCATATGTGTTGTTGTATTTTGCACGAAAATTGTTGTAATAAAGTTGTAGTTATTTTCTGTACCATGTATTTGACGACTCAGAGTGGGTTGGATGGAATGGACCTATTTTGGGGTTGTCACAGGTGGTATCAGAGCTATAAGTAAAGAGCCCCGAGCCTCTCGCTGGTGACTTCCTGTTGATGGGGGATGCACCGAAGCCAGACTCTCCGTAGGGGACGCCGTTCTGCGGTGGCAAACTGATAGGTATCAATGTAAGGTGCTGACATAGGTTGGTGTCCAGAGTTACAGGTGGTATCAGAGCTTAGGGATATGGTCTCTGGCGGAGATCGGGAAATATAACTAGGAGGGGAGAGATGAGTAAATCATTCGCTAATGTGTCCTACCTAAGCTTATTTATTGGTCATTCATAATATCGAGATATTATGTGATATGTCTAATTAACCCTTATTTTGAAGCTGTATTCTAGAATGATATCTGAAATACAGGAGATGAGCATTAGAGAAATCATGATGACAGGGAATATAGAATCTGAAATGAAAGCAAGGTATTCTCAACTTTTCGAAATACCAGGTACGTAAATTTCGGAGACGAAATTTCATAAGGAGGGGAGATTGTAAGACCCTGAATTTTATGAAATAAAAGTATTCAATTTTTCTTATAATTACTATTCAGTAAATGGTTAAATTGATAAAAGTTAAAGTTAAGGGTGATATATAAAAAAAATTTTCAAAATAAGCAAGTGGTTATAAAATATTCATTGTTGTCGGGGAATATTCGTTTGGTCGTGGAATATTCTTTCTGTCGGAGAATATTCGTACGACGGCGCAGCTATTTGTGGGCCCCATAACGAATAACTGTCAGATAAAGGTAACGACAAAAATTGAATTTTTATAATTAACGGCGTAGTTGTTACCGTTAACACTATTGGAATACCCGGTGGTTAAAATACAGTAATACGCGTTGTTACACAGTAGCACACTGATTGCACAGTATTTTTGAATTATTGATTCTTACGAAGGCACTACTCAATAATTGTTACAGTAGTTACTGTTCAATATTTTATTTTATTGATTCAATAATTGTTGCGTTGATATTTTATATTATTGTTGTTTCAATAATTGTTGCTGCACAGTATTTCCCATTATCAGATCAATAATTCATATTATTTAGAATAATATTATTAGATAGCATTATTGACAATGTCTAGAAAGTTCTGTCTAAGAAGAGGTTTGGTCATCTAATTGGGCGCCAGTAAGGAGAAATATTTATTAGAAAGCCCCCTCTTTCCTGAGAACGGCCTGGTTGTCATAAATGTGTTTTTGTAATATTATTTGTGAATAATTAATTATTGATTCATATGATAAGTAAATATTTATTTTATGTAGATATAAATGAGGGATATATTTTTGTGGTTAAAAATGAAGGAGTTAATGTTGAGGTTTTTATCAGTATTTTTGTCGGGAGGTATTAAAAATTAGGGTTTTTGAGATATTTTGCGGGGGTTATAATTTTTAATCCGACCGTTGGATCGTGGTAATTTTTGGATATGTTATACATATATAAGTTGAGTATATGTCCACAAATTTTGAACCGTTAAAAATGAACGTATGATTTATTATGAATTTTACGAGATGACTGGTTCAGAAATTGTTGAAGTTTCGGAATTTATCATTTTGGTAGAAAATTCTAGAATTGGTGGGCCCCACTCTTGGTTGGTGAAAAAATATGATGAGATTTTTATTCAAATATGGTGGGTGGAAATAGTAACAGGTAAAGCCATCAGGTTGCAGGTTAAGTCTGCTTCGGCGTGCTAACATTTTCCTATAAATAGAGGGCTAAGTTAGAATTGAAAATCACACCAGAAACATAAGCTTTCTCTCTTTCTCTCTCTATATTGTGAAGCATATTTTATGAGTATTTAGATACTTTGAGAGTTGCTATTCAGTGTAAGTTTCTTTCGGCATTGCATTCCAGTCGGAAATACTGTATTTTGAGGTAAGGGATAGTAAGGGATTTTAAGGGTTGTTATGATTTTCAGTTTCGTAATTTTTTTGAACTTCAAAAATTCTAGAAAAATTTGAAATGATATTTTGATGAGTTTTATTGATTGTGTCCAAAAATGGTGATTTTTGGATGTATAGATTAAGAGTTATGAATTTTACGGGAAAAGACTATTTTAAAAGTAACCGCTTATAACTCCTTGTGGCTAACTCCAAAATTGATGAAATTTTTATTTGGAGTACATCTATATAATATCATATATGAGTTATATGCAGATTTTTTATGAGGGATTTGGTTATTGGTGATGAAATCTTAAGAGTTTGGCAATTTATGATGATTAAATGTATTAATTAGTAAAGTGTAAATAATTTAAATAAATTGTTTATAAGTTTAAGAAATGTTATTTCAATATCATTATACTAAAATATTGGTATGGATTTTATTGTGGAATTTCTACCTTTTTGTGTCGGGGTTACTATTCATGAGTTACTATTCACGAGTTACTATTCACGAGTTACTATTCATGACAAAAATTGGTTTCTTTTTCTGACCAAATTATCGTTGATTTATGATTGTTGCTCTTGAAAATAAATGCAGTTGTTGATCATATTGCTTTTTATTATCATATATAACATTTTTATAACCCTGATGTTGAATTTCTCTTTCACTTGAGGGTAAAGATGGGTAGATTATTGGTATGATCATGACTAGGGTTCTCTTTGGCTAGTAGTGGAAAAGTTGAATTGTGACTGGTATGATCATGACCATTGAATTTATAATTGAATATATTTAGCTTAAGTGCAAAGGTGAATTAATCAACATGGTTATAATTATTGTTTATATAAGTTCTAAAATGATTATATATTTCTTTGAAATATGAATATATTTGGCCTGTAGTGCAAATATGAACTGTTGAGGAATATCTTTGGCCTGTAGTGCAAAAGATGAATTATTGATGAATATCTTTGGCTCGTAGTGCAAAGATGACATATTGTTGAATATCTTTGGCTAGTAATGCAAAGATGAATAGGTGTTGAGATGAACATGACCAACTGGTGATACAAATGAATATCTTTGGTCGTGGTGCAAAGATGAAGTTATTAGTATAATTATGAACAGAAAATGTGATTTGGTGTAACAATGATCTTTGATGTTTCAGGTAAAGATAGGTGATGAAAATTATCTTCGTCCTGAATGAGAAGAGGAATTTAGAACTACAGTTATGATTATGAGTTATTCATATGATTGTGGACCAGAATTGTTGATTGATGTTACAAGGATAAAATATTGTTAGTGGATTTTTAACATGGAAAAGATAATAGACTTTATAGTCTATTTGACTCTTCTAATGGATTTCTCGTTCCGCTGCAACTATGGTTGAAATTTTTATCATCTACCATATGTTCTAAATCTTTGATTTATTATTGATGAAGGCTATTGATAATTTAATTATCTTTAGTCATGATATTCTTTACTGAGCTAGTTGTGCTCAGCCTTTTGCTTCACAATTCATTTCAGGTAATAAGAGTGTAGCTGGGTCGAGCGATGGTAACGGGAAAATAGAACGGTGGTCTCTAGCTGTGGAGATTCTCCCGAAGTAGTATAGAAAAGTTCATTTAGTAGTTCTATTTGGTGAATCCAATAGGGTAAGGTGTACCCAACGTTGGAAGGGTGTTTTGCCACTATCATACAAGATGTCTAACGACATACAACCTCGTGTCATCATAAGACAGGATTGTGCTCATCCACTTGCTGAGTATATATACGAGCACTACCTATATAATCTTGGTGTTTGTTTGAAGTATAATTCTCAATTAGAGACAGTGGAGATAATGATAAGTCAAGAGAAGACTCACCATTGGGAAGAATATGATAGTAATCTTCTCGTTTTTATTTAGGGTTTATTGGGTCAACCAAGGATAATTCTATGGCCATATGATATCTATCATAACCTAGAAGCATGGCCTCCCATGTACGAAGGTTTCCTTGAGCACTTCCCAAATATTCTAATTTCTAAAACAGTTTTTGACTGTACCTTTATGTAAGGTACCTTTGTGAGGTGCTGACACATGATGGTGTCCAATGTCACATTTGGTATATATTTGTATCCAAACTCACGGCATATGTGTTGTTGTATTTTGCACGACAATTGTTGTAATAAAGTTGTAGTTGATTTCTGTACCATGTATTTGACGACTCAGAGTGGGTTGGATGGAATGGACCTATTTTGGGGTTGTCACAAATATCATTTTTGAATATTAAGGAGTAAATTTGATATAATGTTATACTTATGGGAAATATTTATAAATTTTACAAAATAAGCAAGTGGTTATAAAATATTCATGTTGTCGGGGAATATTCGTTTGGTCGTGGAACATTCTTTCTGTCGGAAAATATTCATACGACGGCGCAGCCATTTGTGGGTTCTATAACAGAAAAACTGTCGGATGAAGAAAATGATAAATTTGAGTTTTTATAAATAACGGTTAGCAATGTTGGAATACCTGGTGATTAAAATACAGTAATACGCGTTGTTGCACAGTAGCACACGGTATTGCACAGTATTGTTGAATTATTGATTCTTACGTAAGAAGGCATAACTCAATAATTGTTACAGTAATTATTGTTCAATATTTTATTTTATTGGTTCAATAATTGCTATGTTGATATTTTATATTATTGTTGTTTTAATAATTTTCACTGCACAGTATCTCTATTATCAGATCAATAATTCATATTATTTGAATAATATTATTAGATAATATTATTGGCAATGTCTAAGGAAGTTCTGTCTAAGGAGAGGTTTGGTCACCTAATTGCGCGCCACTAAGGAGAAATCCTTATCGAAAAATCCCCTCTTTCCAGGGAACGACCTGGTTGCCATTGTAATAACCGTGAATTTTAAGTCACCATATATGTATGTACATTATCGATTTTTTTTAACTTTGTGTTATATAAGGATTTAATATGTGACCACATATGTGAAGTGGTGCATGTGGCAATTAACATATATACTATACTTATGGATACATACATTTATAGATTTCATTAAAAATGAAAGCTTTGTAACCTAATTATACATTAGGTAAAACTATTAAATAACCTAAGGGTTATGGTAATACAGAAAAGTTAGTATTTAATATGTATACTAACTTAAGTGGGTAAACATATTTCAAGTGACTAATAATTTTAAACCTAATTCTTATAAATCTAATTAGGTTATGAGATAAAGTCACGTGTATAAGTAATTAAACTCCATATGATTGGAAATGGAAGTCCTAAATAATCAAATTGGGTAACATTATTAAAATTACTAGACTATGTTTAGTATATAGCCCAAAACAATTAAAGGAGAAGCCCAAAAGAAATAAAACACAATCCAATACTTAGCCCACTTGATTAGGGGTATTCTAGACATTTGATTAATCAAAATTGGGCATTTAAAATAAAAGCTAAATGGAGGATATTATGGGCTAGAGGATCCTAAGTGGAATAATTAAGCTAACTTGTCCATTAGTAGAAATTATTAAACACAAGGACAATGTTGTCAAGCTCTCATTGGTTGCCACTCCATTATGCACATTTAATCATGTCTAGCCTAATAGAAATAATAATACAAAGTTTTTACCCAATGGACAACAAAATAGTTATGGGAGGATTATTAGTGAATTGCCCATTTCATTTTGTAATCATATTTCATCCTTCCAACATCTCATTTTCTCTCCATCTTCTTCTTCTATCTTTTGCTCCCAAGCTAGCCAACTTCATAGAGAGAAAAGAGAGAGAGGGTTTTGGTTATTGAGAGAAGAGATAAGAGTGCTAGTTGTTCATGCCTCCTAAGTATATTATTTACTTTGGAAAATCAAGAAAGGTAGCAACTAAGTCAAGGTATAACTTACCTTCATCTTCTTCTTTTACTTTGTTTTGCTAGCTTGAGTTTTGATGGGTTTATGTACAAATACTCAAGATACACTAGTTCTACATATCATCATGTATGGAACTAAGTAACTTGAGTGTTAGATCAAAGACTTAGAGAAAGAAAATGAGCATATGTTCTCCAAGGATGAAAACTCTTGTTTTTCTTCCACTAAATCTTGAGTAACTCAAGTTTTACAACTTGGAATCATGATACGTCGAAGGGGGGATACTAGATACATGAGTTATGTAGTAACCCCAAGTGGTAGAACACAAATCTAGTAAATTTTGAAACTTTTGAGACTATTTTTCCCAAAACAGTCCGCTTTGCATGTTGAGGCTTTGAAAACCCTAAATTAGCTACTGATCCATTTTTCATGAGGCTGTTTCGGTCAGTTGCTTGTCTTTTAAAAATTTGGGAAAAATCACAGAGGTACCTTGAGAAGTTATGTACATGCAGGAAAAAGAACGGACACGTTTCGAGTTATATATTGTGCGTAATGACTATTTCCGTAAAGGACTCCGAAATATTAACCTTCAAATTTCTCACTGTGTATACACTGGAAAATTCCGAAATTTTTACAGTAGCTTCATATATGTTACGACAGCATACCCTGAAAATTTCAGAGTTTTCTGAGCAAAACTCAATTTATGAAAAATGGGGCAAGATTCGAGAGTTTTAGACACTTTAAAAATAGTAAATCATTTTTTAAAATTCCAGAAAAATTAGGAGATCATTGTGTGTTAATATTCTGTCAAAATTCAGAAGTTGAGAATTTTTGGAATCAGTTTGCTATTTTTCCTAAAAATGGTTAAATTATGAATAAAAAGAAATAAATAGTTAAATGATGTCTTTAATGAGAAAAATGTGATTTTTATGCTTGAATACTCATAATATATTATATCATGACTATCTTAGGGCATATTGGTAATTTATAATAATAAATATTATTTATGACCTTTTATGGATATTAAATAAGGGGTTAATAAAGGATGAACAATTAGAATAAATTATTTATTAATTTAGTAAATCATTGGAATATTATTATAATATTAATAATATTATAATATGATGTTGTTAAGTAAATAAAAATATTAAGATTAAAATTTCATTAAAATATTATTAAATAATTAATAATATTAGATTAAGATATTAATCCTAGATTAAAATATTATTAAAAGATTAATAATATTAGATTAAAGTATTATTATTAAATGATTAAAATATTATTAAATAATAATATTTGAGATTAAATAAAATGTTATTAAATATAATAACATTAGTAAAGGAATAAAATATTATTAAATAATTAATAATATTAGTAAGTGAATAAAATATTAGTAAATGATTGAAAGTATTATTAATTTATTAATGATGTTAAAGCATAAGTAAGATATTATTATGGTAATAATATTAATGCATGATTAAAATATTATTAAGAGGATTAATAATATTAGTAAGGTATTGAAATATTACTAAGATAATAATAATATTAGTAAGTGAATGAAAGTATTATTAGTAAACCAATAATACTAGAAGGTGAATTAAATATTATCTAAGTTAATAATATTATGTGAATTAAAGGTAGTTGTTAATTAATAGTAACACTATCTAGACTTGATAATGTTTATAAGAACTAAATGTAATGTATAATATCTATGTGATTACATAATCTAATGTTATGCTTTGACTAATTGAAAGATTAATTTATAGGTCTCTCAAAGGAAGATAATTTAACTGCATAGTGGATAGAAATTTAATTTTGTAGCCGTAACCTACGATCGAGGCAAGTTTTCTAACTCAAGCTCGAGTTATTATTTTCAAAGTATGTTAGTGAATAATTATTGATGATTATTCACGTCTATATTGATTATTGAAATTCGCACTTTGTGCAATTGAATTCTGTTCTACTGCTATTGAACTGTGAATTAAATTAAAGTTCTTCATTTATGAACTGTTTATGAAATAGATCTATGCTAATTGTATCAGCAAGATCAAGCATGTCTAAATTTGTTAAATCAAATGTGTTTTAAATAACTATTCTTATTAAATTGATATAGTAAGAACTCTTGACTGAGAAAAGGACGAATTTGATTAAGGCATGATATCAATGCCGGATTATTAAGTGTTTATGCATAAATCACGAGGTGTGAAAGGTTGATCCCCTTGAATACCAAAACTTATTAAGAGGTCCAGTATAATTACTGAGCACCTTAGTAATTGTTCATGGTTATTCAAAACCACTCAGTTCATGTTATTCAATTATCGAATATTCAATTGTTGATTATTAATTCATGTTCCTTCACAATCTTATATTATTGTTGAACATTGAACGCAATATTTCTTTCTAAGTCATGATATATCTCCCTTGTCTATATAAACTTGTGAAGTAAATTAGTTGCTTACTCTTGCTATATCATGACATCTATTTCAGTTAAGCCCGAAGGATCCAACACGAAGGACAAGGGCAAGGGCAATATCCAGGAGTAATTTAGACTGAATGTCAATTTAGTTATTATCTGATGGAATTTCTTAAGTAAACTATTTGTATGATAAATGATGTATTTAAAGTTAAGGTTATGGAGACCTTGGGACCGTGTTATGAGACTTTATTATAATGAACAATGTATGTTTATTATTTCGTAATAGTGATAGAATACTTATGATGATGATAGATCGTGAGCACCGCATCTGAGGTTAGAGAACCTGGATTTGGGGGTGTCACAGGTTGGTATCAGAGCTGTAGGTTATAAATATTAGGAATACGAAACCTAGGTTATAACCTTAGTAGAAAACTCTTATAAAATATGTTAGGAGATGGATTATGGAAATTCATCGAGTATGTGTTGTACTTAATAAAATATTGTTTCATTTCATCAATGAATATATTTTATTGTAGTACTGATGTTGTATCCTTATTTTATAGGATGCCAGGTGATAGTCAGGGGAGCCATTCTGTAGACCAGGAGGAGGTCGTTCCAGAGGAGGTGTCGGACACCTCGAAAGATGTGATGATCAGTAACCTGTTAGAGAAAAACCATGCTCAGGAGCAAAGGATTTTGCAGCTGGAGGCGGAGAATATGAACCATCAGCACATGGAGCAGCAGTATAAGGATGATGCTCATCAGGCACTGATGGAGCTAGCAGAGATGCGAGTCCAGCTAGAACATGAGAAGGCAAAGTTCGCAGCACTGAGCGTAGAGCATCTGGCGATGCAGAGTGAGCTTGACGTAGAGATTGCCAATAAGATAAGGGTGGAGGAGGCATTTCATAAGTCGGCCAAGCAGGTGGACCTATTAGAGATTGCACTGGATGCCATGAAGGTCAGGGTAGAGACTTTAGGACTGGCATTAGACGCAGCGTATGAGGGCCAGCGCAGTGGGGCTAGGAGGGTCCACTCGGAGATAGGAGAGTCTAGTCGATCCATTCGACGTAGAGTTCTGGAGCAGTTGCTTCCCTAGGAGCCTGTGCAGGTGACCCGGCAGGGCCACCAGTGGTGATGATGTGATGACCCAGTTGTAGATAGATGTATTAGTACCTTTCTTTTTGTGTAATAAGGTTTTATGATGATGTAAACCTCAGCAGGTGTGAGGTAGTAAGTAGTTAGGTACTATCCCTATTTGTGTTGTAGGGAGGTATCATTATGAGTTAATCCCATCTTTTGTGTTTAAAATGGGATAGTAGCATTTATAAAATATACCTATATTAATCATGTAAGTCACTGAAGATTGATGTATGAATATAAATGCAGTATTATTATGATATGTGTTAGAAATTTTTAAATAGTAAATTGTCTATTTAATGTTATGTGAATCCAATAGATTGATTTGGGAAAATATTCTTTAAAAAAACAAACTTAACCCACTAATCAGGGAAAAAGACTTCCAAATCTTGGTAATTTAAAACTCTCACATAATGATCATCTAACTGTTTAAATAAAATAGCGTGTTACATGCTAAGTAATCATATGATAATAAACCCGAGTAATGTGTTAGAATTTTGTTTCACTAGATAATGCCGCCCAGACGTGGACTGAGGAACCAAGAGATTGAAGAGTCAGTTAATAATGTAGCGGGAGCTCAACAAAACCCAATGCAAGATTTTATCAACATGATGGCTGAAGCCATGAGGAATCAAGCTCAACCTGCAGGAAATCAGGCGGGCAACCAACTAGTCAACTTTAAGGACTTCAAGGCAGTAGGACCACCAGAGTTTAGAGGAACAACAGACCCGATAGAGGCCCAGACGTGGGTAAAGGAGATCGAGAAGGCCTTCGTTATTTCTAGAGTAGCAGAAGAGCAGAAGACAATTTTTGCTACCTACTTAATGAAGGATGAGGCTAACTATTGGTGGGAGGCCAACCAAAACAAAGCCGGAACTGGAATCGTGACTTGGGAAACATTCAAGAAGTTGTTCTTTGAGAACTACTTCCCTGAGAGTATTCAAGCAAGAATGGAGATCAAGTTTTTAGAACTGAAACAGGAGAATATGTCAGTATCAGAGTATGCTGCGAAGTTCAATGAATTAGCCAGATTCGCTCCACATCAGGTGGACACAGAGGTGAGGAAAGCGAGAAGGTTTGAAAATGGGCTAAAGCCGTGGATTTATAGTAAGGTAGCGGTTTTACAAATCACATCATTCTCAACTCTGTTGGAGAAAGCTCTTATAGCGGAAGGAGGAAGCGAAGCTGTCTCAAAATACAATCGGGAGAAGAACAAGAAGAAAGTAGAAGATGGGAATCAGAATGTTAGCAGTGGCGGTAGCAACAATAAGAAGCGGAAATGGAGCAGTGGGGGTAGTAATCTGGAGATGCAGCACAGAAGTGTGCAACAAAAGAAGTCGGTGTGTGGGAACTGTGGAAAGGGTCACTCGGGGGAGTGCTTCAAAGGAAAAACGGTATGTTATACATGTGGGCAAGAAGGGCATACCTCACCTAATTGTCCTAAGGTGAAGAAGGGAGGTTGCTTTAACAGTGGTGACGTGGGACATCGAATCAAGGATTGCCCGAAGAAGAAAAGCACGGATGGAGGAAATGGCAACAGGGGCAATAACGCTAAGACAACCAGTGGAGGACCAGCCCAGCCAAACAAGCCTACAGCATGAACATTCAATATGACAGTGCAAGATGCCGTGGCATCCAGGGAGGTGGTGTCAGGTATAATTCCGATCAATGATATAAATGCCTATGTGTTATTCGATTCGGGAGCTTCATGTTCTTTCGTATCTGATGAATTTGCTCAAAGATTAAGTTTACCTCATGAACTATTAGAACGCCCAATGAATGTAGAAGTAGCAAACAAAGAAATTATCCCTGTAGACTGCATCTATAGGAACTGTTGTGCTAATGTAAGAGGGTTTAAGCTTAACGTGGATTTGATACCGATTCATCTTGGAGAGTTTGATGTAATCCTCGGGATGGATTGGTTATCAAGTCATGGAGCGGTCATTGACTGTAAGAAAAAGTGTGTGCACCTAAAGACTCCGAATAAGTCAAAGGTGGTATTTCATGGCAGTAAATCGCCGAGACAATCTTGTTGTCTGACGATGATGCAAGCAAGTAAGTTACTTAGGAAGGGTTGTATAGGTTATTTGGCTCACATTGTGGATACCCACCGAGTCGAGGGTGAACTGGGTTAGATACCTATTGTAAGAGAATTCGTTGACGTTTTCCCTGATGAGATTCTGGGAATGCCACCAAATAGAGAGATAGAGTTTGTTATCGATTTGGCACCAGGGACATCACCGGTATCCAAAGCGCCGTATCGTATGGCTTCGGTAGAAATGAAGGAATTGATGGTTCAACTACAAGAGTTGTTAGATAAGGGATACATTCGACCAAGCGTATCACCATGGGGAGCACCAGTCTTATTCGTAAAGAAGAAGGATGGGTCATTAAGGCTTTGTATCGACTACCAGGAGTTGAACAAGGTCACCATTAAGAACAAGTACCCATTGCCCAGGATCGACGATTTGTTTGATCAGTTGAAGGGGGCGAAATACTTTTCAAAAATCGACTTGAGGACCGGTTATCACCAACTGAAGGTGAGACAGGATGATGTTCCAAAGACGGCATTCAGAACTCGGTATGGACACTTTGAGTTTCTGGTAATGTCTTTTGGGTTGACGAATGCGCCAGCAGCATTCATGGACTTGATGAACAGAGTGTTTAAACAGTATTTGGATAAGTTTGTTGTCGTGTTCATAGATGACATCCTGGTATATTCAGAGACAGAGGAAGATCACGTTGAACATCTAAGGAAAGTGTTGGAGACGTTAAGGAGGGAGAAGTTGTATGCAAAGTTCTCCAAGTGTGAATTTTGGTTGCGGAGAGTGCAGTTTTTGGGTCACGTTATCGACAAGGATGGTGTTTCGGTAGATCCAGCAAAAGTAGAAGCGGTTATCAACTGGGAACAACCAAAGACACCGACAGAAATTAGGAGTTTCTTGGGATTAGCAGGATACTATCGAAGATTCATCCAAGATTTTTCAAAGATAGCATCGCCGTTGACCAACCTTACTAGAAAGATAGTGAAGTTCGTTTGGACGGAAAAATGTGAACAGAGTTTCATGGAATTGAAGAAGAGGCTCAGTCAAGCACCTGTGTTGGCTTTACCGGACAACACGGGAGGATTTGTAGTGTATAGTGATGCATCACACAAGGGTCTTGGCTGTGTACTGATGCATCATGGCAAGGTCATTGCGTACGCTTCACGTCAGCTGAAGGACTATGAGAAAGGTTATCCGACTCATGACCTGGAATTAGCAGCAGTAGTTTTTGCCTTGAAGATTTGGAGGCACTATTTGATGGTGAGAAGTGTGAGATATATACGGATCACAAGAGTCGGAAGTATATCTTCACACAGAAAGAGCTAAATATGAGGCAGCGCCGATGGCTAGAATTGATCAAGGATTATGATTGTGAGATTCTGTACCATCCAGGCAAAGCAAATGTAGTGGCAGATGCCCTGAGCAGAAAAGACAGAGAGAAATTACTGAAGTTGACCATTCAAGAGGAATTGGTGAAAGATTTCGAACGACTTAACTTAGAGGTTAAGTATCCGATAGAGAGCAACGAGAAATTATTTATAGTGGCAACGAGTCCAACTTTACTAGATAAGATTAAAGGGGCTCAAGAGAAGGACGAGGATTGCGACAACATTAAGAAGTGGTTAGCTGAAGGGGATGAATTGAAATACAAGATTGATGGCACCGGACTGCTGAGATTTGAAGGACGAATTTGGGTACCGTTAGTACCAGAACTAAGAGAAGAGATTCTGTAAGAAGCGCATAGTACGAGGTACTCGATACACCCAGGAAGCACAAAGATGTATCAAGACTTACGTCAACACTTTTGGTGGCCAAACATGAAGAGAGAGGTTGCAGAATGCGTCAGCAAATGTCTAACTTGTCAGAGAGTCAAGGCAGAGCATCAACGACCGAGTGGATTACTACAGCCTTTAGAGATTCCAGAGTGGAAGTGGGAGCACATCACGATGGATTTTGTGGTGGGACTTCCAGCAACGCAAAAGGGACACGACGCCATATGGGTGATCGTAGATCGTCTTACGAAGTCGGCTCATTTTTTGCCGATCAAGATCAGGTATAGTCTGGACCAGCTAGCCAAAGTATATATCAAGGAAATTATCTCGAGACATGGCGTACCAGTATCTATTGTGTCGGATAGGGATTCGCGTTTCACGTCAAACTTCTGGAAGAGTCTTCAAGAAAGAATGGGGACGCAGCTACGGATGAGCACCGCGTATCATCCGCAGACCGATGGGCAAAGCGAGAGAACGATTCAAACACTTGAAGACATGCTTAGAGCTTGTGTGATGGACTTCAAGGGTAGCTGGGAGGATCATCTTCCATTAGTAGAGTTCGCATACAACAATAGCTATCACGCCAGCATCGGGATGCCGCCGTACGAAGCACTGTATGGAAGGAAATATAGAACGCCCTTATGCTGGGATGAAGTAGGTGAACGTCGACTGTTGGGACCAGAACTGGTGCAGCAAACCGTAGAGACCATCAAGGTGATTAGAGCCCGACTGGTAGCAGCTCAAGATCGCCAGAAGAAGTATGCAGACTTACATCGCCAGAAGAGAGATTTTGAGGTGGGAAGCTATGCATTTTTGAAAGTATCTCCCTGGAAAGGGAAGATAAGGTTTGGAAAGAAAGGTAAACTAAGTCCGAGATTTATTGGACCTTTCGAGATCTTGAAGAAGATAGGCGAAGTGGCGTACGAGGTAGCTCTACCTCCTGAACTGGAACATATTCATAATGTGTTTCATGTGTCAGTGCTACGACCATATAAGCCTGATTACAAGCACGTGATATCGTACGAACCAATTCAGGTCGAAAGGGATTTGTCGTACGAGGAAATTCCGATCAAAATTTTAGATAGAAAGGAACAGAAATTATGAAATAAGGTTATACATTCTGTAAAAGTTCTTTGGAGGAACCACAATGATGAAGAAGCTACGTGGGAACTCGAAGAAAAGATAAGATAAAATTATCCACACCTTTTTGAGTAACCTTATATGAAATTCCGGGGACGGAATTCTTATAAGGGGGGGAGGATGTAATAACCGTGAATTTTAAGTCACCATATATGTATGTACATTATCGATTTTTTTTAACTTTGTGTTATATAAGGATTTAATATGTGACCACATATGTGAAGTGGTGCATGTGGCAATTAACATATATACTATACTTATGGATACATACATTTATAAATTTCATTAAAAATGAAAGCTTTGTAACCTAATTATACATTAGGTAAGACTATTAAATAACCTAAGGGTTATGGTAATACGGAAAAGTTAGTATTTAATATGTATACTAACTTAAGTGGGTAAACATATTTCAAGTGACTAATAATTTTAAACCTAATTCTTGTAAATCTAATTAGGTTATGAGATAAAGTCACATGTATAAGTAATTAAACTCCATATGATTGGAAATAGAAGCCCTAAATAATCAAATTGGGTAACATTATTAAAATTACTTGACTATGTTTAGTATATAGCCCAAAACAATTAAAGGAGAAGCCCAAAAGAAATAAAACACAATCCAATACTTAGCCCACTTGATTAGGGGTATTCTAGACATTTGATTAATCAAAATTGGGCATTTAAAATAAAAGCTAAATGGAGGATATTATAGGCTAGAGGATCCTAAGTGGAATAATTAAGCTAACTTGTCCATTAGTAGAAATTATTAAACACAAGGACAATGTTGTCAAGCTCCCATTGGTTGCCACTCCATTATGCACATTTAATCATGTCTAGCCTAATAGAAATAATAATACAAAGTTTTTACCCAATGGACAACAAAATAGTTATGGGAGGATTATTAGTGAATTGCCCATTTCATTTTGTAATCACATTTCATTCTTCCAACATCTCATTTTCTCTCCATCTTCTTCTTCTATCTTTTGCTCCCAAGCTAGCCAACTTCATAGAGAGAAAAGAGAGAGAGGGTTTTGGTTATAGAGAGAAGAGATAAGAGTGCTAGTTGTTCATGCCTCCTAAGTATATTATTTACTTTGGAAAATCAAGAAATGTAGCAACTAAGTCAAGGTATAACTTACCTTCATCTTCTTCTTTTACTTTGTTTTGCTAGCTTGAGTTTTGATGGGTTTATGTACAAATACTCAAGATACACTAGTTCTACATATCATCATGTATGGAACTAAGTAACTTGAGTGTTAGATCAAAGACTTAGAGGAAGAAAATGAGCATATGTTCTCCAAGGGTTAAAACTCTTGTTTTTCTTCCACTAAATCTTGAGTAACTCAAGTTTTACAACTTGGAATCATGATCCGTCGAAGGGGGGTACTAGATACATGAGTTATGTAGTAAACCCAAGTGGTAGAACACAAATCTAGCAAATTTTGAAACTTTTGAGACTATTTTTCCCAAAACAGTCCGCTTTGCATGTTGAGGCTTTGAAAACCCTAAATTAGCTACTGATCCGTTTTTCATGAGGCTGTTTCGGTCAGTTTCTTGTCTTTTAAAAATTTGGGAAAAATCACAGAGGTACCTTGAGAAGTTATGTACATGCAGGAAAAAGAACGGACACGTTTCGAGTTATATATTTTGCGTAATGACTATTTCCGTAAAGGACTCCGAAATATTAACCTTCAAATTTCTCACTGTGTATACACTGGAAAATTCCGAAATTT
The DNA here is from genome assembly GCA_016801055.1 of Panax notoginseng. Lineage (NCBI taxonomy): Eukaryota > Viridiplantae > Streptophyta > Magnoliopsida > Apiales > Araliaceae > Panax > Panax notoginseng. The sequence continues at coordinate 33,106,936 of CM029017.1, forward strand.
TTACAGTAGATTCATATACGTTACGAGAGCATACCCTGAAAATTTCAGAGTTTTCTGAGCAAAACTCAATTTATGAAAAATGGGGCAAGATTCGAGAGTTTTAGACACTTTAAAAATAGTAAATCATTTTTTAAAATTCCAGAAAAATTAGGAGATCATTGTGTGTTAATATTCTGTCAAAATTCAGAAGTTGAGAATTTTTGGAATCAGTTTGCTATTTTTCCTAAAAATGGTTAAATTATGAATAAAAAGAAATAAATAGTTAAATGATGTCTTTAATGAGAAAAATATGATTTTTATGCTTGAATACTCATAATATATTATATCATGACTATCTTAGGGCATGTTGGTAATTTATAATAATAAATATTATTTATGACCTTTTATGGATATTAAATAAGGGGTTAATAAAGGATGAACAATTAGAATAAATTATTTATTAATTTAGTAAATCATTGGAATATTATTATAATATTAATAATATTATAATATGATGTTGTTAAGTAAATAAAAATATTAAGATTAAAATTTTATTAAAATATTATTAAATAATTAATAATATTAGATTAAGATATTAATCCTAGATTAAAATATTATTAAAAGATTAATAATATTAGATTAAAGTATTATTATTAAATGATTAAAATATTATTAAATAATAATATTTGAGATTAAATAAAATGTTATTAAATATAATAACATTAGTAAAGGAATAAAATATTATTAAATGATTAATAATATTAGTAAGTGAATAAAATATTAGTAAATGATTGAAAGTATTATTAATTTATTAATGATGTTAAAGCATAAGTAAGATATTATTATGGTAATAATATTAATGCATGATTAAAATATTATTAAGAGGATTAATAATATTAGTAAGGTATTGAAATATTACTAAGATAATAATAATATTAGTAAGTGAATGAAAGTATTATTAGTAAACCAATAATACTAGAAGGTGAATTAAATATTATCTAAGTTAATAGTATTATGTGAATTAAAGGTAGTTGTTAATTAATAGTAACACTATCTAGACTTGATAATGTTTATAAGAACTAAATGTAATGTATAATATCTATGTGATTACATAATCTAATGTTATGCTTTGACTAATTGAAATATTAATTTATAGGTCTCTCAAAGGAAGATAATTTAACTGCATAGTGGATAGAAATTTAATTTTGTAGTCGTAACCTACGATCGAGGCAAGTTTCCTAACTCAAGCTCGAGTTATTATTTTCAAAGTATGTTAGTGAATAATTATTGATGATTATTCACGTCTATACTGATTATTGAAATTCGCACTTTGTCCAATTGAATTCCGTTCTACTGCTATTGAACTGTGAATTAAATTAAAGTTCTTCATTTATGAACTGTTTATGAAATAGATCTATGCTAATTGTATCAGCTAGATCAAGCATGTCTAAATTTGTTAAATCAAATGTGTTTTAAATAACTGTTCTTATTAAATTGATATAGTAAGAACTCTTGTGACGCCCCCAAAATTAGGTATTCATCACCCATCTTGGGTCGTCAGATACATGGTACAAAATACAAATACAAACTTAATTATACAAATGTCGTGTAACATACGACAATACATAAACTGAGAGTTCTAATAGGAATATTGTCATCTAGACAATATCCATACTCAAGGAGTCCTCATTACATTTATTGTCACACTATTTAACAGAATGGTGAGGACTACTAATGCTATCTTCTGGACCATCACTCCTTTCCCTGACTCGTCCCAGTTATATTCTCATTTCCTGAAGAGAACATTGAAAGAAAGGGTGAACTCAACTAACCCAGTAAGAAATATTATGACTAAGATAATGAAGAATAAATTATCAATAGTCTTCAACAATGTTAAACTGATAAAATACAATAGACATCAAGTTTAATTGCAGCGGAATAAGCAATCCATTAGAAGAGTCAAGTAGAGAATAAAACCTACTATCTTCTATGATTTAAAAATGTTTTCATCAACTTTTATCACTGAGACTCGGCTTAATAAATAAACCACATTTTCTAATCATCCTTGTATTACGGGCCAAGGATATTCATTAAATCATCAATGATCATGACTATACCGAAAAATCCCTGGTCATAATCATACCAAAAAATGTATATCAATGCATTACAAGCCACTGAGGACTTTTACCACACCACTTATAACATCACAGTTCATGATTATACCGAATGATCCTTGGTCATAATCATACTAAGTCCATCTATGTACGTAAGCCAAAGATGACTTTTAACATAAAATAAACATGAGGATGATGACAATGTTATAGGAATTCAATTAAACAAGTTCAAGAATTAGTTTATCCAAGAACTAATAATATCCAAATTGTCAACATGATACTTCTTTGTAAAGTAACAGTCAAGAATGCTCAGAAGAATATTTTCATGAAAAGATACTGGACGAAGCGCAAATATCAAGGATATTCCATTAATTTCATGGAGTATAGAAATCAAAACTTTAACCAAATGAGTATAATAAAGAATATATGAAACTGCAAATGGATTTTCACCAGCCATGCGGTAATCCATGTATACAGATCATTTCCATAATTTAATAAGGAATGAATATAAAGGATCATTCACCATGCATGTGGCAATCCACATAGACAGGTTATTCCAACAGAATAATAAAGAATGGAATAGCAGAAGGATTCACCATGCATACGATAGAGACCGCACAGACAGGTTATTCCCAACAGAATAATAAATGCGGAATAATAAATATGGAACCAGGTCAGGTGAAATTCACACCGACAGGATATTCCGACAGAATAATAAATGCGAAATAATAAATGATGGAACCAGGTCAGGTGCAATTCACACCGACAGGATATTCCGACAGAATCGTAAAGAACGAAATAATAAAAGAGTTTCACCAAGTATGCGGTACTTCGCATAAACAGGTTATTCCAACATAATAATAAAGAATGGAATAACAGAAGAAGATCACCAAGTATTGGGTAAACCGCATATACAGGTCATTCCACCAAGTATAGGGTAAACCATGCATACAGGTTATTCCAACAGAATAATAAAGAATGAAATAACTTAAGGATTTCACCAAGTATAGGGTATGCCGCGTATACAGTTCATGTATAGGGTATGCCACTTTTACAGGTTATTCCAACAGAATAATAAAGAATGAAATAACAGAAGTTCTCTTCATGAATAAGAAAGAATAACACCCCTTACCATTTTTAAGAAGAACTGAAATAAAGAAGTAGTTAAGTGACAGAATACTCTTCTTCTTTCTCTCTATAGTTTCTCTCTCTAGAGTTCAGTGAATTCGTAAGAAAATAATGAAGGAATGAGCTTCTATTTATAGGAAAATGGAATGCATAGTAACTAATCCATGAACGGTCCAGATTGATTTACTTTAATCTGACGGTCCATATTTAAAGAAAAATCTTTTAAATATAATATAATATATTCTATTTATAGAATAACTTTAATAAAGTATTCTGTTTTATATAAAAAGATTTTACTATGCAAAATACTATGCACAATAGAATATAATATATTCTATTTATAGAATAACTTTAATAAAGTATTTTGTTTTATATAAAAAGATGTTTCTGTTTTATTACGTTAATAATACGAATAAAACAAAACATCATTATCGCTAAATAATTCATATTATTAATTGACAATAATTGAATCAAACTGAGTGACTTCTCACATAAGCATCAATACCGTGTGCTACTATGCAACCACACGTATTACTGTACTTTTACTACCGAGTAGTTCAACAGTATCAACGGTAAAACTTTCGCCGTTATTTTTAATAAAATATTTTTGTCGTTTTCTCAATCTGACAATAATTCCGTTGTGGGGTCCACCAATGATTGTACCGTCGTGCGAATATTCCCCGTAAATAGTAACTCGTGAATAGTACTTCGACACAAAAAGTGTCCTAAATACTCGAGTGAATAATACTAGAGTGAATAGTAATTTGGGTGAATAGTAACCTGTGAATAGTAACTCGTGAATAGTGACCATGTATTTTATGACAACTTGTTTACTTTAAAAAAAATTCACATATCACCCTTAACTTTAACCTTTTATCAATTTAACCATTTACCAAAATAGAAAAAATTGAATACTTTTATTTCATAAAATTTGGGGTCTCACAATCTCCCCTCCTTATGGAATTTCGCCCTCGAAATTAACATACATACCTGATATTCGAAGAGATGAGAATACCTTACTTTCTTTTCGGATTGTACCTTTCCGGATAATTCCGCTCTATCATGATTTTTCCATTTCTCATCTCCTGTATTTCGAATATCATTCTAGAATATACCTTCAAAACAAAGGTTAATCGACATACCACAATTTATCCACTTATTAAGTAAACAATTTCAGCTTAGGTAAGTCACACCCTAGCGAAGTATATTACTCGTCTTCTAGACTAATATCTCCGTCAGTGACCATATCCCTGTAACATCAATCAATAATTTCTATCCACAATCATATGAATAACTCATAATCATAATTGTGATTCTGAATTACTTTTCGAACCCAGGAAGAAGAAAATTTACATCACCTATCTTCACCTGAAACATCAAAAATCATGGTTATACCAAATCACAATTCCTGCTCATAATCATACTAATAAATTCATCTTTGCACTACGGCTAAAGATTTAAAACTGTATAACCAATAATCAACAGTTAATCTTCGCACTACAGGCCAAGGATATACAACTGTAAAATCAATAATGCTGGGACTCAGCTTAATAGTATCACGACCACGAATTATCCATGCACTACGTGCCAAAGATAATCGTGTTTTCAATTACGGTCATGATTATACCAAACAATCCCTGGTCATAATCATACCAAGTCCATCTATGCACGTAAGCCACAGATGACTTTTACCACATCTATGAATTAATATTTCATTGCTGAGACTCAGCTCAATAATTAATCCACATCATCGAATCATCCCTGCATTACAGGCCAAGGATATTATTTAGTATCACGACCACGAATTATCCATGCACTACGTGCCAAAGATAATCGTGTTTTCAATTACGGTAATGATTATACCGAACAATCCCTGGTCATAATCATACCAAGTCCATCTATGCACGTAAGCCACAGATGACTTTTACCACATCTATAAATTAATATTTCACTGCTGAGACTCAGCTCAATAATTAATCCACATCATCGAATCACCCTTGCACTCCGGCTAAGGATATTCTTTAGTATCACGACCACGAATTATGCATGCACTACGGCTAATGATAATCGTGTTTTCATCAACGGTCCTGATTTTGCCATAAACAATTAGTCTTTGCACTACGGCCAAAGAGAATCCATAGTCATAATCATACCAAAAATTGTCCATCAATGCATTACGGGCCAATGAGGACTTTTTCCACATCATTTGTAACATTACGGTCATGATTATACCGAATAATCCCTGGTCATAATCATACCAAGTCCATCTGTGCACTACAGGCCACAGATGACTTTCAACAAAATATAAACATGAGAATGAGGTATTGACGTATATAGGGTTTCAAACCTCTTAGAAACTTTCGCGTCATTCGCTCCTCATTATCGACCAAATGGGATGCAAACCGGGATAACTCCGCAAACTTAACCTCATACTGCGATATGGTCATATTATTTTGCTCCAATGCTTATCTCAACATTGTTAGATGCCATTTTCAAACACTGCCACAAAACAAGGGTTAATTAACATATCACATATTATCCCTATACTATGACCGACCAATTAAATACCAAATAAACTTAGGTAGGTCATACTAGCGAAGGAATTCCCCGTCTCTCCTCTCCTAGTTCTTATCTTACATCTCAGCCAGGGATCATATCCCTAAGCTTTGATACCAACTGTGACGCCCCCAAAATTAGGTATTCATCACCCATCTTGGGTCGTCAGATACATGGTACAAAATACAAATACAAACTTAATTATACAAATGTCGTGTAACATACGACAATACATAAACTGAGAGTTCTAATAGGAATATTGTCATCTAGACAATATCCATACTCAAGGAGTCCTCATTACATTTATTGTCACACTATTTAACAGAATGGTGAGGACTACTAATGCTATCTTCTGGACCATCACTCCTTTCCCTGACTCGTCCCAGTTATATTCTCATTTCCTGAAGAGAACATTGAAAGAAAGGGTGAGCTCAACTAACCCAGTAAGAAATATTATGACTAAGATAATGAAGAATAAATTATCAATAGTCTTCAACAATGTTAAACTGATAAAATACAATAGACATCAAGTTTAACTGCAGCGGAATAAGCAATCCATTAGAAGAGTCAAGTAGAGAATAAAACCTACTATCTTCTATGATTTAAAAATGTTTTCATCAACTTTTATCACTGAGACTCGGCTTAATAAATAAACCACATTTTCTAATCATCCTTGTATTACGGGCCAAGGATATTCATTAAATCATCAATGATCATGACTATACCGAAAAATCCCTGGTCATAATCATACCAAAAAATGTATATCAATGCATTACAAGCCACTGAGGACTTTTACTACACCACTTATAACATCACAGTTCATGATTATACCGAATGATCCTTGGTCATAATCATACTAAGTCCATCTATGTACGTAAGCCAAAGATGACTTTTAACATAAAATAAACATGAGGATGATGACAATGTTATAGGAATTCAATTAAACAAGTTCAAGAATTAGTTTATCCAAGAACTAATAATATCCAAATTGTCAACATGATACTTCTTTGTAAAGTAACAGTCAAGAATGCTCAGAAGAATATTTTCATGAAAAGATACTGGACGAAGCGCAAATATCAAGGATATTCCACTAATTTCATGGAGTATAGAAATCAAAACTTTAACCAAATGAGTATAATAAAGAATATATGAAACTGCAAATGGATTTTCACCAGCCATGCGGTAATCCATGTATACAGATCATTTCCACAATTTAATAAGGAATGAATATAAAGGATCATTCACCATGCATGTGGCAATCCACATAGACAGGTTATTCCAACAGAATAATAAAGAATGGAATAACAGAAGGATTCACCATGCATGCGATAGAGACCGCACAGACAGGTTATTCCCAACAGAATAATAAATACGGAATAATAAATATGGAACCAGGTCAGGTGAAATTCACACCGACAGGATATTCCGACAGAATAATAAATGCGAAATAATAAATGATGGAACCAGGTCAGGTGCAATTCACACCGACAGGATATTCCGACAGAATCGTAAAGAACGAAATAATAAAAGAGTTTCACCAAGTATGCGGTACTTCGCATAAACAGGTTATTCCAACATAATAATAAAGAATGGAATAACAGAAGAAGATCACCAAGTATTGGGTAAACCGCATATACAGGTCATTCCACCAAGTATAGGGTAAACCACGCATACAGGTTATTCCAACAGAATAATAAAGAATGAAATAACTTAAGGATTTCACCAAGTATAGGGTATGCCGCGTATACAGTTCATGTATAGGGTATGCCACTTTTACAGGTTATTCCAACAGAATAATAAAGAATGAAATAACAGAAGTTCTCTTCATGAATAAGAAAGAATAACACCCCTTACCATTTTTAAGAAGAACTGAAATAAAGAAGTAGTTAAGTGACAAAATACTCTTCTTCTTTCTCTCTATAGTTTCTCTCTCTAGAGTTCAGTGAATTCGTAAGAAAATAATGAAGGAATGAGCTTCTATTTATAGGAAAATGGAATGCATAGTAACTAATCCATGAACGGTCCAGATTGATTTACTTTAATCTGACGGTCCATATTTAAAGAAAAATCTTTTAAATAAAATATAATATATTCTATTTATAGAATAACTTTAATAAAGTATTCTGTTTTATATAAAAAGATTTTACTATGCAAAATACTATGCACAATAGAATATAATATATTCTATTTATAGAATAACTTTAATAAAGTATTTTGTTTTATATAAAAAGATGTTTCTGTTTTATTACGTTAATAATACGAATAAAATAAAACTTCATTATCGCTAAATAATTCATATTATTAATTGACAATAATTGAATCAAACTGAGTGACTTCTCACATAAGCATCAATATCGTGTGCTACTATGTAACCACACGTATTACTGTACTTTTACTACCGAGTAGTTCAACAGTATCAACGGTAAAACTTTCGCCGTTATTTTTAATAAAATATTTTTGTCGTTTTCTCAATCTGATAATAATTCCGTTGTGGGGTCCACCAATGATTGTACCGTCGTACGAATATTCCCCGTAAATAGTAACTCGTGAATAGTACTTCGACACAAAAAGTATCCTAAATACTCGAGTGAACAATACTAGAGTGAATAGTAATTTGGGTGAATAGTAACCTGTGAATAGTAACTCGTGAATAGTGACCATGTATTTTATGACAACTTATTTACTTTAAAAAAAAATTCACATATCACCCTTAACTTTAACCTTTTATCAATTTAACCATTTACCAAAATAGAAAAAATTGAATACTTTTATTTCATAAAATTCGGGGTCTCACAACTCTTGACTGAGAAAAGGACGAATTTGATTAAGGCATGATATCAATGCCGGATTATTAAGTGTTTATGCATAAATCACGAGGTATGAAAGGCTGATCCCCTTGAATACCAAAACTTATTAAGAGGTCCAGTATAATTACTGAGCACCTTAGCAATTGTTCATGGTTATTCAAAACCACTCAGTTCATGTTATTCAATTATCGAATATTCAATTGTTGATTATTAATTCATGTTCCTTCACAATCTTATATTATTGTTGAACATTGAACGCAATATTTCTTTCTAAGTCATGATATATCTCCCTTGTCTATATAAACTTGTGAAGAAAATTAGTTGCTTACTCTTGCTATATCATGACATCTATTTCAGTTAAGCCCGAAGGATCCAACACGAAGGACAAGGGCAAGGGCAAGATCCAGGAGTAATTTAGACTGAATGTCAATTTAGTTATTATCTGATGGAATTTTCTGAAGTAAACTATTTGTATGATAAATGATGTATTTAAAGTTAAGGTTATGGAGACCTTGGGACCGTGTTATGAGACTTTATTATAATGAACAATGTATGTTTATTATTTCGTAATAGTGATAGAATACTTATGATGATTATAGATCGTGAGCACCGAATCTGAGGTTAGAGAACCTAGATTTGGGGGTGTCACAGCCATAATTGTGATTCTTTAATATTATTTGTAAATAATTAATTATTGATTTATATGATAAGAAAAATATTTATTTTATGTGATTATAAATGAAGGAATTAATGTTGAGGTGTTTTATCAGTATTTTTGTCGGAATGGAGGTATTAAAAATCAAATCAGTGTTTTTAAAGCTCTATTGCGTGAGTTATAATTTTAATCCGACCGTTGGATCGTTGTGATTTTTGGATATGTTATACATATATAAGTTGAGTATATGTCCACAAATTTTGAACCGTGAAAAATTAACGTATGATTTGTTATGAATTTTATGAGGTATTGAAAATCATCCGTTTGTGGATTTCGGATATCTTCTGTCTGGAATTTGGAAAAACTTAAACTTAAAAAGTTATAGAGAATTTAATTTCCTATGGAATAGAAATGAGATTTGAATTTTTCTGATAAAAGGGCTATTTGTTATGAATTTCTGAAGTTTCGAAAAATAAAATAATTTTTATAAAAATTGGATGGGACCCACTTTTATTTTTTTAAAAGCATGTGTGCTGGAAATTTTTTAAATTTGAGGGCTAGTCTTGGTTGGTTTTGGCGGGTGTAGGAAAGTAATAATAATAATATTATTTTATTATTTAGTCTCATATAGCGTTCTAGTGTTTTTCTATAAATAGGCGCTTAAGTTAGAATTGAAAATTACACCAGAATCAGAGAATTCTTCTTCTATAATCTTGAGCATATTTCTTTAGAGCTTTAGAAAGCTTTGAGCGTAGAAAACAGTGAAAGTTTTCTTCAAGAATATCCCCGCTATACCAGTTGGAATACTCTTCTTTTCAAGGTAAGGGATGTTATTTTTGTTCAATATTCGCTTGAAATAATATTTTCTTCCATACTCTGTAGCATGTAAGTAATATTGTTTCATTTCAGATTTCGAATTCTATACTCGTTTTGTTAAAATTTTGGCTTTTATACTCTATGAAATTAGTAGAATATCATTGATATTTGCGCTTCATTCAGTATCTTTTCATGAAAATATTATTCTAAGCATTTTTGATAAGTTTTTAACTTTTTCATGCCGGAGTACTATTTACGGGGTTACTATTTCCAAAATACTATTCACAGGATATTATTCACTCGAGTACTATTGACCCGGGGTACTATTCATGATAAAAATTGATTCGTTTTCGGTCCAAATTATTTTTGGTACAATATTATTCTTGAATTTTACTCCACAAAGCAGTATCATGTTGACAATTTGGACGTTATTGATTTCTGGATAAATTAAATTATAAATCTTTAAAAATTTATCCTTGAACTTGTTTTATTGAATTTTTATATCATTGTCATCATCCTCGTGTTTATATTCTGTTGAAAGTCATATGTGGCCTGTAGTGCATAGATGGACTTGGTATGATTATGACCAGGGATTTTTCGGTATAATTATGACCGTAATGTTACAAATGATATGGTAAAAGTCCTCATTAGCCTGTAGTGCATTGGTGGACAGTTGTTGGTATGATCATGACCATTGATGAATACACAAATATCCTTAGCCCGTAGTGCATAGATAATTTGTGGTCGTGATACTAATGAATATCCTTGGCCGTAGTGCAGGGATGATGTGGATTATTTATTAAGCTGAGTCTCATCGATAAAAGTGATGAAAAACCTTTTAAATCATAGAAGATAGTAGATTTTATTTTCTACTTGACTCTTCTAATGGATTGCTTGTTCCGCTGCAGTTAAACTTGATGTTTATTATATTTTATCAGTTTAACACTGTTGAAGGCTAACGATAAATTATTCTGCATTATCTTAGTCATAATATTTTTTACTGGGCTAGTTAAGCTCACCCTTTTGCTTTCATTGTTCTCTTCAGGAAATGAGAACGTAGCAGGGACTAGTCGGGGAATGGAGTGACAATCCAGATGATAGCATTAGTAGTCCTCACTATTCTATGAAATAATGTGATAATAAATGTATTGAGGACTTATTTTGAATTTTAATACTGTATAAAAGACAATATTTATATTAAAACTCACAGCTCATGTTGTATATTTAAGTTTGTATTTATATTCTGTACCAAGTATTAGGCGACTCAAGATGGGTGATGTATACCTATTTTGGGGGCGTCACAGTTGGTATCAGAGCTTAGGGATATGATCCCTGGCAAAGATGTGAGAAGAGAACTAGGAGGGGAGAGACGGGAAATTCCTTCGCTAGTATGACCTACCTAAGTTTATTTGGTATTTAATTGGTCTGTCAGAGTATAAGGATAATATGTTGCATGTCAATTAACCCTTGTTTTGTGGCAGTATTTGAAAATAACATCCGAGAATATTGAGAATAGCAATGGAGCACAGGAGAACGTTGAGTCACCACAGATCAATACCCAGGATAATGTGCAACAGGAAGACAATAATCCTCAGTTAGATAACAACGATCAAATGATGAACGATGGAATATTAAGAGGCTTTATGCAATTCATACAACATTAGGCGAGAGCGGCTCCTGTCCAAAATTTAGGTGGAAACACTAGAAACTCTCGGACGGTCACCGCTAAACAGTTCAAGGAGCTGGGACCACCGGAGTTTTTTGGAGAGCCAAAACCACTTAAGGCGGAGACGTGGATAAAGTAAATCAATAAGATATTTGATGTCTTGGGATGCTCCGAGGTGCAAAAGGTTCCCTTTGCCACCTTCATGTTGCGAGCAGAAGCAGATTACTGGTGGGAATCTGTAAAGCGTACTCAACCTGCCGCACTGAAGATGTCTTGGGAGAAGTTCCAAGAAATGTTCAACGATAAGTACTTTTCCGAAAGTATTTGTCACATAAAAGAGGTAGAGTTCATCTAGTTGGAGCAGAACAATATGACCGTGTCGCAGTATGAAGCTAAGTTTGCCGAGTTGTCCCGGTTTACGTCTCACTTAGTTGATAAAGAGGACAGAATGACACGGATGTTTCTAAGAGGTTTGAAACCTGAGATACGCCAATACTTAATTTCTCACAAACTGTGTTTATATTCAGAGGTTATAAATAGGGCTCAGTTATTGGAGCGCGATAACGAGTCAACCCAACCAAGAGAGAGCAGCCGACAAAATGATAATACCAGTGGTAATAGTCATCGAAGCGGTGACAACAAACGTGGAGGGAATCAACATGCCAGAAATGGTAACCACTTCGGTGATAATCATGGCCAAGACAATAAGAATGGGTATTTCAAGAAGAGGAGATTAAATAATGATGAAAAGACGTCAGCATCAGCACCCGTTGTTAAGGAAAGAGAACGACCACCTATCATATGCTTCAAATGCGGAGGGGAGGGACACATCAGTCCAAACTGCATGATGCAGTCCAAAGCGTGTTATAATTGTGGAAGAGAAGGTCATCTAGCCTGATTTTATCGTGCATCGAAGATAAGTCCAACTGGGATGGAGGCACCAAAGGCCGTCCCAGAAAAGTTAAAACCGATAGTTCAAGGGAGAGTGTTTGTCGTGACCTCCCAGAAAGCAAGGAACCCAAACGAGGTTATCATGGGTAAGCTTATCATAAACTCTAGTGAAGTCTATACCTTATTTGATACATGTTTTTGATACCGGTTCTACCTATTCTTTTATTTCTCCTACTTGCGCTCAACGTTTAAATTTGACTCCGGAGAAATTAGACTTTGACTTATCTGTTGAAACTCCGTTGGGAGAAACCTTTATTACATCCACTGTTTATAAGTCTTGTTTGGTTCAAATCGGTACCCTCACATTATCTGTCAATCTTATTTCATTGAAAATACTTGCATTTGACGTAATTCTAGGGATTCATTGGTTAACTACTCATCATGCAAAAATTGATTGTTTTCGTAAGGTTGTTAGCTTTCATATTCCTAACCAACCTATTATGCGAATTCAAGCAACCAAACTATTAAAATCAATCATTGTCATCTCAAGCCATAAAGCTATTCGTTTATTGAAAAACGGATGTCAAGCTTTCTTAGCTCATGTCATGAATTTAAACAAAAATACGTCAGTTTTGAATGATATTTCTATTGTTAATAAATGTCCTGACGTATTCCTTGAAGAACTTTTTGGCCTACCCCCAGAGCGAGAAATTGAATTTTGTATCGACCTTGAACCTGGTACAAAATCCATTTCCAAAGCCCCATATCGAATGGCTCCTATTGAACTTCAGGAGTTAAAGATCCAATTACAAGAATTGTTAGACATCGGTTTCATTCGTCCCAGTAAGTCTCCTTGGGGTGCTCCTGTTCTATTCGTGAAGAAGATAGATAGGAGTATGCGACTTTGTATTGATTATCGGGAGCTGAATCATGTCACCATCAAGAATAGGTACCCATTGCCACGTATTGATGACCTATTTGACCAGTTGCAAGGCGCCAAATTCTTTTTAAAGATCGATCTTCGTTCCGGATATCATCAGTTAAAGGTTAGAACCGATGATATTCCAAAGATGGCTTTCAGAACTCGATACGGGTATTATGAATTCCTAGTCATATCTTTTGGATTGACTAATGCTCCTGCTGCCTTCATGGATATGATGAACCGAGTATTCAAGGAATATTTAGATCACTTTGTGGTCGTCTTTATTGATGACATCCTCATATATTCCAAAAGCCGTGAAGATCATGAGCAACACTTGAGGCTGATACTCCAAAAGCTTCGTGAAAACAAGTTTTATGCCAAGTTGAAGAAATATGAGTTCTGGCTTGAGGAAGTAGCATTCCTTGGGCACGTAGTATCAAGTCATGGAATATCTGTTGACCCAGCAAAGATTGAAGCTATTCAAAGCTGGAAGCAACCTAAATCAGTGACCGAAGTACGTAGCTTTCTCGGCTTAGCTGGTTATTATCGGAGATTCGTAAAAGGGTTTTCTCGAATCGCTACTCCATTAACTCAGCTGACTCAGAAAGATACAAAATTCGATTGGAGCGTGGAATGTGAGAAGAGTTTTCAAGAACTCGAGAGGAGACTCATTTCAGCACCTGTTCTGACAATACCATCTGGCTCGGAGGGATTTGTCATCTACAATGATGCTTCGGGCAAAGGGTTGGGATGTGTTCTCATGCAACATGGGAAAGTCATAGACTATGTCTCACGACAACTCAAAGAATATGAGAGGAATTATCCTACTCATGATCTAGAGTTGGCAGTTGTTGTCTTCGCACTTAAAATTTGGAGGCATTACTTGTACCGGGAGAAGGTGGAGATCTTTACGGATCATAAAAGCCTCAAATATTTCTTCACTCAAAAGGAACTCAACATGCGGCAACGACGTTGGCTCGAACTGTTGAAAGATTATGATCATATCATTCAATACCATCCTGATAAAGCGAACGTAGTAGCTGACGCATTAAGTAGAAGATCATATGCGGGTATAAGTGCGATATTGTCAACGCAAAGGCCTATTTTGTATAACTTGTAAAGGATGGAGATAGAGTTAAAGACTCCAGGGACCCATGTGATGATGGTGAATATACGAGTTGAGCTGACTTTAATCGATAAAGTTAAAGTTGCTCAAGATACAGACCTGGCTGATGCGTATAAAGAATAAAGTACAAGAAGGTGATATCCCATAAAGCAAGAATCGATGAAGAAGGAATACTTAGAGTCAACTCCAGACTTTGTGTTCCTAACGACCCTGACTTGAAGTATATAATCATGATGGAGGCGCACAACACACCATTTGCAATCCATCCTGGGAGTACCAAAATATATCATGATCTTCGACATACATTTTGGTGGAGCAATATGAAGAAGGAGATAGCGGAATTTATCTCAAGGTATCTGTCTAACTTGTCAACGAGTCAAGGAGGAGCATCAAATACCAAAAGGTCCATTACAACCACTTGAAATTTTAGAATGGAAGTGGGAGCACATTATCATGGATTTCGTTACCGGTCTTCTCATGGTTTCTCAAGGCATAGATGTGTTTTGGGTCATTGTTGATAGATTGACCAAGTCGGCTCATTTCTTACCTATACGAGAAACTTATACACTTGAACGTCTTGCTCTTATGTACATAAACGAGATTGTAAGATTGCATGGTATGCCAGTATCCATAGTTTCTGATCGAGACCCAAGATTCACTTCAAAATTTTGGGTTAGTTAGCAAATAGCTATGGGCACGAATTTACGATTTAGTTCGGCTTATCATCCTCAAACGGACGGGTAGTCAGAGAGGACTATTCAAACTCTTGAAGATCTATTAAGACTCTGTGTCCTTGACTTCAAGGGAAGTTGGAACAAGTTCTTACCAATGGTGGAGTTTTCCTACAACAACAGTTATCAAGCAAGTATTGGCATGGCTCCATTCGAGGTGTTGTATGGAAGAAAGTGTCGTTCTACAGTATGCTGGGATGAGGTGGGTGAAGAAACATTGTTGGGACCAGAGTTGGTACGTATGACTATAGAAAAGATTTAAACGATCCGACAACGTATAAAAACCTCACAAGATCGACAAAAGAGTTATGCTGATCTTCATCGAAAGGACGTGGAATTCGATATTGGAAATCATGTGTTGTTACGTGTTGCTCCACGAAAAGGAGTTACAAGATTTGAAAAGAGAGAAAAGCTCAATCCTCGATTCATTGGCCCATTTTTAATCCTCGAACGAGTAGGAACTGTGGCCTGTAGACTCGCCTTACCACCAATTATATCTCGTGTTCATAACGTTTTTCACATATCTATGTTACGTAAATATGTGAAAGACCCGAACCACATTATTGAGTTAGAACCGGACGAAATAGCAGATGATTTAACGTATGAAGAGGTTCCTGTTAAAATCTTGGATAAGAAGGAGCATATTTTACATTCCAAGGTTATACCTCAAGTCAAAGTTTTGTAGAGAAACCACGATGTTGAGGAAATGACCTGAGAGTTAGAATCTGAAATGAAATCAAGGTATCCTTACCTCTTCGACATACCAGGTACGTACCCTAATTTCGAGGGCTAAATTTCATAAGAAGGGGAGGTTGTAAGACCCCAACTTTTATGAATAAAGATGAATTTTTCTATAAATATCATTTTTGAATATTAAAGAGTAAATTTGATATAATATTATAGTTATGGGTAATATTTATAAATTTTGCAAAATAAGCAAGTGGTTATAAAATATTCATGTTGTCGGGAAATATTCGTTTGGTCGTGGAATATTCTTTCTATCGGGGGATATTCGTACGACGGCGCAGCTATTTGTGAGTCCCATAACAGAATAACTGTCGGATGAAGAAAATGACAAATTTAAGTTTTTATAAATAACGGCGTAATCGTTACCGTTAGCACTGTTGGAATACCTGGTGGTTAAAATACAATAATACACGTTGTTGCACAATAGCACACGGTATTGCACAGTATTGTTGAATTATTGATTCTTACGTAAGAAGGCACTACTCAATAACTGTTACAGTAATTATTGTTCAATATTTTATTTTATTGGTTCAATAATTACTACGTTGATATTTTATATTATTGTTATTTCAATAATTGTCACTGCACAGTATCTCCATTATCAGATCAATAATTCATATTATTTGAATAATATTGTTAGATAACATTATTTGCAATGTCTAAGGAAGTTCTGTCTAAGAAGAGGTTTGGTCACCTAATTGCGCACCAGTAAGGAGAAATCATTATCGAAAAGCCCCCTCTTTCCTGGGAACGACCTGGTTGCCATAATTGTGATTCTTTAATATTATTTGTGAATAATTAATTATTGATTTATATGATAAGGAAAATATTTATTTTATGTGATTATAAATGAAGGAATTAATATTGAGGTGTTTTATCAGTATTTTAGTCGGAATGGAGGTATTAAAAATTAAATCAGTATTCTTAAAGCTCTATTGCGTGAGTTATAATTTTAATCCGACCGTTGGATCGTTGTTATTTTTGGATATGTTATACATATATAAGTTGAGTATATTTCCACAAATTTTGAACCGTTAAAAATTAACGTATGATTTGTTATGAATTTTATGAGGTATTGAAAATCATTCGTTTGTGGATTTCGGATATCTTCTGTCTGGAATTTGGAAATACTTAAACTTACAAAGTTGTAGAGAATTTAATTTCCTATGGAATAGAAATGAGATTCAAATTTTTCTGATAAAAGAGCTATTTATTATGAATTTCTGAAGTTTCGGAAAATAAAATGATTTTTATTAAAATTGAATGGGACCCACTTTTGTTTTTTTCAAAGTATGTGTGCTGGAAATTTTTCAAATTTGATGGCTGGTCTTGGTTAGTTTTGGCAGGCATAGGAAAGTAATAATAATATTATTTTATTATTTAGTCTCCTATGGCGTTCTAGCATTTTCCTATAAATAGGCGCTTAAGTTAGAATTGAAAATCACACCAGAATCAGAGAATTTTTCTTCTATAATCTTGAGCATATTTCTTTAGAGTTTGAGAAAACTTTGAGCGTAGAAACAGTGAAAGTTTTCTTCAAGAATATCCCCGCTATACCAGTTGGAATACTCTTCTTTTCAAGGTAAGGGATGTTATTTTTGTTCAATATTCGCTTGAAATAATATTTTCTTCCATACTCTGTAGTATGTAAATAATATTATTTCGTTTCAGATTTCGAATTCTATATTCGTTTTGTTAAAATTTTGGCTTCTATACTCCATGAAATTAGTAGAATATCCTTGATATTTGCGCTTCATCCAGTATCTTTGCATGGAAATATTATTCTAAGCATTCTTGATAAGTTTTTAATTTTTTCATGCCGGAGCACTATTCACGGAGTTACTATTCCCAAAGTACTATTCACAGGGTACTATTGACCCAGGATACTATTCATGATAAAAATTGATTCGTTTTCTGTCCAAATTATTTTTGGTACAATATTATTCTTGAATTTTACTCCACAAAGTAGTATCATGTTGACAATTTGGACGTTATTAATTTCTAGATAAATTAAATTATAAATCTTTAAAAATTTATCCTTGAACTTGTTTTATTGAATTCTTATATCATTGTCATCATCCTCATGTTTATATTCTGTTGAAAGTCATCTGTGGCCTGTAGTGCATAGATGGACTTGGTATAATTATGACCAGGGATTTTTCGGTATAATCATGATCGTAATGTTACAAATGATGTGGCAAAAGTCCTCATTAGCCCATAGTGCATTGTTGGACAGTTGTTGGCATGATCATGACCATTGATGAATACACAAATATCCTTGGCCTGTAGTGCATGGATAATTTGTGGTCGTGATACTAATGAATATCTTTGGTCGTAGTGCAGGGATGATATGGATTATTTATTAAGCTGAGTCTCATCGATAAAAGTGATAAAACACCTTTTAAATCATAGAAGATAGTAGATTTTATTTTCTACTTGACTCTTCTAATGGATTGATTGTTTCGCTGCAGTTAAACTTGATGTTTGTTATATTTTATCAATTTAACACTGTTGAAGGCTAACGATAAATTATTCTGCATTATCTTAGTCATAATATTTCTTACTGGGCTAATTGAGCTCACCCTATTGCTTTCATTGTTCTCTTCAGGAAATAAGAACGTAGAAGGGACTAGTCGGGGAATGGAGTGACAGTCCAGATGATAGCATCAGTAGTCCTCACTATTCTATGAAATAGTGTTATAATAAATGTATTGAGAACTTATTTTGAGTTTTAATGCTGTCTAGAAGATAATATTGTATTAAAACTCACAGCTCATGTTGTATATTTAAGTTTGTATTTGAATTATGTACCATGTATTTGGCGACTCAAGATGGGTGATGTATACCTATTTTGGGGGCGTCACATCATCAATCATGTCCACCTGATGTAACTCCTCCTGAGTAACTGGATCTCTATCAACAGGGATATCAGGCCTATACAAAGGAGGATCTGTACCAGCAAAGCCAAATGGGTCATCTAAGGGGCCAGCTTCTGCGCTTGAAGGATCAAACGAATCTGCCTTTGCGGGATCTCTGCCCAAATGTCAGATAAAGAAATGTGCCCGGTCCAGTTGTTGGGTCAAGCTATCAATCTGTGTCATATGAGTCAGATCTCGAACACAGGCTAGCCAACCTGTCATCATCACGGATCCTGGAACCATATCCCCCATGAACTGAGTGGTGCGAGTCTGGGCTCCAATGGTACGAGGAGACCACCAGTGATGGAATGAATCCTGAGTATGTGAACCCTCTGACAAATCATATCCGTCCATATCAATCAATTGGATGTCATCAACGGGTGACTACGACACAGGCCAATAACGCCTGGCAGGAGGCAAGATCAGTATACGGATCTCTCCTGTGGAGCTCCTAATAGCACGCTCTCCTAAATAGAGCTCCCATCCTCCATATGTGAAGAGAGGAACCCTACGGGTGGAAATCACGTACTCGACACCAGTTGGGTACCCATCCTCAAATCCAATGGCCAAGTGTTCCCCGGAGTAGGGAATCCATGTGATGACATCAGCTGTCAATAACTCCAGCTGTAGGCGACAACGAGTGAAACTCTCAGCTATAGGGACCTCCGCCAATATGAAATGATGTCATTGTCGTCCTCGTGGATAGGTATCCAATCCTAATACGCTCACTGGACGCAAGCATGGGAGCCTCTCATAGGCCCAAAACTGCCAACACAAAGGCAAACATCTGCTATTAGTAAATACTCTTAACCTATACATGGTAAATTACAAGAGAAATACTC
The DNA here is from genome assembly GCA_016801055.1 of Panax notoginseng. Classification (NCBI taxonomy): domain Eukaryota; kingdom Viridiplantae; phylum Streptophyta; class Magnoliopsida; order Apiales; family Araliaceae; genus Panax; species Panax notoginseng. The sequence goes on from CM029017.1 coordinate 33,126,834, forward strand.
ACCAGTAGAAATGGGTAGAATCCTAACCAAGCTTCGGTCAAGCCCTACGAGCGCATACGCATGCCCCTGAGGAAATAGGCAAAGGTGTAGGAACCCCAATCATACTCTCCTATATGGTCCACATGTCGAGTAGCGCTGATCAAAGCGAACGACACCGTAGAGGAGTTATCTGCTATAAAGCAGCCCCTAATGATCATCAAGAACAATCGCCAAAGAATGCGATCCCTGACTCTGACATCAGCTGGTATGGGCTCACTCAATAGTCCACTCATAACATCCACGCTCAAAGGACCGGTACAGACAGTCCTGCCCTTGAGCTCCTCCGCCGGAACTCCTAGCAAGAATCTAACGGTAGTCGGGGTAATATCCGCCGTACAAGGCACTGGTGCCCCTCCAAACTCCATACATGTGATAAACCACCAATCCATCGGCGTCATCATCACCTCACAGTCCAATAAATGGAGACTGAGTCTGGTGAACATAGCGCTCAGACAATGCCCTGAGGTAACCCCAGGGACAACGACGGGGGAGGATGAAAAAGAACGCCCCAAATCCCCAATTATGCACAATCGCTCTATAGTCAGGATGCAGAGCCTGGTACATAGAGTGAATGCTAAAGCAGTTCCCTCAAGGCTGTGTAAAATTGGGAACCTACATGAAATGCAGATCAACATCAAAACCCTTTACTCCTTATTAATAAGAAAGAAGGAAGATTAAGATCTAACTTTATACCTCATTGGCGTGCAAGTACATCGAGGGATGTCTACTCAGATCACCTAGAAGCTTTGGGTTCGCCACCTGAATACTCGGGAGGTCCTTATGGGGAATATGTGCAGCAGGAACGGCCACCGAAACATCCTCTTCATCGTCCTCGACGTCCGGCACATCAATCTGGACTGGACGTATCACCACCTCCACCAACCGTCGAGGTTGTCTAACAAAACGGGGTCGAGGCACTTCAAAAGCCCTCCTCTGTACACCAGAAGTGGTCCTGCGGGAACTACTCGGCTGATTCGGATCCATAATATCTGAACAACAAGTCTTCAAATCACCTCAAAAAGGGAGTAGTAATTTTTAACCTGGAGCTTTCTTCTCAAAAATGCATGCATGCATTACTTTAACATACGTCTTTAGTAGAGTTAAAAATGCATGACTATTCAATGCCTACATTTTGGAAAAAGTTTGCCATAGTCCCTTTATAAATAGGACTATCCACATGCACATAGGCATGACTAGGTGGCCATTCAGTAGCACACCTGACCATAGTCATATACATACTATATGCATTTAAATGTCAAAGTCATCAATCCATAAGGGTAGCCTAATTACCAGGATTACTTTGCATTTTTACCTTTTGCTCATTTGTCCTCAAATAGGATAAGAAATAGGAGAAAAAAGGTGTCAATTTGATTGTTTCAAAAGTTAAAATTTTTCACATCATTATGTTCAGCATGGTTTAATACTAACATTGACTATGTTGAATATTATTTATTAAGTCATTTTAGCATGCTTATTCACTGCTATGTGTTTAGATGCATTTCATGTGATAAGTCATTTTTTAACGGATAAAAACTGGAAAAGAAGACATACATACGTTACCAGGACAGTGTAGAACACTTGTACGGTGACAGAATTTGCAGAAAGTCGCCCGAACTCAACAGATCTGAAGAAGAGCTCTCGGATTTCCTTCGCGGCGCAACTTGAAAATGACTTATGAAAACAACCTGCAGGCATTTAATAGCCACGGCTAGCCGCAGGTCTACCTGCGGCTGCTGCAGGTGTACCTGCAGCACCCCTACATGGGTCCCACCCCTCCGGTTCGGTCCAGTTCGAGTTGCAAAGGAGTTCTCACAAGTTGAAAAGGCCAAATCAGGGATAAAAACGCTACGCGATTGAGCAGAATAGCCTGAAATCCTGGTTTTCATAGGCCCGACTGTGGCTTTCATTTCATAGCATTGGTATTCACCCAAACACAAGGTACACTATACCAATGATCTCAGCAATTGCAGATCACATTCAGCAATACCGCACGACGGTCCAATGCCGTCAATTTGGGGTCATCATTCTCAAAGCAAATCCTCGGCGGGGGTTAGAACACGTGGTCATCCGTTGGTTCACACATCAGCGAAGATCAAGTAAATCCCCGGTGGGGGTTACAATGCGTGCTCATCTGTTGGTTCACACATCAGCGAAGATCAAATAAATCTCCGGCAGGGGTTACAACGCGTGGTCATCCGTTGGTTCACACATCAGCGAAGATCAAGTAAATCCCCGGCGGGGGTTACAACGCGTGGTCATCCGTTGGTTCACACGTCAGCGAAGGTTAGGCAGCCCTAACAACACATACTGTTGGCAGTAAATCCAACAGAGCATTGATAAGTCATGGCGATACAAACCAGGAAGGATCAACATCATCGGGGAGGATCGATGATGGAATATGTTATACACATCCTCAAACAGACAAAGTTTTATCCCCACAGATCTCTTGTACACGAGAGGCACATCTTCGAATTAAAGTCTGTATCAAAGATTAAGAACTTTGGTGATAACCCCAACGTTAACATCCTAAAAGATTTGGATCACACGTCCAAGCTTGTCATTATTGCCAATCCTAGACGGGAGCAACAGGGACCCGGCAATCATCCCAGCATGTTGGAGAACAATCCAACAACACTCTTGCATCATACATTTGCATCATGTTGCTGCACATGGCATCATGTTTATTTTGTGGCATTTCAAGTGTCTAGAATTCTTTATCCTACCCATACCATTGCATTGCATGAATATGATAAAGAAGGGCATCTGTAGACACTTGAAATTTTTTGCACACCTGTCACTGACATTGCAGGAAGGCATATTCGTCTTCCAGAGATAACCCTGGAAGACAACTCATATCCAGTCCGGATTCAGTCTCAACCTTAGAACACATACCGGGAGTATCAGTTCCAACCTCGGAATTAACCCCGAGGCATGCAGTTCAAATACGAAAAATTCCACCGGAGAAGGTCGATTCATCTCGGAGATAACCCGGAGATATTCAGTCTCAGTCCCAACACCGGAAATAATAGTTCCAACCTCGGAGATAACCCCGAGGATTGCAATTGCAATTCCGAAGATAACCCCAAAAATGCTTGTTTCAAATGCATGCAATCAGCTTTAACCTCGACACTCACCCCGTGGCACTCAGTACAAGACCCGGAGATAGCACCGGGAAGACAGGCACACCTCAGAGATGACACTGAGGACCTTCAACACTTGCAACAGTCCAACCTCAGAGACAACCCTAGGCATCGTCTGCTTTATCAGCCCAAACCAGAGATAACCCTGGTGAGGGGCAGAATCATCATCTTGCCACCTTAACGCCACATCGCACCGTCTCAACATTTCATACATATATTTCTACACAGCAATGTCCCACAAGAACCAAGGAAGTCCAATCCCGAGTGACTATTGCGCAGGGTAACGGATAGAATTTGAAGCCTGAAGACCGGAGGGCATGGTCCCATCTTCCTAACTTCGTACAACCTCTAATCCCATGTCATTGTGTAACTCTCGACAACGGCGATCCGAAATAGGTCTTATACACCTCAATCGGATGCCCAGATTGAAGTTCTGAAAGTTCAAACGGACATCACATTGCATGCGTACACATACTTCGTGACGGCGGGACCCGCGGATCCCGGGGCAACCTGGGCAGCCGCAGGTACATCTGTGGCTACCTGGGGCTCTCCCCTCTATAAATAGAGGGCTTGGGGTGGCCATTTTGTAAGAGAAAAAGGCGAGAAAGTCATGTCCAATTTACTCTGTACACCCCCTAAACTGAGTGCTTTCTCATTTTAAACACTTGTGAGCTCACATATAGCTACTATTGTACCGACGGGAGCCGAGTGTTCATCCACTTAAAGCTATAGAAGTCTTCTTGGCAGTCCACTATAAGCCTTCTTACACACTTTAAAACCTTTCTCTTCATCTTAGCACAAAACATTTTTCACGTTGAGAGTCGTGTTGCGTGTGTATGTCCGAACTTCGGTCCGTGGTTTCATTTCAGTTTGTATATATATATATATATATATATATATGGACTAATATTATCAAGTTATGCCTCGATTGAGCCTAGACTTATGTTTGGAACGTTTAATTGCTTTCGTATATATATACTTATATATATGAACTGTGTATCGAACTCTGTTCGATGAGCCTAGACTTACGTCTGGAGTGTTTAATTGCTTTCGTATATATATATATATATATATATATATATATATATATATATATATATATATATATATATATGAACTGTGTGTCGAACTATGTTTGATGAGCCTGGATTTTACATACGATGCTCATCAAACATAGTTCGACACACAGTTCATATATATATATATATATATATATATATATATATATATACTAGCGATAACCCGTGCCTGAAGGCAATGTATAATTCTCAAAAAAATAAAAATAAATTATAAACACAAAAAATTGAATTGAGAGTTATTTTGCGGCTTGGTGTGATATCTGGGAATTGCACTGCTCTTTCTTAACAAACTCATACTACTAAGAGGAGAATTATACCAAAATCTAGACATATCATGTACATATAACAACCATAAAGGCACGGCGCGAAATGAAAAATATTACATTATCTAAAGACATATACATACTCAATCATCAACACATATCCAACCATCAAAATATCAAGCTAGTCGGTACTAATTTTAAGAAATTTCAGCAGAATTTCCTTTAAAAATAAATATCTAGAAAATTTTAAACCTGTTTACAAAACTTACAATCATCAATACATATACAAACCACCAAAAAAACAATCATTCTAATTAGTTAACTTTACAAAAGATGGAACCCAAAATATTCAAACATGCAGAAAATAGAAAAACAACCTGTTGAGCATAAGACCCATTATTTTATAGCTTACACCAAGTATCCTTCAATGTATACCTGAAAATATTTGAAATATAAAAATTATCGAAAGATGTGAGTCAAAATAAAATAACTGTAAATCCGAAACAGAATTATTTAAAAAACAAATGAGCGCACACATATTTATTTTATGAACAACGCAATGCTCTGAAAGACCTCCTCACCGTCATATGCTTTGAGAAAAGATATCACTACCTGATCCTCAACCTTCATATGCTTTGAGAAAAGCTTGGCAGCATGACATTCTTTAGTCAAAGGTCGCAAACCCCTGCAGTAGCAAAAGAAACATGATATACAAACAACTCAATTTGACTACTGTCATAAGTTTCTCTCTTCCATTTTCTCTAACTGGAGTAATTTTTTTAGAATTTTGAATAAACTGAAATTAATGAGAAGGCTCGACTGTGCTATCCTCCATTAAGACTTAGTTCAAAGCTTTAGCCTTTGTTTGAATTTCTGGATCCTAAGACAAAGTCTCAGACACTCATTTTAATTGGTTTACATAATTAAAGAAATTATAGAAAAGGAAGCATGATGGAGATGGAGATGAAGATATAAATGACATCCACAGACATAACAGTTGAAAAAATAACTTCTCTTATAAAACACATTTGGTCTTGTTGCATCAATATACAGATTATACATACAAAGTAAAGTTCACAAACACCAATATCACTTACCGAAAGTTCTGATAGTCAATTGATTTACCCGGACAATTTTATCTTTTTTTTTTATTACAGATGAAATTTTATTAAAGGGATACATAAACTATAAGACAATGAGTGGACTAAAAAACCACCCTCACCAAAAAAAGACACAAATAAGCATTTCTAAAAGTGTATAAATCAGGTATGTTCCGGGATGGCTCAAGTTAGGATAGGTTGTTTCAATATGTTCAAGGACTAAATGCTACTCTTGGGCTCAATGTGACCTTAAAATTTAAGGTTAATATCAATAATACTCTTGGGACAGTAAATTTGAGAATTGATTCGGGTTCAAGTGGTTACTATCAATATGTTCAAAATATTATTTAATAACGCCACTGCCTTCTCATCTCCGACAGCTATAACTGCAATAGATCGTAATATTGGACTTGCGCACTGTTTTCCATTCCCAAGCGTCTAAGAGAGTAGACTATGTCGATGGTTTTGATTTTGATATGAATTTTGATATTGGATAGGAAAAATGTTAATCAAAAATCCTAATTTCAAGATTACTAAAGGAGTAGACTAAAGGTACGTCATACATTAAAACTAACAAATGAAGAAAATTTCAAATCAAAAATCTGAATAAACAATTTTTCTACCAAGAAAGAAGTTTGTTGATTGCTTGGAACGTAACAAAAGCCATGAACCAATTACCTGACGTAAGTTGCCAAACATTAAAAAAGGTAATAATATTTACACCGAGTCCAACAACACCTCCGGATATACGATATTTGTCGTGGTAGATGATCCATTAGGAGGGAGAAGGACACTGATGCGATCAGCCGATGTGCATCTAGACATGGCCACATATAGGTGACTGTGACTGAATACAGGCAAGCGCCGATCTACACCAATAAACTTGACTGACTGGCCTTATGACTTATTGATTGTCATAGCATATGTTAAGCATACTAGGAATTGTCGTCTAGTCATTTAAAATGGTAAATCTTTGGACGACGGTGATAATGATATCCGCGAAATGAAACACAGATTCGAAGATTTATCACCAGTTAGAATTCTAGCCTCAATAACCCGCGATGCGCACTTGACAACCATTAGTCTGGTCCCGTTACAGAGTCCATCTTTCGGGGCTATATTCCTCAACAATATGATGGGGCACCCGACCTTTAGCTCCAACTTGAAAGGCGGTAAACCTGGCGGGTTTAGAGAATTTAGAAACTCACTTGGATATTGATTAGTGGTAGAATGACAGAGTTCATCCCCTTCTGACACCTTGTCAGCTGCCAAGTAGATATACGTCTCTCTAGGATAAATTTGTATAGCAGCATCATTGATGGCACAGACATCATCATTCCGAGCGGAAACAATTGTGCGCTCAGTTAAGTAGGATAGGGTTACCGCACTGAGCACATCTAGTTGTGGATAAACTCTAGAAATTAGTTCATGCAGAGTTCGACACCTGTGTATCGTTGGAGGAAGTTCCACAGTATCTTGCGTACTGATCCCAATCTAAGTATGATGTGAAACATATCAGTACATATAAATGAATAATTAAATTAATAATATATAATATAAATCACCTCTTCCAGGAAGGATGCGTGAGAAGAATTTACAGGATGATTGCTATTCAGACGCATGTTTATGCTCAAAGTCAATACGCACACACTCGCCCATATTGCAGAACGTCTTAAAGATGCACCAACAATTTGTTCTCGCTGACCCTTAGGTATCACCGATAGTATTTAACGAAAATCCCCACCAAGCACAATCGTGATACCACCGAATGGTCGGTTATCATCACGGACGTCACGAAGTATGCGATCAACTGCCTCAACACCATGTCGATGCTGCATGGGAACTTCGTCCCAAATTATCAAGCGAACCTCCCTAAATAATTCCCCATGCGATGATTGTTTGCTGAAACCACATACCGAACTTTCTATGATATCGAATGGAATGCAAAATGAAGAATGAGCTGTCCGACCGCCTAACAACAACAACGATGCAATTCCTGATGAAGCAACTGTAACGACAATATGACCCTTGTTGCGCATTTTAGTGGTGATCGTGTTGTACAAAAAGATTTTCCCAGTTACTGCACCTCCACTAAGGAAAAAAATTTTACCCTGATTTTTAGCAACGGAGATAGTGATGGCATCATAAGCCGTACGTTGAGCATTATTTAAAACATCAATATTCAAAAGGTCATTCAGTTGATTAGCTTCATTTCGTAGTTGCATATGATCGATCAACAATCTATTACCTGGAACAGAACTCCAATTTTGAACGGGGTGTGGCATAGGTGGGAAGTCATCCAATTTTTTGCCAGATTCATGTAGCAACTGATCAATCAAATATAAACCGTAATCTTCAATTTGATGTTGCGTTGGATCGTATATGCCAAAAGTTGTTAGTAGCTTGTGACGAAGATCATCACATATATGGACGGAGAATTGATTCCACAGAGTGCATGGCTGTATTGGGGAGCATTTTACCAGAATGATGCAGAATAGTCTCCGTAAATGGTATCCTGTATTCATGGTTGAAGCCTCCTGAAGGCATTGTACCCACTCTACATCATCTTCCAGGAGCCCCATAGCTACACATGCTGATTTAAAACTATCATGAAACACACCATTGATCGTTCGTAGACCATCAAAAGAATGCGGTCCTCTAACAACTGTTAATAGCAATCGAAGGTAAAACCGCTCTCCAGAATTAAACGTAGCAAAGTATAATCTGCCAATTGCAAACCCACTCTGCCTCGAAGTCCAAATCTTTCGACCTTTGTTCCAAACGAAATGTTGGGGAAATTCTTGGTATGTGTAGGCACGTGCAACATCATTTGAAGAACAACAATCAAAGAATCCCCTCAGAGTTGTGATTTGACTCCTAGACCCAAGTCTAATTATTTTAAGTGTTTTAGCAGGATCGTAAACAACTTGATGCATCCCAGGTAAATGTAGATCTAGCCGTACAACCGAAGGAATTTCTTCATGGAGAGGATAACCGAAGAGTCGCCATGCAGCCTCTGTCGATCCAATGTACCTTGCATCAAGATATTGCTTTATCTCATTATTTCCATCTGGTCCCTCTAAAACTATAGTTGTGCGGTCATGACCTTTGTAAATGTACTTGTGGATATATTTGACGCACCTCATTCCTGCACAGACCTCCACATTTATATGACAGTTAAACTTTCTTAATAGGTGTGGATTGTAAGGTACGACGTCTCGATTATCAAATGTATGCCCTCTGGTGGTGTAAGACTGACCCTTACGGCGACGACGGTAAACAGGGTACCCATGTTCATCCATAGTAGTCGAATTTGCAAAGGCTTTTGGATAATGGAACCGACATGCACCGTTCACCATGCAAGTTGAATATGGGTTTCGAGAACCACAGGGACCATGAACCATACAACTCTTGATTGTTTCGTACAGAGTTGGATCAGTGGATGGATCTGGGAATTCAGCACTAACTAACCGATCCACTTGTGCAGTTGTCTGAATCTTGTCAGGGCCATGAAGGAAGAATAAAGCATGCATATGTGGTAACCCTCGTTTTTGGAACTCAATGGTGAATACATGAGCAACTTTTCGACCAAAAATATGTTCATTTTTTACCTCATGCATCAGGACACGCCGTTTTAACTCAAATACACGGGCAACTATGTCGGGACGATCCAAAGAGGTTTGGTGTTCTAGTAAGGCAGCTGTTATTTCGGGCCATTTTGGGTTGGCCGTCATGGTGAGAAAGATGTCAGGGTGTTGGTGGTACCTTGTAATGGCCATAGAGTCATGAAAAATCTGGCTCATGTTACGTGCACTCCCAGTAAAGGACGATGGCAGAACAAAGCGTTGTCCGATCTGATCGGGGCCCAACTCATCAACACTGCCGTCACACAAATTTGCATAAATCTCACGACGTAACTTATCCTGATTGAGTATGATGTAAGACAACCTGTTTTGCTCCGTTGATGCCCAAGCATCTACTATAAACTCTTAAAATAACTTTCCTCCCCTAAGAATCGTCGAATACTCCGTGGGACGTGGAAACAAACGATAGCTATAAAATTGCATCTGTGTCATCCTTCTTACTGCAAAATCATTTTGCTCGGAGTTCCACTGTCGTAAACCAGGTTCCCAACCAAGCTCACCAGTATGGAATAAAAGTACATAGTGTAACGGTAAATATGCTGGATGACACTCATTGATCTGGATCAGGGCTCTATTATCTCCTTTTAGGTGCAAAAAAATATCCCGCATACCACTACTCTCACTACCATCACCAGGCAAAATCACAGCTATTTCATCTGTGGTTGGAAGATTGTACCGATGCCTATCAGTTGATGAGGTGCAATGAAGGTGAGCACGTAAATCATGATCTGAAGATTCTGACTCAGTTAGTATTTCATAGGCACGTTTTACTTTGAAGCAAAATGATTCACTGACAACAAACAATTCTATATAGTGTGGAGGACATCTCGACACAAGTTATTATTCTGCGCACACCGAATATTCAATGCAGTGGTTGGGTCATATATATACAACTGACAGTAGATGGGTGCGCGACCATCCGGGGGTAACAATGACCCGGTACGGTGTCGTAATTCTCCATAGATAGTGAATGATGTTGGCCCTCTTGAGTTAAGTAATCTGTCATCAAGCTTAGCACCCAAGCTCGTGAAAGCATTAGCTGCATTGTACTCCCTAATATGCCGACGAAATGATTTTGCTTGACCATCATGGCCATCGTACAATGCACGAATAGGAGGTGGGGGTGCAATAAGTTTTGGTAACTTAATTTTTCCTTGTAGACAACATGTTCCGAATCTTGGATTGGACAATCCTGTGCGAGATAATCGTTCATCCCGCCAATGTAAGGCTGAACAATAAGGACACTGAATATTCATCGGCCCGAGAAAATGACGCTCATTATTGAAAGGAATAATAACATTGATTTCGTCATCACTAAACATACTATCAACATCGCTAAAGTGTTCCGGTGGGAATCTACAAATAAAAATAATATGTACACAAATATGAGAAGTAAGAAAATAGTAGGCAACTAATATACAATGTAGAATATACATACACTGTTAGATCTGCCAAAACAGGAGACAACGTCATGAGGACATTGTCGTTAGTTTGATGACAATGCGGTTCTACATCGGGGACAGCTTCATATTGAGAAAAGTCTGTCTCTAAATTATGAGGCAAGGGTAAAGGTCGCTCCAGAACAGGTGAGAATATAGCAAAGTCAGTTGGAATGAAAACTGGGTCGGACGCAATTGTAACTGCTAGATAGCATTCCAAATTATTTGTCCGCAACCTTTTTTGTGGAAGGTGTGCTATAGTGGCTCGGTGCAATGGAGTTAGGTCTTGCAAAACATGACATAACGGTTGTGGGGGAGTGTAAATCACCAGTATTTTCCTATATAACTATCCAACAGGGGAAAAGGACAATACATTACAACTTAATCCAAAAACTTACCAAAGAGGTAGACATATTTTCTTTTCCATTTTTTCGACAATTAATGGGCGTGTGACATACTTTCGACGTTGAAGGTGCATTATGATTGCTAATAATTCGTGTTTCTTGCACAAGTACACATTCATTCTGGCGTTGCAGATAGTTAGTAAATGACAATAGTAAATGTACCTCGACATTGCACAACTGAGTAGGCGAATGCGAGGGGACTGCAATAACCATGTTAGGAAGTTGGACTTGGGTGGTGTCTTTGGGTAGAGGTTGAGTGTAATTCCCAGAACGCTCTCTTTCCCGACATGCGCGTTGTGATAGCTTACGTCGCGAGCACGTACTACTATCAATGGGATTTCGTTCACGTCTGGCGCGTTGGGCCTCAATTTTAGAGGAAGCGAAATTTGATGCGGGAGTCTAAAATAGGAAGTGATGTGTGGAATAAATAATATGTAAGAATGGCTAAAGAAACCATTACATAATTTGGACAATATGTTTGCAGGTCCAAAATCAAATCCATGTAAGAATAGAGTTGTGTGTTCGTGAGATAGATGTGTAAGAGTGAGAGTGAGGGGTGAGGAACTCAAAAATATCACCGACAATATAGTGTATATCGCTCTAACCAAAATAAGGCATTAGGTTATCATGTCCAAAAAGCATTAATTTTTAAAATCAAATTCATGTGTGCGTGAGAGAGAAGGGTAAGGGTGAGAGTGAGACTGAGGGATGAGGAACTAAAAAATATCAGCAACAATTTAGTGTATAACATACTAACCGATTTTTATCAACAGATAAACAATGATTAGTACAACATACCGGTTGATTAAACCAATTTTCTTTTCCAATAGAACAACCAATCTTTGCTTTCCCTTTCATTGAAGATGGAATAAAACTTGGGTTGTTCAAGTGATTCACATGTGAATTCTCCTAGGAAGTACAAAATAAGACATTAGTCAAAAAATGCAAACTAATATCAAAATGAATTAATATCAAACTAATACCAGTAGCGTTACCTTATCCATATGTAATTGATTAGGCGCACAGGTATGTTGTTACTATCACTTTAGATCAACCTGTAAGAGCAAACTTAATAAATTAAACATGAGTTAAACATGAACAAATGAAGATAGTTGAGGTTTCAAACTGTTGGAATATAGTTGTTACTACTGTTACTATACATTCAATACTATTGTTTTGAAGATAGTTGAGTTTATAAACTATTGAAGACATTGAATATTAATTTACTACTGCTGGGTATAAGGATCCTTTGGCAATAAGAATATGTAAACAGTCATTTTCCATTCTTTACTTCTTTCTTTTTCTTGTTTTTCACCCAATCAATGAAGCCTCTTTGTGTTCTTTCTTTCGATTCTTTTGAACAAAAACTCCATTAACAACCTATATAAAAAATGTATCACATGAAATAGGCGCAATATAAAGAATAGGAGTAAATCTTAGTATAGTAATAATTTAAAAACAAACTCACATGAATTTTTGATATTTTCACATGGTCCCTGTCACATGAAGGTGGAACCTACTTTCTTCTCATGTGAGGGGATTATGTAGAAATATCAAAAACACATGCTAAAATATCAATATTATTATAATTAAAAATTTAATTGTTTCCCTAATTTTGATTGTATTTGTAAATGGTTAGTATGGTAAGAATAATTCAAAGAATAGGATCACATTCGCAAAAGAAAGGTAGCTTAAAAGAAAAATGGGTTAGCATTATTATCTAGTTTTGAAGCTAATAGATTGATACGATCTTTTAAGTTTATCCATAGTAAAAAGTGTGTAAAGGTAACTTTTAATCAACATTAATATTCATTAGTTATTGTAAACAAATATAATACAACACAACACAAAACAGCTAGTGTAATTTCATAGCTTAAAGATCATTAGTTATTGTAAACAAATAAAATATTAATGAGTTCATAATCTAAAATTTAAACTAAAAATTAATTTCACAAAAAGTTCAAATAAAAGTCTTCCATCTTCATTCATTAATATTAACTCAACCTTTCATAAAAGTCAAAAAATGCAAGAAATTATCAAATGTAATTAAAACAAAAGTAACTTAAAGTAGAGCTCAGAAATTAAAGCAAATTAAGAAATGCTAATGTATTATTTCGTAGGATTGGTCAGATGTATATACACAGCTGTGCAGTACACAGTCGTCTATGACGACGGTTTTTTTGGGCTATAACGACGGTTAACCGTCGCCATAGACCAGAATAGTTAGCGACAGGTGAACAGTAATCTTTTTATGACAAATTTAAAAATTCAATATATTTCAGTTATTTTAACTGTTTCAAAATAAATTAATTAATAAGAAGTTAAATTCATTGTTTAATTTACAAAAGAAAGAAAAAGAAAATGAAGTTAAGCCTAACCTTATGTTTGAGTCAAATCATTTAGTTCCAACAAGCGAAGTTGTCAAACTCAAACTCTTATTCAATCTAACTAAATTTTAGCGACACCCAACAAGTTTTGCGATTGGACTATTATATTAGAATTATGCAATACAATTACGATTGTGACGTATACTAATATATATAATTAAATTAGTTTATTGAAATATTATCAATTCAATTTACTCACGTAACTTGTAATAAAAAATATTAATGTTGTGAGTGATTACATGTTGCCGAATTAATGATCAATTGGTTCATCGATAACTCATTTTTATTGGCATAGAGGTCGAGAATTCGATTCTTGTTAAAATTGCGTTACAAAGAAAAGTTCAACAAATGCATGTCCAGGAGGCAGTCGTGCACTTTAAAGATTGAAAACAGTAACAGGAAGCAGTCGTGCCAATCAGTGTTTGCCTTATTCTAGAAGCTCTTTATCATATTGCTTCCTATTATGTTAGTTTTTACCTCGGTACCAATATCTCCAACGGAGGATAGCCTTCTCCCTGAGCCTCAAACACAAGATTCGAGTAAAACTGAGCACAATGTATCTAAATAGATTCACTGACCTGACCAGTATCCTTTTATTTGTCGTGGCATACACCAGTATTCTCATATAAGGTAGCTTTCAATATATCTAAATCATGTAAGGATTAAAAAACAAACATGAGGGAGATAGAAGAACCTTTTGAAGAACAAATAGAAAAAAGATACAAAATGCACATGGTGAGTAAAGCTTAATAGAGAAATTCCACTATAATTCTCACAAAAAGAGCAAAAGCAGAAGCATATATTTGATATATTTGATATGTTGGATAATCATTTTTGTTTGGGCTTTCATTCATTTTTTTCTTTGCTGGAGAGGAACTGGTCCAAATATGTCATATGATAAAGTTCCTTTTACAAGGAGGGTCTCAATTCCATCCAAGGAATTCTCCCGCACAGTCTTTACAGGGAATGCAAGCAATGGGAATGATGGGATCTTTTAACTTAGGCTCACAAATCAAAGGAAATGGGTCACTCACGTATGCACAACAACGTATGAACCAAGGAAAAATGAGGCAGCAGCTGTCCCAGCAAACTCCACTTTCTTGACCTGTAATTAATAGACGTATTACTTTCTTGACCAAAATGGGATGCTTATTTGTCTCTTTTCAATATCCAAGGCAGCAATTTTTTGGTCAAACCAGACACTATAAAGTGTGTTACTCAGTGTTCAATTTATTCCTAACCTGAGTAATATCGAGCTCAATGGTGAATTATGTCCATTTCAGGACAATGATGCTTTTCACTGTATTTGCATTTGTGATTTCCATTTGCAGATCATGTGTACAATTCATAGAACTCACAAGAAATAACCCACAAAAAAGTACACAAACTTCTCAAATATTCATTGCTAAGGGTCCTACAATTTGTTAGTGATGTTGGGTTATGAGTTACCAGTAAATTTGCTATAGTATGATGTTTGTACTATATGGAGTGTGGCTGATTACAAGATGTGGTGCACTAAATAAATCAAAGAGAAAGAGAGACGGATAAAACTGACAGGCACATCTTCTAAAACCCAAATTGCTTGAACATCTATATAATAAAACACAAACCCAGTGGACACTTCAGGAAAAATAAGAACACTTCTTACATTTATAAGAACACTTGAGAAAAAAAAAACCTTGAGTGGAAATTCCCAACAAAGATAGAAACCAATAAAGATCAAAATTTTGACGGGTAATAAATAAAGGAATAGATCAATCGGCTAAAAAAGAAACACATATAAATACCTCAAATGTGATCTTGAGTGGCTCATCAACTGCAATAAAAGAGGAAAACAAAAAAAAGCAAATGTTAGGGTTTTGGAAATAAAAGTGAGCATTTCTCTCAAAATAAAAGTGACCCAGTTCAAAAAAACTAAAACCCAAATCCCAAATTTCTCTGATTCAACTCCATGTCTCTGAAAAAAATTACAAAAGAGTAATCCCAAATTTGAGCAGATTGATTTTCTTCGGATAAGTTGAGATTTAGTAAAATCTGAAGGAAACAAAGCACTAATCAAATGTAAACCCACCAGAAATAAAATAAAAAGAAGGAAGATGTCCTCTAAGATGAAGATGTCTGCTGCAATTGCAGATATTTTTTCGTGAGAATATGATGTCATGTCTAACTGTTCCACATATATTATAGCTCTACTCAATAACCAAATTCATCAAGTTTCATCAAATAATAACCAAATTCAAGCATACTCAAACAGGAAAATAAGAACACTTTACTCAATAAACAATTTATATTTAAGTGAGTGCATATGGTGTCACTAAACGAACGTCAAAGCTGCAGTAATAACCAAATAATAACCAAATTCAAGCATACTCAAATCTCAAAACCCAAACTCAAAACCCAAAATGATACACCATCTTAAATTCAAACTAATACAGGAAAATAAGAACACTTAGGAATATTCAAATACCCACCAGAAATCAGATAGACCATCTTAAATTAAATCTTTCCTTTTAAATTTCAAACTAATACAAAATGAAGCAGGAAAATAAGAACACTTAGGAATATTGAATACCCACCAAAAATCAGAAAATGAAGAAACTTGATGCTTGCTGCGATAGACAACTTTCTCTGTGATAGTGATCCGAAAAAGGCTTGATTTTGGGGGACGAAAATGAAGAACATTGTTGCTTGTTGCGATAGTGATCCGAAAAACAGGAAAATAAGAACACTTAGGAATATTGAACCAGAAACTTGATGCTTGCTGCAATAGACAACTTTCTCTGTGATAGTGATCCAAAAAAGGCTTGATTTTGGGGGACGAAAATGAAGAACCTTGTTGCTTGTTGCGATAGTGATCCAAAAAAGGCTTGATTTTGGGGGAAATATATGTATCGGTTTTTGGGGAAAATCTTTTGGGAAAAAGGAGAAAAAGTAGACAACTTTCTCTCTCTTTAAAATGAAGGAACTGTCTAGCGTGGTAAGGAGAAGCCGGAATGAGAAGGTGGGAAATGTATAAGGCGGGACTTGGGCGTAGGAGGGATTTTTGAATTGGTTAATTTATTTTGTATTTTTTAATTTGAAATGAAATAATTGAGATTAAATCTGAGCTATTGTATGATGAAATTTTAATCTAGACCGTTCTTTGTTGAAGCCGCTCTATTTTATATATATATATATATATATATATATATATATATATATATATATATATATATATTTACGTTTCGTCCCGCCTGGAGTTTACTTCGTGGCGGTTGATTGCTTTTACAGCTTTATTTATATTTTGTCTCACCTGGAGTTTACTTCGTGGCAGTTGATTGCTTTCATAGCTTTATTTAAATTTTCGATCCCACATAAAGGTGCTTCGTGGTTGGTGAACATGTTTATATATATATATATATATTTACAGCTTATATATATATAACTACTTACTGCTTTCGTACAAATAGCGGCAGCATGTGAGCCTAGGAATCATGTGATCACAGATTCAATCTACTGAATCTAGATTCGATTCCCGTGATGGACATTTTTAGCTGTAAGCAGCTTGTAAATTATTCACGGTGTTTGGATTTCCTCAGATGGTTTTCATGCCCACGAGGAGTTCCGCACCGCTTTGTACATTATTTTTCTCGAAGATGCTTCGCATCTCGAAAAATAAAAGCAATCAAGCCGAACATTTAATAAAATGGAAGTATCAAAGGCCTCAATTACTATTGAGCACAAGGGTTTGAAAAACCTCTTTTTATAAAACATCACTGTTATATCTTGTTTAAAACTAAATTTTTACACAAATTCAAACCCTTTGTATATAGGTGCAAACGAGGCATATCACTATTTTCAAATAACTGCACATTGACTCACATACACACACATTCATATAACAGTTTCTTAAAAAGTGGTGGTCACCGTGGTAACACGGATGTCGGGGGGTGCCTAACACCTTCCCTCTGCATAAGCAAGTCCCCGGACCCTAATAAATCTCGGTTTCACTGACCCGTTTAGCAGTGTCATATCACTGGGTCAATGTGTAAACCTTTTCTCGGTTGTGTTAGTACAACCAGTTAAAAAATCAATCGGCGACTCTTACAGTCAAATCGTCGACATATAAATGTCGAACCTTTTCACAACTTATTTTTTCAAACAAATCTCACCTAACTTGAGAATACAAAAGAACAAAGAACAGAAAAGGGACAAATAAAATCCCGACGTCGACACTAACTAATTGTCATAACAAAATTAAGATATATTAAAACTAGAGTTTTATAATTCTATTCGGTTTAGAATTTTAAGTAAAACACTAATATAGAATTTCTTTACGAACTTAAATAAAATTAAAATAATTATTTTCTTAACGATTAACATAATAAATCATTATATGTAAGTACCAGTGCTTCACACGGATTGGTGAGCTTGTAAAATCTAATTATTAATTATTTCACTATACAAAAATATATACGTATAGTTATTTGAGCTTAAGTTTGATTGCAATTATTACAAAATCTTATATCAATTAAAATATAATTATATTTAATAACATAAAATTTACTCCCTCAGTCCCTTAATATATGTCGTTTTAGATGATTTTATTTTTCTCTAATTATTTGTGTTTTATATAATATAGGAGAATTAACTATAATCTTTTCAAAATTACTCCTTATGGGAAAATGTTACATATAAGAGAGAGTATAAGATAAGTATAGTAATTATGAGAATTTAAGAGTATAATAGACAATTAATATTATATTTTAATGCTTACTTAATTCTTGTACATAACTCTAAAATGAAATATATTAAGGGACGGGGACAGTAATATATTAGTAATGTATATCTACTAATGACGTGGATAAATACAAAGTTATATTAATAGATAAATGTTTAAATAGTCGTATGTGGAGATTAATGCAAAATTAAAGTCTTTCCATTAGGTTATAATTCTTATTGTGATCTATAAATAAGCCCCGTACAGCCGTACTTGTATACCAATAAACCCTAATCCTAATTCAGCCATCTTCTATATATCATCATCTTTTTGTAGGTTTCTGTTTTTCTCACAATAAAGATGAATTTGAAGCTATTCAAGAAGAGATTAAACGTCTTGTATTCATGCTGGAGAAAGTACAAGAAAGAGTTATGGGTTGATTCCGAAATTCTGGTAATTTGTACACCTCCTTCTTCATACCAGCCCAATCCAATATCCACCCAGTTTTATTCATGGTTATTAGGCCATAAATTTAATGACACAATTGTTATAGGAACAATTACATTTTATAGTACATTTAAAAACATATTTACAATAAAAGTGCACTCATTAAATATTTACACAATTAATATCTTTAAAATTTTATTTTCATTATTCGTACATATTTATGCTTCCTTTTATTATGGGATGTGTTTTAATTTCCCGATGATATGGCAATTCAGTTTTTTTTTTAAAAAAAAACTGATTTTGCGTTTTTTTGGGGATTGCGTTCATTTTAAATTTTTTTTTGTCCGTATGTAGTATATTTTCTTTTGGAAACCCTTATTTGGTATTTTGTTTACTTTCTAAGCAAACCCTTATTCATCTTCTTCTCTGTTTTTTTGTCGATTTTTCGGGTAGATTTTTGTTGTCGGCGTTTGATTTTTACTTCGTATTTGTCGTATTTTGCTTCAAATCGTGTTATTCTCAGTTTTTTTTGTTTGTTCATATTTATCGGTACTACATTCTCTGATTTCTTTCTATTTTTTTTCGTGATGGTCTCTACGAGGAAGAGCATGGAGGGAATTGGGGTTAAGAAACCGGATAGGAAGAGGAAAAGAGTTCCAGAAGATTATTCTTTAGAGGATTCGAAGTTATCTTTAATGGTGAAGGATAGTTGTCCAAAGTCTTCTAAACAGGGGAAGAGGTTATTGTTGAAATCAGATGTTGATATTAAGAATATTGTGAGACATTCGAAGAAGAAGGCGAAATCAATGGTGTATATTGATTTCGATTTTGAAGGTTCTGATGAAAAAGTTGTTAAAGAAGATAAAGTTGAGGCCAATAGCCGGAAAATGGTTCCACGGCAGAAACATTTGAAGGTTTGTTAAATTATTTTTTTTAAGAATTATATTTTTTAGTTGTTTTTTGTTTTTAGTGTTTTTATTTTCTGCATGGTGGTGTTTTGGTTTGTGTTGTTGTTTTTTTTGTTATTCAGTAGTTTTATGGATGTTGAAGTTGTTGTTATTATTTAGATTTATAATATGGTGGTAACTTGTTATTTTATTTTTTGTTAACAATATTGAATTTATTGGAAACTTTTGATTCCATATTTGTTAACATGTAGTTTATTTCAATAGAAGATACATATTAATTGTTATTTGGTCACCTTCTATTATATGTTTGGAAACTGATTTTTGTAATAGTTGTTAAAATGTATTAGAGTTTGTGTTGTTAAAATTGAACTTTCATTAAAGTTTTTGTTGTTTTAAGGATTGTTCAAATTGGTCTTGTTTAAATAAATGTTTTCATTCTTTTTGAGTCTTAGATATTATTAGATATTTTTTTTGGTTTCAACATTAAAATATTGTTATTATTTAGATTTATAATATGCTGGTAACTAGCTATATGTTTTTTTGTTACCAATATTGAAATGATTGGAAAATGATGTTACCATTATTGTTCATATGTATTTTATTTCAATATAAGTAACTTGATAATTGTTAGTTGGTTACCTTCTTCTATATGTTTGGAAACTGATTTTTGTAATAGTTGTTAAAATGTATAATGTTTCATTAGAGTTTGTGTTGTTTTAAGGATTGTTCAAATTGTTCTTGTTTAAATAAATATTTTCAATCTATTTGAGTCTTAGATACTATTAGATTTTTTTTTGGTTTCAACATTACATTATTGTTATTATTTAGATTTGTAATATGTTGGTAACTAGCTATTTTTTTTATTTGTTACGAATATTGAAATGATTGGATACTGCTGATATTATTCTTGTTTCCATGTATTTTATTTCAATATAAGTAACATGATAATTGTTAGTTGATTTCCTACCTTTATATGTTTGGAAACTGTTTTTTGTAATAGTTGTTAAAATGTATAATGTTTCATTAGAGTTTGTATTGTTTTAAGGGTTGTTCAAATTGTTCTTGTTTGAATAAATATTTTCATTATATTTAAGTATCAAATAGTATTAGATTTTTTTTTGGTTTCAGCATTACATTATTGTTATTATTTAGATTTATATTATGCAGGTAACTTGTTATTTTATTTTTTGTTACCAACATGGTAATGATTGGAAACTGTTGATATCATACTTGTTAACATGTCTTTTATTCAAATAGTCTTGGAGATTGATGATTGTTTATGATTTTTTATTTAAAAATTATAATTAATTTTGATTATGATCATTTGCTGAAATTATTTTGGTTATCATTGATATTGCTCATTTAACAGTTTTTGATTTAAAGTTTTAATGTAGTTTTTTAATTTGGTTAATGTGTTTTTAATGTAAGTTTTTGCATTTTCAGATTTGGGATCTATTCTACGAGGAGCGTAATCGGAATTTTTCAGCAAAAATTATTTATTGGTGTGATATGGAGGTACCAAATATTATCAAGAACAAATTGTCTGAGGTACAATTGAATAAGTTTAAGTTGACATGTTTTGGTAAATTTTTAGAGTTTGGACAGCGACAAATGTTTTCCCAGATTATTCATCAGGCCTTGATTAGGGAAGTTTATCAAAGGGATGATGGGGAGTTGTAGTTTTTGTTTGGTAGAGAAGGGTTAGGTTTGGGTTGCCCGAATTTTGTTTGATTTCTGGTTTGAATTGGCAAGGAAATGAAGATATTGATAGTTTTAAGGGGATTCAAAATCTGTTGGTGGAGAAGTTTTTTGGTGATGAGGTTGTCACCTGTTCTACTATTGGCAAGATATATAGGAGCGTTGTATTTGATGATGATGATGAGGCAGTTAGGATGTCTATTATTTTATTGGTTTTTAATTTCATTCTAGCTTCCGTTTCTGACAATTATATTGATGAAACTTTGTTTAACTTTTTGTCTTATGGGGATATTGAAAGTTATCCATGGGGTAAATTTGCTTTTCAAAAGACAAAGAATTCTTTATCCATTGCAGTCAAGGGTCATGTAAGGAAGGATAAGCATGGTGGGGTGATTTATAATTTTTATAGGGATGGTCATTGTAAATCTTACAAACTTAATGGATTGCCTTATGTGTTTCAAGTTTTTTTGTTTGAAACAATACCTACTTTGAAAGTCAGAGGATTTTGTGTTGATGACCATGCTGCAGAGTTGAGATTATTTAGATGGAGGGAGTTAGGAAAGCCTCCCAAAAATGAGAAATTGAATGACCTTGTTTTTGGATTTGGTCAGGTATGTTGGTTTCCAGTTGCTTTATATTTGGTTTCCATTCATATTTTATATTGGTTACTGTTAATTTTTTTTTTGTATTGTTTTGCTTATGTTTTATATTTAATCTTTTTAACATTGTATATTTGTTGTTATTATTATTTTTCAGTTGATCGTTCAGAATATTGTTCCTACGGATGATGAAAAGGTTTGGTTGGGGTTAGGGAGTTTTCATTTTTTTTAATGGAAATGATATTGCAGGCAAAATTTCTGATGTTAAAGTTGACTCATCGAGGAAGTTTAATGATATTGGGTTTTCTATTTCTGATGTGGAAGAAGTTATCGATAAACGCGTAAAACCTTTAAAAGGTAATATGATGGAGATGAAAAAAGATATTTAGAATTTGGGTGTTGTGTTAAAAGACCAACTGCAAGTGTTTCAAATGCAAATTTGCAGGGATGTAAAAAAGATGATTAGAAAGTTTGTATATGGTCAGTTTAGTTATAGCAAGCATAAAAATGTTACTTTTGTTGAAGATGATGATAATGATGATGATGATGATGATGGTGATGATGATGCTGGTGATGATGATGGTGATGGTGATGGTGATGGTGGTGATGATGGTGATGATGATGATGGTGTTGCTGATAATGATGATGTTGATGATGCTGATGGTTCTGCAGATGATGATGATGATGAGTTGGGTGAGAACGTTGATGTTGGTAATATTAAAGGGAGTGTTGATTCTCCTGTTGGTGGTGTTGTTGGAAATCAGTTTGAGGAAGAGGATGCACAGGTTTACATTTATTTTAGTTTTCATTTTATTTTTCATGCTTATTAAGTAAATGCTTACTTCTTTCTGTTTTTTATTAACAGATTGAGAGCAAGAATGTTGGTTTAAATTCTTCTGGGAAAGAGATAGTTGTTTATACGCCTAGAGGGGTTAAAATTCATGTTGAGGATGAAAAGGTTAAACATTTTTTTTAAAAATGTTATTATTTTTTTAATGTGTTATATTTATAAACTCTATTTTTTTTAACAGGCTGAGAAGATGAATGACGTTCCTAGCTTTGATATTTTAAGTCAATCTAGTAGAAAAGAAATTGTTGTTTTTACTCCCATTGAGGTTTGTTATTTTTTTATCAGCAATTTACTTAATTTGTTGTATTAGTTAGTTTGCCATAATGTTTATGTTTGTATTGATCAAAAGTTTTGTATTTTTAACTTGTTATTGACCTTGTTTTGTGTGTAATGTATTGTAAAACATTACAGGTTAATAAATTCGAAGGATCAGACATTTCTATACTTGATGAGCTGGTGTTTACAACTCAGGATTTAATTCAATGTTCTGAAGTTGAAAAATCTGCTGCAAGACCAATTGGCAGGCCTGTTCACACGGTTGCGAAGAGTGCTGTTTTGAAGAGTCCTTTTACTTCAAAGCTTGGTTCAGCTGGTTCTACTTCTTCAAATGTGGATGTTCGTCAATTACCCCCAGGTCTGTCAGCATTTCCAGATATCTGTATGTGTATTCCTTCGAAAGATGAAGATGTTCTTTTTGAGCAGTGGTTTAAGATTGGATTAAATAACCGGAAAAGGTATATATATTGGAGTTTAATATATTTTCATTATGTTTTTTAGTAGGATATAAAATAATTTCTTTGGTATTTCCATTGTGTTACTTTTTTGAAGGATTGAAAAGTTTTCGGGTAACAATGACAAAATTGAGACTTCATTCAGATTTGGGTTTGTGCCAATAGCTTCAAAAATATGGTTTTACAAGCTTAAGACCCCAGGCCAGTGGCTTGATGATGATGTGAGTTTTTTATTACCTTTGAATACATGTTTGTTAGTTTTGGTCACCTTATTTCATTATATTGGTAACTATTTGAATATTTATTAGAAACTATTATGTTACATTATTATTTTTATTTTCCTTTGTTTACCTCTGATTGTTATTTTGTTTTTAATTTTTGTTCAGCACATCAACATATGCTTGTATTACATCCGTAAAGTGGCTAAGCACTCAAACCAAATTCAAATAAGGGTTACAACAACAGATTGTTGGTTCCATATCAAGTTGACCAATTTATATGGGAAATATTGTAATAGAAATTGTGATAAGAATTTGTTGTTGGCCTCTGGTGATATAGCTAAGTACATTCATGGGTTTCTTATGGAAGTCAACACACCCTGGGTTAAGGTCGATTTTATTATGTTTCTCATTCATATGTCAGCTCCTGGTCATTGGTTTTTGCTGGTGTTTGACGTGCATCGCAGAGTATTAGTGGTTTATAATTCTCTTCAACATGATAGGAATGTAATGCGCACAAATATTATGGATGTGTGTGAGCCGTACATCTTTATTCTCCCCATAATTTTGTCTAATTGCGGGTTTTGGAAGAATAGAACAGATATTGATTTCAATAGTGTTCCATATCGCAACAAAGGAGAACATGATATCATTGATCTCGAATTTGCAGAGGGTATTCCGGAACAAATTGAAGGGTAAGTTTCTAATTACTTTTATTTGTTCAGTTTTGTATATATATTGAAGTCTGTTTTGATTTGTGTTATATATTTATTGTTTTTTCAGCGATTGCGGAATGTTTACAATTTGTTTTGCGGCACATTTCATTCATCAGATGATCTCTGAAATGCCAAAACCATTTCTGATCCTTCAATACCGTAGGAAGCTATGTGTCAACTTGTTTAATCATGCGAGGAACAAACATTTAGTTGGATATGAATCTGACTTAGAATATCCAGGAAGATTAGCTACTGAAGACTAGTATTATTATGCATCTTGATATGGTTATTGATTGTGGAAATTTGTTGTAATTATTCTGATTTGATGTGGTTATTTGTTGTGGAATGTTTTGTAATTATTATGATGGTTGAATGATGTATTAATTTTTACTAGTGGAAGTATGAGTATGTTTTGTTGGCTCACATTGTTGTTTTTTGTTTTGTATTTAATTTTCGTACTTATTATTGTTAACATTTTTATTTATGATACAGTTGGTTTCTAAATTTTGATATTACGGTATCTATTTGAATTGGTATTGGTATCCAATTAGTATGGATAATATATTGTAAAAAACATTAATAAAATTAATAATGTTGTAAATATAATGTACATTCAAACTAATGACCATGAGGCATAGCTGTTAACCCATATAAACTTATTTTTTTGTTAGCATTTCTAATGTTTTAGAAAGTGAGTTTATGTTTGCAAAAAAAACAACATTTAACTGTGGCAATGACACTAAACTTTGTAAAGAGAGTTACCATTTATCGTAATCATGTGTACAAAGGTTAGGTGGGTACAAAACCAAACAAGTAAATGACAACAATGTGGAAGTGGAGGAAAAAGCTAAACAGAAACCTAATCAATGTTTCACTTCTAGAATTGAATAGAAACACAGAGACCTAAGCTGATATGCTTCCCTACATCCGAAAATGAATAGAATTGAATATGTGTCAACCGAAAATGTTTAGGGAATTAGTATGGATAATTAATTTTTATAATTGTATTTTTTTTTAACATTGTACAGTTGGTAGCCAAAATATCATTTACAGATAACTATTTTAGTTTTAGATAGTAACCAAAATATACATAAATATGTCTGTTACATTTTATTTTATTTGTAATTAGAACTAATTGTTTTTTTAAAGATATTAATTAGAATAAAAACATTTCAAAACGGGGAATCAGCCATAACAGGAATCTATATCATATTTTACACATTATTTTATGTTTTTTTTCTTTTGTTATGGTAATGATGGTTTACTAACAACATATATTGTTTATAATAAACAGAATTTGAGATTTATCAAACATTTATATTAATTTAAAAATATTCTATTAATTAATTTTAGTAATTTTATAGTTTTTTAACATGGTACAGTTAGTAGCCAAAATTTCATTTTCAGGTATCTATTTTAGTTTTAGATAGTAACCAAATAGTAATTTTATAGTTTTTTAACATGGTATAGTTAGTAGCCAAAATTTCATTTACAGGTATCTATTATAATAGACACTATTTTGTGGTTTACCAAATAGTTATATTAATTAAAATTAATTTATTAATTAAATTGTTTGGAATTGTAAATTTTTTTATTGTACACTTGGTACTTGGTAGCCAAAATTGCATTTACAGGTAACTGTTGTAGTTTTAGGTAGTAAATAAAATATACATCAATAATTATAATATACATTTGTTGATTTGAAGATATAATTACTTCTTGTTAAAAAGAAATTAATGAAAAATAAACATATTTTAATATTGTGCAATATAAATTTTTATTTATTTAATCAATAAAACGATTACAATATGAATGTATATTGACCAACCTCAGTAATCATCAATGAGTGTTACAATTTTTTTTGTTAAAAATAAAATATATTACAACGTTTTCGGCTCCAAAATTGGTGGATTATTGCATGTTTTTTTGTTGTGTCCTTTTTGTTGGCATCGTCTGCATTTATTTTGAACGGTATTTTCAGACACATGCTTGTACCTTCCAATCTTTGGTCGTCCAGCTGGTCTTCTTGTATTTGGTGGTTTAATACATATGTTTTTAATCTCGTCTGGAACATCCCAATTCTCTTTGTCGTCCAATGGCATGATGGAAGCTGAATATGTGCCCATCAAAGTTTTTTTTGAATAGTATTGTGAGCAAAAATCATAACAGCTCATATTCCGTTTGCTAATAACAGCAGCAGCGTGTGAGCAAGGCATTTCATGGTATTGAAATTTACGGCATGTGCACGTCTTTTTTCCCATATCCACGATAAATTGCTTGGTGACATCATAAACGGTAAAAATCACTAGATTTGATGTCTCAACCTACAACAAATTTTAATAGTTTAGTTAGAATGTATAATAATTACTTTTTTTAAAAAAATATATATAGAATAATTTAAGTTATATGTATTGTTAGTAACTTTTACAGTTTATATTGGTATCCAAGAATTCATATTGTGGTTTCATATAATTGTTAATGCTATTTTTTTCCAAAGATGTGCAGTAACAATTTATGGGTTTTATGGCTGACCTTAAGTTTCTTTGACTCGTTGATATTATCTTGCAATCTTCTCTCAGTTATCGTGGATAGATTTGTGAACGTTGATATTGCTGACTGTTTGTTTGTGAAATACCACCTTTGAACCATACAACGTAGGCATTCAATCATTGACGCAACTGGAAGATCTCTAATTCCCTTGATTGCATGGTTAATAGATTCAGCGATGTTTGAAGTCATTGTTGAATACCTGCTTACAGTTCCATGGAGCCTCGTGCACTTTTCTAGCTTAACTTCTTCCTCCAGATATGTTCTTATTCTAGTATCAATTGCATCAAGTTCAGCCATATGTATGTTGAATTCTTCTATAGTGTAAGCCCTACAAGCTGCATTGTATGCTTTTTTTACCTCTTCTCCTTTCTTTTTGAATCTGTTTTTAATATTTTTCAGAATATGGTAGGTGCATGAACCGTGCATGACATCAGGGAACACACAGTTAAGTCCCTTGATAATTGCTTCATGTCTGTCTGAAACGATGCATTGTCCTTCTCTAACACCACAAGCATTTCTCAAATTGATGAAAAACCATCTCCATGATGATTCATTTTCACTGTCAACAACTGCAAAAGCAATCGGTATGATGTTCTTGTTTGCATCTTGCGTGCTTGCTATGAGCAGTGTACCCCCGTAGTTTGACTGTATGAATGTCCCATCAACTACAATGATTGGGAAACAATGTTTTCATGCTTCGATGGATGCTCCTATTGCGAAGAAGAGATTTGAAGCGAACATTTTTTTCCAACTCCAATGATGTGATGGATCCTGAAATGAATTTTAAAGTAAGGTTAATGTAATTATATGCAATAATTATTGTCCAGATTTGTAGTTATGATTACTATGTGTATTACTTTTGCTTTATAATAACTTATATTTTTATGTCTTTATAGTGTTTAGATGGTATCTAAAAATCAGATTTAGTTTTATTTAATTAAAATATGTAGTATCCATACATGTATTTGTAAGTGACTAAACTTCTTATGTTGAGTAACCAAAATAGTTGAAACATTTAATAAATAGTTTGCAATTGCTACCTGGATTAGTTTTTTGCAACATGTGTAACCAAGAAGGGATCAGAGTGTAGTCGTGTGGATTTCCTCTTACTTTTTGCATTGCTTTTTCCTTTGATCTCCATGCTTTTTGGTAGGAGATGGACACGTTATACTCCGTCATCATTTCTTCCACAATGTCTGTTGGTGTGTAAATTTTCTTGAAGTTAGTTAGTTTATGCTTAATGCACTCACTAACCATCTCACTGTTTGCTTGTCTGTGATCTCCAAGCAGTATGTTTGACGAACAAGTGTGTACATCATTAAATTCTCTTACCTTGAACATAGTTGTTTTCCGAAACTTTGATGCTCTTAGTTTCCATTTGCAATTTCCATTGTCTAGGCATACCAGAACAAAATCTCGACCACTTGTTCTTTCAACCTTGTGTTGTATGTTCTGCCTTATGGAATGTAGCCTTATTGCTTGTGAAAGAATTTTCTTGTTTATGTAAGTTTGATGTATTTTGACTTCAAACTTATTTGGATTTGAAATGACCTCATCACATTGTACTGCATTGTTTGATATGTTCTGGTTTCTGACTTTTTGTTTGTCAATTACTTCAATTGCCAGCCGCTCAACATATTGTGATTCATTTTGGTCTTCTTGTGTTGCCAACGAAACAAATTCAGAATTCCACTGTGTCAATCTCATTGGCGTTTCTGTTTGCACTATATATTCTTCTTCATTTATCACATTATGTAAGCTTGTTGTCCCTCCAATGATGTGTTCATAATCTATAATTAGTGGATACTTGCAATGATCATCTGATCTTCTACTGACTTCCGTATAAAATCTAAAGGATGCTTCATTTGTCACCTTGATTGGAGGAATGTTGCTCTTAATCTGAAATTTGATTGCCAATTCCGTTGTGCTGTAGTCTAGATTTAATGTAGTACATATCATGTTGTGCATTTCTGTGAATGAACAATTTGAAGGGGCTAGTAGGCCGGTAACTTCGAAATTTTGATATTGGCTACTGTCTGTCCACGTTCCGTTGAAGTAGACTACAATTGGAAGCATATCCATATTCCCAATACTGAAACAGTAACATTGACACAATAATTTAATTAGTATCCAAATATTTATATGAATGTTTCCAAATCTTTGTATGCGTAACGAAATATGAATGTTACTGTTTCTCAAACTATTTTGTAACTTATATAATTTATATTCACTATTTAGATACTAAAACAACTTTATTAAGTAACCAAAGTAGACGTTTTTATTATCAATTATTATGCATCAAACTGCTTTCAGTTTGGTTATAAACAAATCATAATTTAAAATGCCCTGAAGATGAAATACTATATATTAAACACTAAAAACAAGGAATCCAAATATTTATATGAATGTTGCCAAATTTTGATATAAATGCTTACAAAATATGCATTTGTAACCAATAGTATTTGGCTACTGAAATTTCAAAAGTTATTTAATCGGTTACCAAATTAATATTATTCAGTAACCAAAATATAAGTTATTTGTATATTTGTTACTGTAAAGTAATGTTTTTATTCCTTCCATAAGCAAAACACAAATTATAATGTCCCTCAAAATGAAATACTAAATATTAAACATTAAAAATAAGGAATCCAAATAATTATAAGAATGTTGTCAAAGTTTTACATTAATGCTTCCAAAATTGGCATTTGTAACCAATAGTATTTGGCTACTGAAATTACAAAAACTATTTAATTGGTTACCAAATTCACATTGTTAAGTAACCAAAATATACGTTATTGGTATCTTTGTTACGGTAAAGTAATGTTTTAATTTCTTCAAAATTCAAAACTAAAATTTTAATGTTGTATATTTTAAACACTTGAAACAAGGTAAACATATCTTTATATGAATGTTCCCAATACTTTGTATGCGTATCAAAATTGTAGTGAAAAACAAATATTTATTGTTATAAATATTTCCCCTGCAGTTGATTTCGTAGGTAACAAAACATGATTTCAATATATATTTAACTGATTCGTACCTTTGTATTCAGTATCCAGATTCGCTTTGCAATCTCCGTTTATAGCTCTTCTTTCAGTTTCGGAAACCTGTGATCGGTTTGTGCATGTCGATTTCCGATACTCTATTTTCGCTTTTCTGTGCTTTCGAATTAGGCTTCTATTGTATGACTGCTTCTGTTCCTTATCGATTGATCCTCTCTTGAAGATGATCAATTAGTTGAAGATGATGATTATCTGTAAAAGCTTTCGGATTTGTTTTGATATGGAGCATCCGTTTTTTTTCCGTTGATTTTTGAATTTTTTTTAGTAGATAACTGACGTGAATGATGGAGTAGTTTTCCCCTTAAATTAAGGTGTTTGTATTTCAGTTGATTTGCTTTATGTGACGTGGATTGCACTACAATTGATATTTATTTATATTATTGCACTATTAATATAATTATTTAATTGGTGCACTATTATTATAATATCTTTCTAATATTTGTATATTTATGTAAATGACCCATTGTTATATTCACTTTCACCACCATTTATTTTCTTTGTGACAAAAAGAAGGTTTCTTTGTTACAATCCCTTATTTCCCCAGCATTGGAATCTGTTCAGACTAAGGTAATTGTTTTGCCATATTGGATAAACTTATAAACACCACAATGGTTGCGAATTTGGCCCGATTGGGCGAGAACGAAAATCGGGCCTTTGTTATTGGGTCCGTATTAGGCGAGTGTCCGAGATCACAGATTTTGGACCAATGCAGCCTGGGAATGAAGCGGTCCAAGTATCATAATGTTAGTATAAATAATGGGCTTATGAGTTTGTTTAATGTTTCGGACCGAGATGCTAGGGTTGAAAACTTGAAGAGTGTATGCAAGAGAGAGGAGAATTATGTGCCTGATAAGATTCAAATGCAGTATCTACCCGAAAAATTTGAGCATATGCTGTCCATTGGGGAGAAATTGCAAGTTGAAGCGAAAAATGAAGTTTCTGAGCAGATGAGAAATCATAATTTTGAGCCGATGAAAATGTGTATTCGACGAATAGAAGATAGCTTGGAAAAGTTTGAAGAGCGCTCGAAAGAACACTTGTTAGTGTACGAGGAGATGGAAAAGGATGATCAACCAAGAGTATATAGCATGGAAAATTCTCAAGAGAGCTTGGAATACTCCTTAATTTCTGAGGAATATGATCATGATTGGGTGTTAGTTGAGTAGCAACAAGGTATAGATTAATTCTTAAGGTTTTTATCAACCTTATAACTTTATTGATAATTTCATTACTTAGCTGTGGTAGTTATTCTCCTTTAATTTTTGTTTAATGTCTAATGTTTAAGTTTCTTTTCTTAATGTAACAAGTAGGTAGCTAAGTACATTTTTCAGTAGATTATTAGTAAGGAATTTGGTGTACAATTCAAGAACTCTTGGAATGGTTATATTATGCAACAATGACTGTGCAACACTCTAAAATGTCAAAAAAAAGTTAGGAATGTAGCATTGCATGAATTAAGAAAATATATATGAAGTTGTCTAAATAAATGAGATAAATTATGAAAAAAAATACTTGAGACAATATAAAAAATATATATATAATTAATGCTTCCATAAAATGAAAATTTTGAACTGCATAAAACATCTAATAAATGGGAAGGGAGGGAGTATGAACTATGAACTATGAACTCGTGGAATTCATTCACTTGCAAATTTGTTCGATGTTCATCTCGTTAAGGATTCTTCATAGAAGTGCTTCAAGAGAAATTTCATGATGATATTCTTGTGCTGCCTTGGTTGAAACAGCTATGGTTTCACCCCTCTAAACAAATGATAAGAAAAGAGAGCAGAATTCACTCCAGAACAGGAACATAATTTAGAATCCAAAATTGTGAGTACTATCAATTGAAATGGCAAATAAATTTATGTTTTACCAAAAATTCAACAACATGAAGTATCCCTTTACTTTTCCTAGTCTACTTTTAACCATAAATACCCCCAATGAGGTAGGTTAATGTTACAAGAAAGTCGGGACAAAATCCACCTCATCTATAAGCCTCAGGTAAACGATAACCGGCCATGACTATTTTGTCGGTAAACATTTTGCCAGTCTTGGGCATTACATGCCAGTGCAGTGTCAAATTGAAATCTCTACCACGAAGGTTGCTTCCCTATAAATCAAAAGTAGGAAAATATTAAAACCAACAAAAGGAAATAAAGGCCGAGATTGGGTTAACACAACCCTGGGCTGTGCTTGGTGTAGGGAGGGTGGGTTAATTTAATAAACTTTTCATTAGAGGCTTACTTGGTCAATGAACCGGTACTTGTTTGTGGTATGAATCCAGAATCCTGCATGCTCCTTGGAAGGTATAATGCCATCCCACAAAGATACCTGTCATATTATGAACGAGTTAAACCAATTCCACAATTTCACTACTTCCTCTGCATCTGAAACAAAAGAAATAGGGCAGAGCATGAAACATTCCCCAAATGTGGAATACTACTACACCCATTCCAAAATTTGAGATATTTCTTGACTTTTTGAAGTCAAATTGTGAAATCCTATAATTCGGAACCGATATTAATCTGGTAAGTTTTAACTTTTAACATAAAAAAATATGACACTTGGTTGTTAGTTTATAGAAATTATAAATTGTTGTACTAAAATTAAAAAGTCTGCATTAATTTTGATTTTTAGGATGATTTCGCAAATTCACCAAAAAGGTCAAAATGTCTTACTAATTTTGGAACTGAGGGTGAAACATGCTTAAATTATAGTGAAAAATCCTGAAAGATATAGCTAATGTCTAAATCTTGTCCTTTTTCTTTCTTCAAAATGACTAAGAACAGAATAATAAGTATACATATATATACATATATACACACGCTCCCATTTTTGGCTGAGAACTATATTTTGTTTTCTTGTGCTAATTTATGGGGAGCAACTACTACCAGAATATTGGAGTAATTTCTTCTTTAAGCTAGGATCCAAACCAGTTGCAATGCTCTTAAACTTCTTTACATTCATCAAGTAAAGAAAATACTCTCTCCATTTCAAATTATAAGATTAATAGACTTTTTAAAAGTCGATTTTAAACTCAAAATTGACATGAATTCAAAATATATAACAAAAGCATATAAAGAAGTGTCGGCAACAAGCAGAATCACCATAGTCTATGCAAACAGCTTAATCGTAATTTCATGGTAGAAGCACTACTACATCATTCTGCATAACTACATTTTTCATCACTGAATCATCTGAACATAAGGATTGAGTTGAAAATAGAAAATATAAAGATTATATTGAAAATAAAAAATATAAGGATTGTGTTGAAAATAGAGAATATAAGGACTATGATGAAAACAGAAAATATAAGGATTATGTTGAAAAAGAAAAAATAAAGATGTCATTAAAAAATAGAAATTAAAAGGATAATTTTGTAACATATGCTGCCATAGAAATTACAGCTATCAAATAAAAATACTAATTAGCTCAATATGTACCTCATTAAACTCATAATGAAAGCAAAACACTGAATAATGCACCATTAATTGAAAATACTTGGCCAATAAAAAAGGCAGAGGGATGCAAAAGAAACTTACCTGATTCAGGGAATTCTTTGGGGTTTCATACTCGGCTGCTAAGAATACAAATACCTGCAAATCAAATATGAGTCAATACTTAAATTTTTAAGTTTAAAATGTGTTTACAAACAAAATAACAGTTCACAGGGATGAAGCCATTAATAAACTCTTGGAATTACACCATTTTTTTGCTTGCAATCGAAAAGCCTCCACATGAATCCCAAACCCCTAAATTCCTTCCCACCCAAAATTAGAGGTGTTCAATAAACCGGCTGAATCGCAAAAACCACTCGAATTGGAATAGAAGACCAGTTTTGGCCAGTTATTTGTATTACACGGTTTACTTGGGGTTCTTACAGAAACAAAA
Source organism: Panax notoginseng (assembly GCA_016801055.1). Lineage (NCBI taxonomy): Eukaryota > Viridiplantae > Streptophyta > Magnoliopsida > Apiales > Araliaceae > Panax > Panax notoginseng. The sequence goes on from CM029017.1 coordinate 33,160,698, forward strand.
CCAAGTACAACGGTTTCATGGATTATATAAACGGTTTATTTAGTGACCCATCGAAATTAATTAGTCCTATAATTCCACAAAATATAGTCCCATTTGACTTTGTTTCTAGTTAATTTGCAAAATCCTGAAATCGAATTGTGAAGTGAATTATTTATATTTTCAAAATAACAAATTTTGTGGACCTCGCACCTCTCAAATACACCTTTCTTCCAAGTCCACCCAATACACCAAATATTCATATGTTTAATAATTATAATTAGAGTACAATACAGTGACATCCCCTCTAGATAACCATAATAACACACCCCTCCAATTTTTTATGTAACATTTAGTACCCCTGCAAGTTTTTTGAGTTGACTAAATGGATAAAGTTACATATTTACCATTGTATTCAATGTTCTAAAAGGCGGTAGATGGGAGGCTGGAGGCCGGGGGGATTAGCACCTAGGGGGCCTAGGAGGGGCCTAGACGAAATTTTTTATTTTAAACAAATTTTAATATTTTATCTTATATTTATCTAAACAAAACAATAATATAAAGCAAAACAATCTATAATAAAGATAATAAAGGCATTTGCTTAAAGTTCAAAAACATATCCATATTGATAATGTCAAAGTTCAAACACAAACATGCAATTGTTCAAAATTCAAACATATTTTTAACGTATTAGTTTTATTCATAAACAAAATTGCTATTAAATAATAAAATTTAAAATTTCAAGAATTTAATTCAATATTAAAACTTAAGAAACTAAATATAATTTTAAGAATTATATTGAATTAAACTAAATATTACAAATGTATCATCATTTCTATAATTTGAAGTTAGTACAAGTTCAAAAAATTATAACTATAATAAAATTATCCATTTTGACTTGATATAGTTCACTTCTTGTTGTGATTTGATATGCTACAACATGTATTATAAATATGGTAAATCATTAGAAAAACAAATATATCAAGATCTAGTTTGAGTAGTTATTAAAATAAAAAAAAATATCTCCGCCTAGACCCCACCTAATTTCCTGAATGAATTTATTTGCCGCCTTGGGCCTAGGTAAGGCGCAAGGCAATGTTCTTAAAGGCGGGAGGCCGAGGGGATCCTAACGCCTAAGAGGCCTAGGCAGGGCCTGAGCGGGATATTTTATCTTAAGCTAATTTTAATATTTTATTTTACATTTGTCCAAACAAAATAATAATATAAAGCAAAATAATTTATAATAAATATAATAAAGGCATTTGCTTAAAGTTCAAACACATCCATATTGTTAATGTCAAAGTTCAAACACAAACATGTAATTGTTCAAAATTCAAACATATTTTTAACGTATTAGTTTTATTCATAAACAAGATTGCTATTAAATAATAAAATTTAAAATTTCAAGAATTTAATTCAATATTAAAACTTAAGAAACTAAACATAATTTAAAAATTATATTGAATTAAACTAAATATTACAAATGTATCATCATTTATATAATTTGAAGTTTGTACAAGTTCAAAAAATTATAACTATAATAAAATTATCCAATTTGACAAGATATTGTTCATTTATTGTTGTGATTTGATATGCTACAACATGTATTATGAATATAGAAAATCATTAAAAAAATAAATATATCAAGATTTGATTTGGTTAGTTATTAAAATAAATAAAAATCTCTCCGCCTAGACCTCGACTAATTTCCTGGAGGAATTTTTTTTGCCGCCTTAGGCCTAGGTGAGACGCCAGGGGGGCCTAGCGCCTAGGCGAGGCGTCAAGGGGGGGCCTAGCGCCTAGGCGAGAATTTTTAAAACACTGGCGCCAGGGGGGCCTAGTGCCTAGACAAGGAGCTAAGGGGGGCCTAGGCGGGAATTTTTAGAACACTGTTGTATATTATCAAATTTTAATTCCTGAATAATATATATGTTTAATTATCCTTTTTTATTACAATACATTTTAATTATAGTTTTATTTGTAATTAATAATATCTCATTTAAATTTTTGGTAACTTGTAAAAAAAATTAGTTTAATTAACACATTTTTGAACAAGTGATACAAATTTTAAAAAATTAAATTATTAATGGAGTTGTTCTAATTATAGTGATTGAGTATTTTGATAGTTTAGTTTTTGGTGTTTAACAAAAAATATGATTTGAATTCTTAGTTTCATATTATGATTTTTATATGTTAAATTTTCTTGAGTATATGTCAAAATTTGGGATGTTTATGAGTTTGATTATATTTTTTTAGTATGCAGTTGGCATTATTTTTGTACAATGTTAAATAAAAGACAATATAATAATATTTATTACTACCTCTATCTTGTAAAAAGATTTCTTTTTAATATATATATATATATATTTTTTGATTAACAACATTTGCCATTTTAATTATGCTTATCTGTGATTTATGTTTAGTTTAATATATGAAAAAAATAATTAATCTAATTTTTAATATTTTTTATATGAATAATAAGATTCGTTCTGTAATAATAAGTTTGTTTTACGTAAGTTTTAATATTAGAAAAAAATAATTATAATTTTATTGCGTTAATTTGTACTTTTTATGGGTATTAAAATTTTACTTTTTAATTACAAAAAAATATATTTGAATATATATCACGTAAATTTTAATCTTTGAGAAATTTAATTAGCAAAAATTGTATGACTTTATTTTTCTAATAAAATGATTATTTATTATTTTTTGACATTTATGTTATTTATTGCACAAATTCATAATTTAATTAGTAATATCAAGCTAAGTAAAAATCATAATATATAAATTTATATTTAATGGATAAATTAAATATTATAACTTGAAGGATGTATTAGATATTATATTAAATATATTTTTGGATATTAGTTGGTTAATCACTAGGAGTAGTGAATGTTACATATTGTAGACTAGAGGGGTATTGACTGTTACTTGAAAAACTAGAGGGGTAGTGAGTGTTATTATGATTATCTACAGTGAGTATTAGTGTATTTTACTCTTATAATTAATATCAACACTATTCATTATATATATAAATATATAATATCGAGTTGTATCATTGCTCCAAAAAAGAAAGTAATCTGACAGTTTTCATTATTTAAACATGGTCATTTTTTATTATAAGTTTAATAAATAATTTTTTTATGAAATTTTAATGGTAAAGAACACTTTATGATTCTAGTTTCTTGTAGAATTGATCCCATCAGCTTGAGGAATCTATTTACATATATGAGAAGTCCTACTATACATTGTGAAAGATTTTAGCCGAATTATGATTACAACGTATATGCATAAATGAGATAGGTAGGAACTAAGAAATATTCACTTTAATTTATTCTATCTTATCGCATACACTTCCACATTAGTCGCAATTCAATTTCGTCAAATATTTGTCAACATGTATATCATTTTTCTATTTGTAGTAGTATTAACAAAGATGTTGAGATAAAAAAATTAATAAAAAAATAGTACTTTTGAAGTAGTTTAAAATAATGACTTGTATTAATCAATATCAAATAAATAATATCAATTTTGAGTTTTACGATTTCACAAATGGACTAGAGAAATTTTATATGGGACTCTTTTTGTGGAATTGAAGTTGTACTATGAATATATCACTGATAAAGTGATACATACTCAGATTTATCTCTATTTTTAGTGCCTCTATTTCTTCACCCAATAGGCTAATATCACATCTCAATTCTCCTTATTCACCAGCCCAGTATCATCTTCTTCTTACCACCATGTTTTCATTTCACAGCCGTGTAATTAGATGTTCAAGCCAACACTGACTGAAACCGACCGATAAAACTGAGTGCACCAAAGCCAACAAAAACGGTAAATTATAGCTAAATTCAGTTTTAGACAATAGAAAACACATAAGATCCCTCTCGACATAATTACCAAATAGCGACCAAAGCCAACCGTGAACACCTCTACCCAAAAATCATCACTTTGGGAGGTGGAATGATTAACTTGAAGAGAACCCGCTAAAAAAGAATTATATGTCTCCAAAAACTGAAACACAATAGTTGTCATCTCTATAAAAAAATCATAAATATATGTTTTCCTGTTTTTGTTTGGATAAGGTGAAGTAGTTGACCAGTAATACAAAAAGTAATAAACTAACATAAGGAACCACGTTGCCCCATGTCCCTGCTTATAAAGAAAAGTAAATGATACTGCTGGTTAAGGGTCATGTCAAGTATAACAGGACAACCACCAAGTTAGCATCTAGTATATAAACATTCTTTGTCAAGGGAAAACAATCTGAGTCCACCTAAAAATATTTGTCAACGGAAACACAATCTTATGTACAAAGTCAATGACTCATTTGGTTGTATTTCACGTTTCTCTTAAAGGATTATTGCTCCTTTCAGCCTGACAAACTTGGCATTGAAGAGAAAGCTACAATGTTTCTCTTTTGCAAATATGTTGTCTACCTCCTATAGAATAATACCTAATGGTTTATGTAGTTCTCAGCAGGTCATATTTTGTTGTCAATTTAGGCAATTGGTGCAGTCTCAGAGTAGTTTTGGAATATCTATCTATGGAATGAGTTAGCAAAGAGAGCAGCAGTTATCCATGTAACTACAACTGATGTTAACAATTTGCATTGTGGAGAACATTTCCCTGTATATAATTTAAGTTCATAAATAAATAAAGGGAATTGATATTTCCGCAAGACTCTTCTCACATGAATAGTAAGTGAGCCCCTGTGAGTGAGATCTTGTGGAAACATCATTTTTTTTCCTTGTGGAAATAGTAATTACCTAATAAATTTAAGTCTTCCATAATCGACAATCTGTAGTATTTTACAAAATATAAAGGTTTTAAATACAAAGTCATATTGATCTTTACTTAACAATCCAACCATATGGATCCAAATAGCATTTTAAATTTTGAAAACGCATAAATTTTTATTAGATTCAAGGTTGTGAAGCACTATTATTATAACGGTTTCTTTTCTGCAGATATGTTTTCTACCTCGAACAACATCGTAACTAATAGCTTATAAGTATATTTATCACGGGTCAAATTTGATTATTTCACACCATTATGATAATGGTACTCCACAATCTTGTATCAAATAAATATTATATATTTTCATATTTTCGCATGCTCTTTTCGAATCCGTACGGATGGATTGTCAAGTGAAGATCAAATATCTTTATATTTGAGTTGCCTTAGATAAATTATCTAAGGTCAATCTGAGAAACCTTTTACTCTATTATAAATTATCAATAACAAATCCTCTCAACATGGTAATTCCATCAATTTCTCCCAATATAACAATGAATGACAGCCATATAGTTTATAGTAACAATCATTCATAACTACATTGAGAGAATTTGGTGGAACCAAGTGAAGATGACCTTATTCTGTAATTGCAATGGACAGTCAACTGTTTAATTTTTCTAAATCAGCATCATAAATCACGATCTTTCCAAAAATTATACATTCTTATTAAAATGTGTGCCTTTTTTTTGGGGGGGGGGGAGGAGGGAGATGGGGAGGGTTGATAATGTTGGAGACAATATGTTTAAACCTGTAAATAATTTAACAATTATAAAATTTAACTACATATAAAAAGATGACAAAAGATAAAGATTCCACAAAATAAAGGAACAACAAAAGCATCCATAGAAGTATATTTCAGCCAATTGTCAAACCTGCTTTGTATTCCATGTAAACAATGACTGCAAGTTAGCTGATATATTCAGTGTCATGCTGACCTGCATAAAAAGGTAGGCATGGATCCCAATTTAGTCTAAAAATTTTCTTTCTAAAGTTTTAAGCTAAGCTCAACCCCAATGAGCTTAACCAATCCAAAGCTATTTAAGTTGAATCCAACAAACAATGATAGCGATCGATGATTAGGAGGAAACTTAGATACAAATTGATAGACTGGGGAAGAAGAAAATTGATATTAAACACAAAAAGAGGTAAACTTAGAGAAAGAGAAGATAGAGAGAGATAGATATGATTAAGTACTTCTTCAACTAAATAAATTAATAATAATACCACAGATTACATGCTGACTATTTATACTAGAATGAGACTCGAGCTAACATGTACCACTAACATATATGATGCTAATGTGTACCTAACTTAGGAAACTCTAACAATCCTTAATCACCAAAACACTCACTTATCCTTTGGCACATAAATCTCATTGTAACACAAAAACTTCAATGCACTTCTGTCCTTTGTACACACTTTAAGAATTCCTGCAACAAACTCTTCGGATAAAAAGCTAAACTTTAGCTCTTTTCCATTAAAAAATCTATAACTCATCTTCAACCTAAAATAACCTAATCCTAAAAGCTTTCATTGACATCAACCCACCACAAAACCCGTTGTGGGAACCTTCATCCCAAAATTTCAAAAAGCTCTCATACATCAGGCACTCACTAGGCAGTACAAATCAATATTTTTTACTCTAGCTATTTCTGTGGACTTCAGGTTAAATATAGCTAGCCATTTGAGCAGCAGGTGTCATAAATGTATTGCAAAGAAAACCACTTTTTTTAATTGCTGAACTAGTCCATGAAACATTAGGTAAAAGACACAATTTACATGCTTTGTGGAAAATGCTGACAATGAACAATAGGATTTCTGTGGTATAGAAGACATACAATGAATCGCAATGATTTGTATTAAAGATGACAAAAATGTTCTTAACTGTAAAATAATAAACCAATGAATCTAAATTTGCAATGTAGTTATTAAATTCGGTTTCCAAGGTAGAAAAATAAAGTAAATATGTTACCACCAAAACAAGATTCATTGTACAAAAGCACACATTATATAAGCATTTGCTAGAAAGACATAATTCTACATCTACCATGAATTCCGGAAAAGAAAAAAACAAAAAAATTAACAAAAAATTGCAATGAAGGTTTCTCTTATTCAAATAGATATCTTTCCACATTAAGAGTGATAAAAAAATATCGGACCATCCCATTTTTTATCAACTTGAAACAATGATAGTACTTTAGGACAGGCATACCCCAACATTCAAAGATTATATCTTTAACACTTTTTCTTAAAATAATTAGTTGGCATCTAAAACCCCAAATCTTTTTCAACCAGAATGCCCTAATTCCTGAACAAAGGATTAACCTCTAATCGGGAATAAAATACAATAAAATAGACAAATCTCAGCCCAAAGAGAAGCTTAATTCTGACTATATAAAAGCTAAAAGCATAAAGAACTGAAGAACTTTACCTCATCATCTCCATCTGGTTTCCTCTGAAAGCGATTGATATTCAAAACCTAAACCCGCAAAATAAAATCAATTAAACCCATCAAATTACATAAATTGAAAAATCAAGTAGGGCTTTGATTGAGATCGATGATGATGTACCTGGACTTGGGCGGTTGGAGTGGGAGAATTAAGATTATCGGAGAAAGAAGCAATGGCGCACATAAAGGCCAGAATCGTCACTGCAAATGTTAACAAAGCATTGGCTCTGTACCCAAATGAATGCATCGTTTTCGCCTCTTTTTCTCCCTCTGTAAAACCCCTAGAAGAATTTATCTGCTGAGGTTAAGCTATTGACGACTTATTACTTCTAATCTGTGCACCATGGACTCGGACGGAGGTTACTGCTAGATACACATTTTGCAATAAAAGATTTACAGATTTAGCTAAAAAAAATATAAAAAATTACAGTAATTATTTGTTAAACTTGTCTTTCTTTCTTTTTGCAGAAAATGGGAAATATCAAAATTGATATACATAATAAAGTGTAGCTGAAGAAATACACAAATAAATGGGAAAAAACACTAAAATTTTATGTGTACCAATTGTGAATTGGAGAAAAAATAGTACGAGAAATTTATTATTTGAATATATAATGTGTATGACTTGAATACTAATTTTTATTTTAAAATATTATTGCATAACTATTTAATATGGTTTTAAAAATCAGATCGGACCGCCAGTTCGACTAGTAAAAATCAGTGTTCTAAAAGTCGCTACTAGAGACTAGGGGATTAGTCGGGGATTAATCGGCTAGTCGGATTTTCAATTATTTTTTTAAAATATATATTATCCTTCCTCTTTCATAAGTTATGAGTAAGTAGAATAACATAAGTAACACAAATCATCAAATAAAAACATGAAATTAAGTAAAACCAAATAGTTTGACACTCTAAGTTCAAAACCAATTAACCAAATAAAATTAAGTAGCACAAAATCAATAATCAATCAATCCTCTTCCTCCTCTTCTCCATATCACTCCAAGACATACTCTCCATCGGACTCAAACTCATAATCCTCATCTTCCTCTTCGTTGTCATCATCTTCCGACAAAGACTCGTCTTCATCTAATTCTCGCACATTTATACCACTTCTTCTAGGTAGAAGGACCTCATCTGCTCCAATTTTTTCCGATTTTTCCCGACTTGTTCTGATTTTTTCCGACTTGTTCCGATTTTTTGATTTACCCCGACTGGGCGACTTACCTGATTGGGCTACTAGTCGCCGACTGGAGCTCGACTAAGTCGGCCAGCGACTAAATCAAAGGACTAGGTCCTAGTCGAATCGTTGAGGGTCTGACCCCGACTTAGTCGCCGACTAGGTCGACTTTTCGAACACTGGTAAAAATATGAACTAATTGGCACTCCGATCCGTTTTAAAAAAAAAACAGTTTTGGTCAAAACTCAGTTGACCCATCGGTCAAACCGGTAGTTCAATCGGTTACCCCATTTTTTTTGTACCAAAAAAATTTTAATATTAAAATTAACCACTTTTAGTAACATTATAACTCAACTTTATTATGTTTTAGTTCATAAAAAATGAGATTTTTTAAAATTTTATTAATTACTAATAAATATAATTTAATATATTAATGACGTTATTAGGTCAATAACGATTCGTCACTGGTTGGACCAGTGACTTATCCACCCGGTACTTTTTCCAGTTCGATGACCTGTCTGAATCTAAAAACCTTACTATTTTAATGCATGTAATAGCACTTAATGTAATTAATGAATAATGTTATTTTCACAACAACAAAAAAAACATTGATATAAAATATTTGTGAGTTTGTTCGATTACTATTTGTAGTGGTAATTTTTTTAGTGTGTTTAAAAATACAAACACTTTTCACTATTTTTGATGTGTTATCTTAAACATCAAACACTGGGCAGATAAGTTAAATACAAACAAAATAAGTTAGGTTAATCAAATAAGATTCTCAAATTCGTTTAATGTGTTTTTCAAATGCACCAAGCACTTTGATCATTAAATAGAATAATAAACATCATCCATGATAATCCTTTTTAAATGGTTACATTCATAAATATATCCCAAGTCAACTAACCTTTATTATTATTACATCATAACAGCGAAAAATATAAATAAATCCATTACATAATGCATCTCAAATAAGAGACAATCTAGACGACATATACTTATGCATCTTGCCCTTGTCTTTACTTGAAGATGACTCCCTAGGTTTCTTGACTTTAGCTGAAAGGTTTTATGCAAGAGTGAGCAAACAAATTGCCCACAAGTAGAATAATATACAATAAACAATATATGAACGAGCAAATGAATAAACTTCAACTGAATAATATATCCTTTACTAGGAACAACCAACGTTAAATCAAGAACTGTGAGCTCAATGGAATAATCGACTTTTAAATCAAATATTAGATATCAAGATCAAAGGTATGTATTGAGGGTCACAAGACCACGAACTGTCCTAGGTTATCAAGTATTTCTATTGTAACCTTTATCAATCCAAAGACCGTGGACTATCCATCCCGTACTTCAAGTGATCAGCCTTTGTACTATGTATTGTGCACAAACATATTATCGTTATAGCGTAACTCAGAATTATAGTTTTTGATAATATATTCCCCTAATATAGGGTTGTTCATCTCAGCGTTATCATAGGAATCCGCACCAAAGACCATTTGGTTTGGAATAACTTCAGAAAGAATTTAAACTTTTAGAACGTTTATCAACTATGGACTAGTTGAATCAAAAGGGTTCGATAGCCATTCAAGGATTTGATAACAATATCATCTTGAATAATATTACATAGATAAGTCATGATTCAATAAGAAATAAAGCCACAATGATTCATAATTGAACAAGTGTTATTTATCGAAGTAATGCTTTAGGAAAGAATTAGAAAGCATGTATATACATAGGAAATTAATGCAAGTACAAAGGAATGGTACAAGCTAGGAAAATTTGTTTAATATTAAAGTATAATCAAAATTTAGGAAACTTGACTTGCGGGTTCGCTACAAAATAACAATACACTTCCTTTAAATACCCTACACATTTAAGTCACATTGGTACATCGATTAATGACAAGATAATATTCACTAATCGCTTACATTAGTTCCATTCTATGACTCATCATCCTTTAATTGTCACATTATATCATCTTATATGATTACGACTTGTTACTAAACCTTGTTACATGTTTAATGTTTTGCCACATTCATTAGAATAGGTTAAATAAACATCCTCTGAACTGTACATTCAAATCTTCTTTATTGGGTCTGATTTGCTACTGGCGCGGCCACGCCCCATTTACACTTGACACCAGTGCGGCGACACCCAACATAGCGCGGCAACGCTCGATTGTAGAATCAGTTTTCCCAGTTCGCGAATTCAGACTCTGATTTCTTACAAAACCCATATCCTCTTCATATAAACTCCAAATTGATTGGTTTTTGGTTCAATAAATTCGTTAAACACAGAAGCATACATCTACAGAGCAATTACAATATTTCAGAAACTTCAACAAACCAATTTAAGGATTCAAATTTAGTGTTCATGCTAGATTTTCATATTTTGACATGTTTTACGAAATTTTCCGCCACGAATTCATTTTACATCCTTTTTGACTCAGTCAAATGGGGTTGTTTTCGTATTTCAGAGGAGTATAACAAACAACCTTCAATTCAAGACTTTAACCATATGATCACAACTAATTTAACCCATAAAACATACCCAAAATGTCTAAAATCAGACCAACAAACTATTTCCTCCCCCTTACACATAAACTTAAATTTGTTTGTTTTCATTTCACTTGTAAACGACATTAATCATATTGTTTAATTAATTGAAATCACATAATAGAATTCTTCCATCTTAAACAACCAAAACAAGTTCTAACAGAGAACTTAAGGAATAAAGATTATGAATTTTAGAATTTCTTTCATACCTCTTGAACCCTTCTTAGATTAACCAGATGATGAAGAATGTTTGCTTCTCCTTAATTCTCCAGAGCTTCCTTTCAAAATCACAGCAACCCACTTTCTCTATATATATATGAACTCTGCTTTATGATGTAAAATGAATTGAAGAATGAGACTTAACGTGACTTTCATTTGGGTTTATTGACAGTTACTGGGAGAGAAAAGGTCTTAGCAGTTTTGGTTCCTTAGGAGTTTGATTTTCCTGTACATTGCATTCTCTTCCTCGTTAATTGGTCCAATTATTTTCTTCCTTGATTTTAATTAGCTAACACATATTTATTTTGTCAACTAAATTATTTAACCAAATACTCTTTTCCAAATGCTAATAATTAAATCCCCCATTTATCTAATTTTGGCTTTAACAAATTAGACATTTTAACTCCCACATATTCGGAATATCTAATTCCCTACACTAGGACTTTATCAAAATAATTAAAATTTTGACTTAACCATTTATCAATTAAATTAATTTTAATTCCTTTAATTGGATTATTTATATCCCTAATCCATTAACACACCAAAACTTATCAATAATCCACATATATTTTGGTAGCATAATTACACCAAATAAATTATTCCAAGAATAATAATTCCCATCAAAATATTTATTTTATTCAATAAATATTTATAATTCTTTCTACAAAATTACAATCGTTACATTCCTCACTTCTTATAAAGATTCTGTCCCCTAAATTATGACACAATGGTTACATTCTTCCCTTCTTATAAGGATTCTGCCCCCAAAATTATGATACAAATATTAAACAAAAAGTTGGGGATAATTCTTCATCATTTAATCTTCGAGTTCCCATGTAGCTTCTTCGGCATCGCGGTTCCTCCATATTACCTTTATAGAAGGTACGACTTTATTTCTCAGAATTTGCTCATTCTTATCCACTATCTGAACCAAAACTTCCTCATATGTAAGGTTTCATATTCTATAATATGCTTGTAATCGGGTTTGCACGGTTGTAGTACCGAAACATGAAATACATTATGAATGTGCTCTAACTCTGGAGGTAAAACTACTTTATAAGCTACTTCGCCTACTCTTTTTAGCACTTCAAAAGGTCCAACGAACCTCAGACTCAACTTTCCCTTTTTACCAAATCTTATCTTTCCCTTCTAGGGAGATACTTTTAAAATTACACAGCTACCTACATCAAACTCCCGCTTTTGTCGATGTTGATCCACATATTTCTTCTGTCTGTCTTGAGCAGCTATTAATCTCGCTCTTATTACTTTGACGATTTTCGCAGTCTATTGTACCAATTTTGGTTCCAACAGTCGACGTTCCCTTACCTCATCCCAGCACAGTGGAGTCCTGCACTTCCTTCCGTATAACGCTTCCTAAGGCGACATGCCAATACTCGCGTAATAATTGTTATTATAAGCAAACTCTACTAAAGGTAGGTGGTAATTCCAATTTCCCTTATAATCCATGACACAAGCTCTTAGCATGCCCTCTAACGTCTGAATTGCCCTTTCGCTCTGTCCATCGATTTGAGGATGGTACGTTGTGCTCAATATCAACTACGTTCCCATACGTTCTTGAAAACTCTTCCAGAAATTTGATGTGAAACACGGATCTTGATCTGACATGATTGATACTGGTACACCATGCCTTGAAACAATTTCTTTGACATATAACTTCGCCAACTGATCTAAATTAAATCTAATCTTAATCGGCAAGAAATGTGTTAATTTTGTCAGTCGATCCATGATGACCCATATTGCGTCATAACCTTTTTGAGTAGTTGGAAGACCTACCACGAAATTCATCGCAATATGCTCCCACTTCCATTCTTGTATCTCCAAGGGTTGTAACAGACCACTTGGCCTTTGATGTTCTGCTTTAACCTTTTGACATGTTAGGCACTTTGAAACACATTCTGTAACTTGTCGCTTCATATTTGGCCACCAAAAATGCTTTCGAAGGTCTTAATACATTTTTGTGCTTCTAGGGTGAATCGAATATCTCGAACTATGAGCCTCATGCAAAATTTCATCTCTGACTTCTGGTACGGGCAAATCCTAAATTCTTCCTTCAAACCTCAATAATCCTTCGGTATCGATTTTGAATTTAAAATATTCCCCTTCGGACACTCTTTTCCTTATCTTCTCACACTCCTCGTCTTGGATTTATGCTTCCTTTACTCTGTCCACTAAGGTTGGACGAGTCTCCACTAGGAATAACTTTTGTCCGACTCCCTCGAATACTTTTCTTCTTTCTCCAACTTTGTCATTTCTTCTATTAGCTCTTCTTGAGTCATTAACATTGATAACTTTTCCCGACCATTTCTGCTTAAGGCATCGACAACCACATTCGCTTTCCCCGGATGGTATAGAATTTCGCAATCATAGTCCTTAATCAAATCCAACCATCGCCTATAACGCATATTCAACTCATTCTATGTGAAAATATACTTCATACTTTTATGATCCGTATATATTTCACATTTCTCTCCAAAAAGATAATGTCTCCAAATCTTCAGAGCAAACACTACTGCAGTCGACTCCATATCATGGGTTGGATACCCTTTTTTGTAATCTTTCAGATGTCGTGATACATATGCAATGACATTGTCATTTTCCATAAGCACACAACCTAGTCCTTTATGCGATACGTTGCTATACACCACAAAATTTCCTGTATCATCTGGTAGAGATAACACATGTTCTATGCTTAACCTTTTCTTCAATTCTTGAAAACTCTCTTCGCATTTTTCTGTCCATACGAACTTCACCACTTTTCTCGTCAAATTAGTCAACGGAGTGGCTATCTTGAAAAAATCCTAAATAAACCGTCGATAATATCCTGCCAATCCTAAGAAACTCCTTACTTCCGATGGTGCTTCTGCTGATCCCATTTCATTACAACTTTTACTTTTGTTGGATCCATCAAAATTCCATCTTTATCAATTACATGACCTAAAATTACACACGCTCCAGCCGAAATTAGCATTTTGAAAATTTCGCGTACAACCTTTCTCTCCTTAATGACTCCAACGTTACTCTTAAATGTTCTACACGATCTTCTTGGGTTTTGGAATAAACCAAAATATCATCGATGAACACCACTACAAACTTATCTAGGTATAGTTTAAACACTCTATTCATTAAATCCATAAACGCTGCAGGTGCATTTGTTAATCCAAACGACATCACCAGAAACTCATAATGACCATAACGAGTTTTGAATGTTGTCTTTGGCACATCCTTCTTTCTGACCTTCAAATGATGGTACTCACTTCTCAAATCTATCTTCGAGAAATATTTTGCTCCCTTCAATTGATCGAACAAATCGTCATCCTTGTTAACAGATACTTGTTTTTAATGGTGACTTTATTCAACTCTCTATAAGTCGCATTGATCCATCATTCTTATTGACAAACAACACCGACTTTCCCCCATGGCGACACACTCGGCTAGATATACTTTTTATCCAATAATTCCTGCAATTAGACCATCAAATCTATGATGCCCCCAAAAATAGGTCCACACAACCCATTTTGAGTCACCAAATACATACTACAAAATCCCAATACAAACTTCCATATTACAACTATTAAACTGTTGTTCAAAATACGACCACACATATTGTGAGTTTGAATACAAATATTGCACCGTACATAATACGACAATATCCAAACTCAAATTAAGTCCTCATTACAGTTATTATCACACTATTTAACAACATAGTGAAGACTTAATTCTATAGTAACTATCTCGGACCATTACTCCACTCCCCGACTAGTCCCAACTACACTTTCATTTCTTGAGAAGAACAATGGAACAAAAAGGGTGAGTTCAACTAGCCTAGTAAAAAATATTATGATTAAGATAATGAAGAATAAATTATTCTTAGTTCTTAACAGTTAAAAATCTGATAGAATACAATAGACAACAAGTTTTATATCAACAACTGCAACGAAAATAGCAATCCATTAGAAGAGTCAAGTAGTACACGATGTCTACTATCTTTTATGATTTAAAATTCCATCATCATTATTTTATCCTTGTAACACCAATCAATAATTATTTCAAATCAATGAATTATTTATGCACTACAGGTCAAAGATATTCATTTGTATCACCAGTGGTCATGATCATACCAAACACCTGTCCATCTATGCACTAGGGTCAAAGAGGACTTTCACCACAAACATTAAAGGTCATGATTATACCAATACACAATTCATAGTTATAATCATACCAATCAACAGTCCATCTTTGCACTAAGGGACAAAGATGACTTTCACCACAATATAAGCATAAAGATGATGACAATGATATAAAGAATGAATCAAGTGAGATAAATGATAAATATTAAAGATTTGTAATTTAATTTATCCAGAGTTCAAGGATGTCTAAATTGTCAACATGATCACCAATTGTGGAGTAAAATTCAAGAATGATAGTTAAGATTCAAATTTTAAAGATAATTTGGACAAAGAAAAGAAACTAAATTCCGCTGTGAATAGTACTCCGGTATGAATAGTACCCTAGATGAATAGTACCCCAGCAAGAATAGTACCCCGGATGAATATTACCCCGACATGAATAGTACCCCGAATGAATAGTATAAAATTTAATAAGAAAGTTCAGACCAATATTCCAGTGAAATAATATTAGATGAAGCATAAACTATTAAGGATATTCTACTAATTTCAGGAATTTTCACCATTTAATAATAAGGTTATGGAAACAAACAATAATTTCGTACCATAAATGAAAAAATATGAAAGAAAATGATATCCCTTGACGAGTACAAAAGAAATGATATCCCATACGAGTATGAAAAAATATACGAAACTGTAAATGGATTTTCACCCGTCATGTGTTAATCCGCGTAGATAGATCATTTTCACAACTTAGTAAAGAATGAATACGAAGGGTTACTCATCAGGCATGCGGTAATCCGCGTAGATATGTTATTCCCACAGATTAATAAAGAATAGAATGACAACCCTTATGAGTATGAAAAAAATAACATCCTTTACCTTAATAGGAAACTTGATCTGAATGGTATAACAAAGATTATCTTAAGGAAATCTTGCACTATTTGTTACAGTCAAAGTATCCTTATACTCGAAAGAAATACGCACAATATTATAGAAGAAGAATTCTCTAATTCTGGTATAATTTTTATTTCTTAATTAAGCAATCTATTTATAAGAGAATGGCAGGACACTATTTGAAAGAAAATCACGGACGAATATTAAGTTTTTTCACGGATGCATAGTGAATTTAAAAATAATTCAAATAAAATAAATAACTTTATATATAATATAATATATTCTAATTATATTATAATAAAACAAATAACTTTATACATATTATAAAAAAAATTCTGTTTTATATACATTTTTTTTCTATTTTATTACTATTATCATAATAATAAAATAAAACTGAGACAAATTTCTACCGATGGTTTGAATAATTTGGCACGTAGGGGTCCATGGAATAATAAGTCAAACTTACAAAAACTCCTCTATTTATATCACAAATTGAACATATCTACCACTTATCTTTCAACAATTATTCTTCATTAATATTATAACTCACAATATTGACAACTAGATCGTTCCCAAGAAAGAGGGGACTTTCCGATAAGAATTTCTCCTTACCGGTGCGTAATTAAATAACCTAATCTCTTTCCTCGACAGAACTTTCTAGACATTATCAATAATGCTAATAATAATATGAATAACTGTGTCGTGTCAATTATTGATTTAAAAATATTGTGCAGATGTTATTGTAATAATTATTGAATCAATAATATGAGATACTATACAGCAATTATTATGACAATTATTGAATGAAATACTGAGTGACTTCTTACGTAAGAATCAATCATCAGAGATACTGTGCAATACCGTGTGTTACTGTGCAATAACACGTACCACTGTAGAACAACGCGTATTAATGTACTTTTATCACTAGGTATTTTAACAGTTTAACGGTAAAAATTTTGCCATTATTTTATAAAAAGGTTATTTCTGTCGCTTTCTATATCCGACAGTTATTCTGTTATGGGGTCCACCAATGATTGCGCCGTCGTACGAATATTCTCCGATAAAAAGAATATTTTCCGACCAAACGAATATTTTATAACAACTTGCTTACTTTGTAAAATTTGCACATATCACCCATAACTATAGCATATATTAAATTATCACCTTACTATTTAGAATAATGTTTAGAGAAAATTTAATTTTTATAAAAGTTGGGGTCTTACAAAATCATTCATCTTAACTGGAGCCATCTTGTACGGATGTAGACACTCGAAATTTTACGTTCCTATTACTAACCTTGCAGGAGGGCAGAATCGTCTTCCCGAGATAACTTTGTAAGTCATATCTGTTTTTAATCTCGGAGATAACCTCGAGAGATTCAGTTCCAACCCCGGAGATAACCTCGACAGATACAATACACACCCTGAAGATAACCCTGGGAGATCCAGCCAACCTCAGAGATAACCCTGAGGACATTCAGAATCAACAGCAGCCCAATCTCGGAGATAACCCAGAGAAACGACTGCTACAACTGCGCCAAAGCCGGAGATAACCCAAATAGGGGCAAAATCATCTTTTTGCCACCTCAACATCACATCCACATCGTCTCACCACAGTTCAGCTCAAACTACGTACAAGGATGTCCCACAAGAACCATAGCTCAAATCCCGACTGACAGCTGCACAAGACAGAACAACAGATAGATATTGAAGACTTGGAGATCTGGTCATGGACCCATCTTTTCGGCTTTGTACAACCTCTAATCCCATGTTATTGTGTAGCTCTCGACAACAGCTTCCCAAAAAGGTACAACACTCCTTTATCGGATGCCCATATTGAAAATTATGAATGTTTGAGCAGACACCGCGTAGCCCGAGTGTACGTACTTCGAGATGACATGACCCACAAGGCTCGGGGCAGCCCGGGCAGCCGTAGGTAGACCTGCGACTACTCGCGGGTTGACCTGCGACCATTTGTTATTTAAATATGAGCTCTTGGCAGCTCATTTGAAAAAAAGAAGAAGAAGAAACGAGAGAAAACTCTACCCATTTCAGCCTGTAACCCCTGCTAGAGTGCTCTAAACTGAGTGATTCTTCTTTCTAAACACTTGTAAGCTCGTGTTCTGTAATATACTAAAGTTTAACCAGTGGAAACCGAGTTTTTAGGCCTCAAAAGCTATCTGAAGTTTTCTTGGAAGCCTACTGTAAGATATTTCAGATTTTTAAGCTTTCTATCACTTTTATATCTATATATATACTAGCATTGAGAGTCTCTTCGAGTGGGTACGTCCGGATCATTGATCCATGACTTTTTATTGCTTATATATATATATACACACACACACACACACATTTCCTTAAGGCCTGGAGTTTACTTCGTGGAATTTACTGTAAGACCCCAACTTTCTATGAATAAAAACTTAACTTTATCTAAATATTATTTTGAATAGTAAGGTGTTGATTTGAAATAATGCTATAGTTATGGGTGATATGTGCAAATTTTTACAAAGTAAGCAAATTGTCCTAAAATATTCGTTTTGTCGGGGAATATTCGTACGACGGCGCAATCATTGGCGAACCACATAACAGAATAACTGTCGGATATAAAAAGCGATAGAAACAACCTTTTTATAAAAAATAACAGCAAAACTTTTGCCGTTAACTGTTGAAATACCCGGTGATAAAAGTACAGTAATACGCGTGGTTACACAGTAGCACACGGTATTGCACAATATTTCTGATTATTAATTCTTACGTAAGAAGTCACTCAGTTTCATTCAATAATTATCACAGTAATTGTTGCATAGTATCTCATATTATTGATTCAATTATTGTCACAGTATCATCTGTATATTATTTTATATTATTAAATCAATAATTGACACGATACAATTATTCATATTATTAGTTAGCATTATTGGCAATGTCTAAAAAATTTTGTCGAGGAAATGGGTTAGGTTATATAATTGCGCGCCAATAAGGATAAATCCTTATGTAGGAAGGCGGAGAAAAAGTTTGGCAGAGTTAGGCATAGTTATTTAATTTTTCCTCCGAGGTTGCACTATAAAAGGGGAGGCAACCTCCTTCCTAAACACACAAATAAAAACCTCAAGCGTTCCTACTGCAATATTGTGAGTATTTCTTTTGAGTATAAGAATACTTTAAGTGTAGCTTTTAGTGCAAGATTTTCTCAAGATACATTACAAAAAAATAGGCCATTAGCAACGATTTTTTGGGCAATGACTTTATAAGTCGTTGCTAAAAGTATATGTTTAGCAGCCAAATTTGTCATTCGTTGCAGATTGTGTCAGGCTTTCACTTTTTGCAACGAAATTCATAAGTCGTTGCAAAATTTCGTTGCTAATTCATTGGCGGAAAAAAATTTCGATAGAAATTCGTTGCAAAATTTTTGGCCACTTGATTTCTCGTCATCGTGGGCAACGGAAGTTTTTTTTTTGCTAAAAATGGGGCTTTAACAACGATTTTTCAGGCAACGACTTTATAAGTCGTTGCTAAAAGTGTATGTTTAGCAATGAAACTTGTCATTCGTTGCAGATTGAGTCAGGATTTCACTTTTTGCAACGAAATTCATAAGTAGTTTCAAAATTTGAAAACAAAATTCGTTAGAAATTCATTGCAAAATTTCTAACCACTTAATTTCTCATCATTGTGGACAATGAAAGTTTTTTTGTTGCTATATTTCGTTGCCTAATATAGACCACATTCATTGGCAATAATTTTTATTTTCGTTGCATATTTTATACAACTTTTTGCAACGACTATTAACATGTTGCCTTAAATGAAGATAATAATAATAATAATAGTCATAATAATAATAATAGTACTAGGCCCATGTGCTTGGGTGGTCATTAGATCAATATTTCAAATTGGAGGTCTTGGGTTCGAATCTTTGCATCAACATATTTTTTTTTGGGATGAAGTTCAATATTTGCCACGTGTGCCACGTAGGCGCCATGTACGCAGGTCAACGCACATGTGGCACCTGGGGCTCGAAGATCAAATTTTTTAATAGAAAGTGACTCAATTTGCGTTGACCAAAAGAAAATGTCTCAATACCCAAAAACTCCTAAAATTCAGTGGTCAACTTTGTATTTTACCCTTATAATATATTGTGTAACTCTTCAAAAAGTCTACGGAATAAATTTTTTAATTAATTTAACGACAAATTAATATTTTTAGTACTATTATTATAATAATAATAATTATATTAATACTAATAATAAAAAAAATACTAATTTGACAACAGATGAATATTTTTAGTACTATTATTATAAAAATAATAATTATAATAATAATAATAATAATTTATAATAATAATAGTAATTATAATATTAGTAATAACACTAAAAACTCATCATCAACATATAAAATTGCCAACTCCCACTTGTAGTTAGCTTAGTGGATTTCTAATTGAATAACTTATGGCCACGTCATGCTTACATAACATTTATCATTTATCTCTACGTATATCAATACTTACACATACATTACATTAATACATTATTTATATAATACCTCCTCCACACATAATATATATATATATATATATATATATATATATATATATAACAAGTGCATAGTTCACATCAACAAATAATTTATTATACTTAAATAGTTTTATAATACTAACATGTACAATATTGACCTTTAAATTAATCTTTAACATTAACATATAAATTATTTACTTCATCAAATAAATAGTTTGATTTTTATTTATTTGATTTTTTACATATATCATGCCAATAAATACATATATAATACCATTTCCCCTATAATTAAATAATTGCTTATTTACCTATTTAAATATTAAGTTATTTAATAAACTTAATATTTTCCTTATAAAATAATTAACCAATATAAATTAATTAATTAATCTTATTTTCATTTATTTTTATTTTAAATAATTCATAACACCATTATTACTATATATCACACTTATAGTTATATTAAATTATCATATATTTGAAATAAAATTTTATTTTATTCACATATATACATTGTACAATATTCTCGGGTCTCACAATTTTAGATCGTACCTTAATGGTGGAGGATCGAGTGCGCCGCTGTATATGTAGAGAAGATGAAGGAATTCTCTCTCCAAATACTTTGGTGGAAAGATGTTTGATCGAGTGGTCCTGCATGTGTCTAGAGGTACTTGTTATTTTAGTCTGCATCCGTATTAAAGGTATCCGTATTTATATTCGTCTGCATCCGTATTAAAAAAAATGGATATATCCGTATTCAGTTTAAAGGTATTCGCAAATATACGAATATGAATGTAGGCATATTCATATTCGTTTAACATCCGACCGTAAATATATCCGACAGATAGTGAATATCCAAAATTAGATATTCAGATTCGAACCTGTATTCGGAATTCGTATCCGAATAACGTGTATATATATATATATATATATATATATATATATATATTAAGTATTATATAATAAATAAATATTTATTAGGTGGACTGAATATCTATCACTTTCACTTGTCCAATTATTTAGAAACTAGAAGTCCAAATATTTAAAATATGCACAAGTTCTATTTTAAATCAAGTTGGATTAACTAGTTGTCACACATACATTATATTTCGCGCTATCCATAAACATAATGAAATAAAATATTTTTTTATAACTATGTAATCTATGTATTGAGATTAAATAATAAATAAAATTCCTCATAAACATATTATTAAAGTTTTAGTCAAATATTTGAGAAAAAATAATTAAATATTCATTATAAACTTTTGAATATATTGTAGATTATAAATATTCAAACACATTACAACATTACTCCACACACATAAAATAAATATCTACTTATAATTGTAGTAAATATTACCCGGACAAATCATATAATGTGGATCATGGGTACTCGTTATTGACAGACTCAGTTTTATACCTCTTCTTCCAAATTTCAGGGCACTTAATTTTCCCCTCTCTCTCTTCCCCGACCTGTTCACCGGTGGTACTATCTTGCATCTCTTACTGGCGGCGGCTACTAAACTGTTCTCCCTCTTCATTTTCGTCTTCGCCGCACGCACAATTACTAGGTATATACAATTTCTGCGATTTAAGCAATTTGGGCGATTTGGGCCTGTTTTTCTAGAATCTTCACAACTAAAACCCTTATCGCCATGTCCGCTTCTTCCAGCTTCATTCGGACTATCGTTCCTCTATCTGGTTCTAAGCGGATTAAAGCTCTTTTCAATGGCGAACTTTAACTCCTCCTCACAGTTCCAAAAAGTTCAGATTCAACGAGATGACACTGTACTCTAAGCTTCGCTCTTCAATATTCTTTTCTCCTCATTTCTGCCTTACATTTACCTTCTGTATATTATTTTTAAAATATAAATCTTTATATGTTTTGAGAATTTGATGGTGAATTTGTTCCGATAGTTATAGCTCATACAGAGAAAATATTGTGTATTACCTCGGAATTAGGCTGACTTCAATAGATTAGGTTTTAGACAAATATAAGATTCAATTGTAATTAACCCTAATTTTTAATTGATTGATCAGCCAAAAAATATAGAAACATCTAGCAAATGAAGATTTTATCAGCTTGATTAATACTAATAATAGTATAAAAAATTATCCTTTATTTATGTATAGCTCTGTCTTAGTAAAATTTTATCATTAGGTAAAAAGATTGTTTGCTTGTGGATGAAGGAGTTTACTGCAATTATCAACATATGCAGGTGCCATCACGGTTGGGAACGATGTTGATATTGTTGTGTGGGAGCCAAAGTGGAGTTTGACCTTGATGATAATCATCCATCCTATATACCTTAAGCATCCTGTATGTGCTCTTTTATATCTATCCTCTTTGTTTCTCATTTACTTCATTAGAGTGGTTGATGGTATGTCTTATAAAATATGCTGAAGTTTAGTTGGTTAAGCAATGTGTTTTAGCATAGAAATGATTAATAACTTATATTAATGAATGAGCAACTGGTCTATGCAGTGATCAAGTTGATATTTGAATACATTCAACTTGATCTCTATGTTTTCACAATTCTTATTTTCTTTATTATATTAGTGACACATAACAAATGCTTAATGATAGAAAAGTAGATGAGTTGTCAAAATGCAATTTGGTTATTGGTTTGTTATAGTATGTGAACATTTCTACTAATAAAAATGGAGACATGATATCGGTTGGACATGTCAAATAGCATATTTATATTTCAGTTGTTTCTTAGTTTACACAGATTCATTCCTCTATACCCTTTCAAGCATCTTCTATACAATCAACTAGAATTTTGGGTAAACACATGGTATTTTACATTCTATTAAGATAAATATCTCACAAGGCTGAACTGCATCTTATTTAAATTATGGAACTGAATTTGTATTAAAAGTTTGAATTGTTTTGACTATAATAAGTGTACTGTAAGGACTTTAAAGCTTCTATCTGGTAGTCTAAAACTCAAATATGGAAACACATTAACTGATTAACATAATTGGCTTCATCTATTTGTTGATTAGGGATCCATTAGCTATTCAAGACTCTATTCAAGAGATTAATTATTGAACATTAAATCAATATCATTCCTTCAACTCCTATATCTAGCAAATGTTTGTTGTCCCAATATACTAATGCCCAAGTAAGCAAAATGTTTTTATTATATTTGATGATATGTAATGGCCAGCACTGTAATATCCAAAGAAAATACAAAGGAAATAGGACTCCTTTTACTGGAGAAAAGGGAGTATATATTACACAACTGTTTGTATAAACAGAGTACAAAACATGCATTCAATAATAAATTTTTTACATTTTTATTAATAAGTAAAAAAAGGTTACCTTTTTGATTGGTAATATCAAACATTATAAGCAGTATGGACCCTTATTTTGGAATTACCTTAAATAGATTAATGTGGAAGTAGAACAAATAAAGTCTCTATGAAGAGTTGTGCTTCTTACTATACGAGTTCCATAAAATGAAAAATTTATAGCTCATAAATTTCTTTTTTTTTAATTTATAATTTTGATGGATTTGTTCCAAATAGTTGTTTTTACATTGATTTCACTTTCCCCACTCTAAATCTACTCCTCTTAAAGTTCATTACAAGAATGAAGGAGTGATGTCATGTGTGTGAAAAGTTTGTTACCATCCTTCTGCCCACAAGAAGTGAAGAAAAGTTGTGTTTTTATTTAGATACATGTTTGTTTAGTAATTAGAATCTCTATGTTTCCCTTATAGAAAACTAGTGGATGGTTCTAGTATATCCTATAATATATTCATTAGGCTCACTGTCATGATTGTTAACTAATTGTGGATTAACTGAAAAGAAGGATCCTATGGGATATTTTCCACCTTTTATTACCTCTCAGGCCTTAAGTATCCTCCCTATTGTTGCCCATTGCTGCACTGTATAACTTGACAAGATACATATTAAATCTAAAAGGAATCTTTACAAATGTGTAACATGTTATCAATGAGAATGTTGCGGTTTTAGATTCAAAAGGCAATGCAATTGAATACAGACTTCTTCTTATTGCTAGTGCCTCTATAGGTATCATAAACTTCTACACTACTGCATATTTGGGAAGATCTCCAAGTATTACCCCAAGTATTGGCTTGCATTTACAACATCTGTTCCACCTCTGGGTTTCAGCACTCATGTATCAGTCACCAAGCGGGCAGGTTAACGATATAATTTTCATATCTTGAGTCTTTGCATGGAAGATAAATCATTTGTTCGTCTACATTGTACTAAGCAGTTTGTTCAATTTGTCACATTTTGCAAGTGCAGCTGCTACTTCAGTGCAGCTGCTACTTCAGTGAAGCAAAAGTCATACAAAACTGAACGGAATGAAAACGATACAATAGAAGTAGAAATTTGAAGCTCACTATTCTGGAAATGAAGGTAAACTTACTCAGGTGTAGAATTATATATCAACTCCAGTTAGCTTTTACACATGTTTATCCTCATTTTTTTACCCTTTTGATGACATTTTGTAAATACTATTGTCTACATTTTTGGCATCAATAAACATACATAGTACTTACAGAAAGTGTTACCTTAGGATACTTTAAAAGTTCTGTGTGTTTTATGAAGAAAAAATTTTCATTACTGCTAAATGTAAATTCATTCTTGAAATGAAATATACTTGTATTCAATTTTATATATGTTTCTTCTTAGAACTATATGAACTATATATGTTCCTTTCGGATTTGCTATGTGGTCTGTTGGGTTTTTCTTTCATTCCTTGTTGATCTGTTCTAAGTTATTTACTGGCTATGAGTTGTTTGTGGATATGGATTCCCATTTGTTTACTTGGGCTCCTTTTGCTTTCCTGCTGCTGTTCATGTTGTTATTACTTGGTGTGTTACTGCATATGATGCTTGTTGATCTGTTCCAAGTTGTTTATTGCTTGTTATTGCTTGGTTTGTTGTTGCCTATCATGAAACTCTTTCAAGTCTCAACTTCCTCAGTAGTTATAAATGTTTGAAAGACACTAACATATCTATTATAACAGAATCCGATATTACATGTTAAGAACAATAATCAAAACTTTTGATTTTGAAAATACTCTCATTTTTCGAATGTTTGAGAAACTGGACCTTACTTCATTTGAGGATGGAGTGATATATCTTTAGTTATTAATGTCTCTTACTGCTCTATGTTTGTTTTCATAGACTTATCAATATGGTTATGCTTTCTTAATTGATAAATCAATTTGGTCTTTTCCTATAGATTATGTTTTTGTTGTTGTTGTTTCTTTTTAATTTTGAATTTGCTCTTTCCATTCCGGAGAAATTGCAGACAGGAAATTGGAATGTATATAGGTTGAAATTATCTATTTATTTGCAATTATCTTTACTTTGCTTGAGTTAGTTGTTTGAATTATCCTTTTCTTAATGGCAGATCTGCACACTCACCTTTGAATTTACTCAGTAGATTTCCTATTCATCCTAAAATCGGTACCTTGCACAACAAATTTGTGTGAGTGTAAGACCCCAACTTTTATAAATAAAGATGAATTTTCTATAAATATCATTTTTGAATATTATGGAGTTAATTTGATATAATGTTATAGTTGTGGGTAATATTTATAAATTTTGCAAAGTACGCAAGTTGTTATATAATATTCAATTGGTCGGGAAATATTCGTTTTAACAGGGAATATTCGTACAACGGCACAATCATTGGTGGACCCCACAACGGAATTATTGTCGGATTGAGAAAACGACAAAAATATTTTATTAAAAATAACGGCGAAAGTTTTACCATTGATACTGTTGAACTACTCGGTAGTAAAAGTACAGTAATACGTGTGGTTGCATAGTAGCACACGGTATTGATTATTAATACTTATGTGAGAAGTCACTCAGTTTGATTCAATTATTGTCAATTAATAATATGAATTATTTAGCGATAATGACGTTTTGTTTTATTCGTATTATTAACGTAATAAAACAGAAACATCTTTTTATATAAAACATAATACTTTATTAAAGTTATTCTATAAATAGAATATATTATATTTTATTTAAAAGATTTTTCTTTAAATATGGACCGTCAGATTAAAGTAATCAATCTGGACCGTTCATGGATTAGTTACTATGCATTCTATTTTTCTATAAATAGCAGCTCATTTCTTCATTATTTCTTACGAATTCACTGAACTCTAGATAGAGAAACTCTAGATAGAGAAACTATAGAGAAAAACTATAGAGAGAGAGAAGAAGAGTATTCTGCTACTTAACTACTTCCTTATTTCAGCTCTTCTTTAAAACGGTAAGGGGTGTTATTCTTTCTTATTCATGAAGAGAACTGTTGTTATTCCATTTCTTATTATTCTGTTGGAATAACCTGTATACGCGGTCTACCCTATACTTGGTGACATTCTTCTATTATTCTGTTGGAACATCCTGTCTGTGTGTTTTACACCGGACCTGGTTCCTTCTTGTTATTATTCTGTTGGAACATCCTGTCTGTGTGTTTTACACTGGACCTTGTTCCATTATTTATTATTCTGTCGGAATATCCTGTCTGTGCGTTTACGCCGGACCTGGTTCCATTATTTATTATTCTGTCGAAATATCCTGTCTGTGCATTTACGCTGGACCTGGTTCCATTATTTATTATTCTGTTAGAATAACCTGTCTGTGCGGTCTATCGCATGCCGGGTGATTTCTTTTGTTATTCCATTCTTTATTGTACTCAGTTGGTTAAGTTTTAGCTTCTATACTCCATGAAATTAGTGGAATATCCTTGATAATTGCGTTTCATCCAGTATCTTTTCATGAAAATATTCTTCTAAGCATTCTTGAATTTTATTCCACAAAGCAGTATCATGCTGACAATTTGGACGTTGTTAATTCTTGGATAAATTAATTCTTGAACTTGTTTTATTGAATTCTTATATCATTGTCATCATCCTCATGTTTATAAAATGTTGAAGGTCATCTGTGGCCTGTAGTGCATAGATGGACTTGGTATGATTATGACCAGGGATTATTCAGTATAATCATGATCGTAATGTTACAAATGATGTGGTAAACGTTCTCATTGGCCCGTACTGCATTGATGGACAGTTGTTGGCATGATCATGACCATTAATGAATATACGAATATCCTTGGCCGTAGTGCAGGGGTGATTCGATGATGTGGATTATTTTATTAAGCTGAGTCTCAGCGATAACAGTGTTGAAAAACCTTTTAAATCATAAAAGATAGTAGAGTTTATTTTCTACTTGACTCTTTTAATGGATTGCTTGTTCCGCTGCAGTTAAACTTGATGTCTATTATATTTTATCAGTTTAACATTGTTGAAGGCTAATGATAATTTATTCTGCATTATCTTAGTCATAATATTTCTTACTGGGCTAGTTGAGCTCACCCTTTCTTTTACTGTTCTCTTCAGGAAATGAGAACGTAGCTGGGGCAAGTCGGGGAACGGAGTGATGGTCTGAATGATACTATTAGTTAGTAGTCCTCACTATTCTATGTAATAGTGTGTTAATAAATGTAATGAGGACTCCTTTTGAGTATGAATACTCTCTAGAAGATAATATTTGTATTCAAACTCACAGTTTATGTTTTGTCGTATTGTACACGACAGTTGTATTAGTAAGTTGTATTTGTATTCTGTACTATGTATCTGACGACCCAAGATGGGTGATGTATACCTAATTTTGGGGGCGTCACAGTTAGTATCAGAGCTTAGGGATATGATCCCTGGCTAAGATGTGAGAATAGAACTAGGAGGGGAGAGATGGGGAATTCCTTCGCTAGTATGACCTACCTAAGTTTATTTGCATGACATTTAATTGGTCGGTCAGAATATAAGGATAATATATGACATATCAATTAACTTTTATTTTGTGGCAGTATCTGAAAATGGCATCTGAGAATGTTGAGAATAGCAATAGAGCACAGGCGACTGTTGATTCACAACATATCAATAATCAGGATAATGTGCATCAGGAAGGTGACAATCCTCATGCAAACAACAATACTGACCAGATGATGAATGATGGAATGTTCAGAAACTTTATGCAGTTCATGCAACAGTAGGCGAGAGCGGCTCCTGTCCAAAATATAGGTGGAAACACTGAAAACTCTCGGACGGTCACCGCTAAACAGTTCAAGGAGCTGGGACCACCGGAGTTTAAGGGAGAGCCAAAACCACTTATAGCGAAAACATGGATAAAGCAGATCACCAAGATATTTGATGTCTTGGAATGCTCCATGGAGCAAAAGGTTCCCTTTGCCGCCTTTATGTTGCGAGGAGAGGCAGATTACTGGTGGGAATCGATTAAGCGTACTCAACCTGCCGCACTGAAGATATCTTGGGAGAAGTTCCCAGAGCTGTTCAATGACAAATACTTTTCTGAAAGTGTTCGTCACATGAAGGAGGTGGAGTTCATCAAATTGGAGCAGAATAATATGACCGTGTCGCAGTATGAGGCTAAATTTGCTGAGTTGTCCCGGTTTGCGTCCCACTTGGTGGATAATGAAGAGCGAATGACGCGAATATTTTTTCGAGGTTTGAAACCTGAGATACGTCAACATCTTATGTCTCATAAACTGTGTTTGTATTCAGATGTTGTGAATAGGGCTCAGTTAGTGGAGCACGATAACGAGTCAACGCAACCAAAAGAGAGCAGTCGGCAAAATAATAATACTAGTGAGAGCAGTCATTGAAGCGGCGATAACAAGCGTGGAGGGAATCAACAGGCCAGAAATGGTAACCACTTCGGTGGTATTCAGGGCCAAAATAATAAGAATGGTCATTTCAAGAAGTGGAGATTCAATAATGATGGAAAGACGTCAGCACCAGCACCCGTTGTTAAGGAAGGAGAACGACCACCTATCATATGTTTCAAATACGGAGGGGAGGGGCACATCAGTCCAAACTGCGCGATGCCGTCTAAAGCATGTTATAATTATGGAAGAGAAGGTTATTTAGCTCGATTTTATCGTTTACAAAAAATAAGTTCAGCCAAGATGGAGACACCAAAGGCCGTCCCAGAAAAGTCAAAACCGGCAGTGCAAGGGAGAGCGTTTGTTGTGACCTCCCAGAAAGCAAGGAACCCGAATGAGGTCATCACGGGTAAGCTTATCATAAACTCTAACGAAGTCTATACTTTATTTGATACCGGTTCTACCCATTCTTTTATTTCTCCTACTTGCGCTCATCGATTAAATTTGATTCCGGAGAAATTAGACTTTAACTTATCTGTTGAAACTCCATTGGGAGAAACCTTCATTACATCAACGGTTTATAAGTCTTGTTTGGTTCAAGTTGGTACCCACACATTACCTGTCGATCTGATTTCATTAAAAATACTTGCATTTGACGTGATTCTAGGGATTGATTGGTTAACTACTCATCATGCAAAAATTGATTGTTTTCATAAGGTTGTTAGCTTTCATATTCCTAATCGACCTATTATGCGAATTCAAGCAACCAAACCATTAAAATCAATCGCTGTCATCTCAAGCCATAAAGCTATTCGTTTATTGAAAAACGGATGTTAAGCTTTCTTAGCTCATGTCACGGATCTAAACAAAAATACGTCAGTTTTGAATGATATTTCTATTGTTAATAAATTCCCTGACGTATTCCCTGAAGAACTTCCTGGCCTACCCCCAGAGCGTGAAATTGAATTTTGTATCGACCTTGAACCCGGTATAAAACCCATTTCCAAAGCCCCATATCGAATGGCTCCTATTGAACTTCAGGAGTTAAAGATCCAACTGCAGGAATTGTTAGATATTGGCTTTATTCGTCTTAGTACTTCTCCTTGGGGTGCTCCTGTGCTATTCGTGAAGAAGAAAGATGGAAGTATGCGACTTTGTATTGATTATCGGGAGTTGAATCATGTCACCATCAAAAACAGGTACCCATTGCCACGTATTGATGACCTGTTTGACCAGTTACAAGGAGCACAATTCTTTTCAAAGATCGATCTTCGTTCTGGATATCATCAGCTGAAGGTTAGAACTGAGGATATTCCAAAGACGTCTTTCAGAACTCGGTACGGGCATTATGAATTCCTAGTCATGTCCTTTGGATTGACTAATGCTCCTGCTACCTTCATGTATATGATGAACCGGGTATTCAAGAAATATTTGGATCACTTTGTGGTCGTCTTTATTGATGACATCCTTATTTATTCCAAAAGCCGTGAATATCATGAGCAACACTTGAGGCTGGTACTCCAAAAGCTTCGTGAATACAAGCTTTATGCCAAGTTGAAGAAATATGAGTTCTGGTTGGAGGAGGTAGCATTCCTTGGGCACGTAGTATCAAGTCGTGGAATATCGGTTGACCCGGCAAAGATTGAAGCTATTCAAAGCTGGGAGCAACCTAAATCAGTGACCGAAGTACGTAGCTTTCTTGGTTTAGCTGGTTATTATCGGAGATTCGTGGAAGGATTTTCTCGAATCTCTACTCTATTAACTCAGCTGACTCGAAAAGATACAAAGTTCGGTTGGAGCAAAGAATGTGAGAAGAGTTTTCAAGAACTCAAGATGAGACTCATTTCAGCACCTGTTCTAACAATACCATCTGGCTCGGAGGAATTTGTCATCTACAGTGATGCTTCGAGCAAAGGGTTGGGATGCGTTCTCATGCAACATAGAAAAGTCATAGCCTATGCATCAATACAACTCAAGGAATATGAGAGGAATTATCCTACTCATGATCTAGAGTTGGCAGCTGTTGTCTTTGCACTTAAAATTTGGAGGCATTACTTGTATGGGGAGAAGGTGGAGATCTTTACGGATCATAAAAGTCTCAAATATTTCTTCACTCAAAAGGAACTCAACATGCGACAACAACGTTGGCTTGAACTGTTAAAAGATTATGATCATACCATTCAATACCATCTTGGAAAAGCGAACGTGGTAGCTAACGCATTGAGTAGAAGATCATATGCAAGTACAAGTGCGATATTGTTAACACAAAGGCCCATTTTGTGTGACTTGCAAAGGATGGAGATAGAGTTATAGACTCCAGGGACCTATGTGATGATGACGAATATACGAGTAGAACCAACTTTAATCGATAAAGTTAAAGCTGCTCAAGCTACAGACCTGGAGCTGATGCGTATGAGGAAGAAAGTGCAAGAAGGTGCTATGTCGTAAGCAAGAATCGATGAAGAAGGAATACTTCGAGTCAACTCCAGACTTTGTGTTCCTAACAACCCTGATTTAAAGTATGAAATCATGATGGAGGCGCACAACACACCGTTTGCAATCCATCCTGGAAGTACCAAAATGTATCATGATCTTCGTCATACATTTTGGTGGAGCAATATGAACAGAGAGATAGCGCTGTTTATCTCAAGGTGTTTAACTTGTCAACGAGTCAAAACGGAGCATCAAGTACCAAAAGGTCCATCGCAAGCACTTGAAATTCTAAAATGGAAGTGGGAGCACATTACCATAGATTTCGTTACCGGTCTTCCTAGGGTTTCTCAAGGTATTGATGCGATTTGGGTCATTGTTGATAGATTGACCAAGTCTACTCATTTCTTACCGATACGAGAAACTTATACACTTGAACGTCTTGCTCGTATGTACATAAACGAGATTGTAAGACTGCATGGTATGCCAGTATCCATAGTTTCTGATCGAGACCCAAGATTCACTTCACGATTTTGGGTTAGTTTACAAAAAGCTATGGGCACAGATTTACGATTTAGTTCAGCATATCATCCTCAGACGGAGGGACAATCAGAGAGGACTATTCAAACTCTAGAAGATTTATTAAGACTCTATGTCCTTGACTTCAAGGGAAGTTGGGACAAGTTCTTACCATTGGTGGAGTTTTTCTACAACAACAGTTATCAAGCAAGTATTGGCATGGCTCCATTCGAAAATTGTATGGAAGAAAATGTCGTTCTCCAGTATGCTGGGATGAGGTGGGTGAAGCAACGTTGTTGGGACCGGAGTTGGTACGTATGACTACAGAAAAGATTCAAACGATCCGATAACGTATAAAAATCTCACAAGATCAACAAAAGAGTTATGCTGATCTTCATCGAAAGGACGTGAAATTTAATATAGGAGATCATGTGTTCTTACGTGTTGCTCCATGGAAAGGAGTTACGAGATTTGGAAAGAGAGGAAAGCTCAATCCTCGATTCATCGGTCCATTTTTAATCCTCGATCGAGTATGAACTGTGGCTTATAGACTCGATTTACCGCCAAGTATGTCTTTTGTTCATAATATTTTTCACATATCTATGTTACGTAAATATATGGAAGACCCGAACCACATTATTGAGTTAGAACCGGACGAAATAGCAGAAGATTTAACGTATGAAAAAGTTCCTGTTCAAATCTTGGATAAGAAGGAACATATTCTACGCTCCAAGGTTATACCTCAAGTCAAAGTTTTGTGGAGAAACCACGATGTTGAGGAAATGACTTGGGAGTTAGAATCTGAATTGAAATCAAGGTATCCTTACCTCTTCGACATACCAGGTACGTACCCTAATTTCGAGGGCGAAATTTCATAAGCAGGGGAGGTTGTAAGACCCCAACTTTTATAAATAAAGATGAATTTTCTATAAATATCATTTTTGAATATTATGGAGTTAATTTGATATAATGTTATAGTTGTGGGTAATATTTATAAATTTTACAAAGTACGTAAGTTGTTATATAATATTCAATTGGTCGGGGAATATTCGTTTTAACAGGGAATATTCGTACAACGGCACAATCATTGGTGGACCCCACAACGGAATTATTGTCGGATTGAGAAAACGACAAAAATATTTTATTAAAAATAATGGCGGAAGTTTTACCATTGATACTGTTAAACTACTCGGTAGTAAAAGTACAGTAATACGTGTGGTTGCATAGTAGCACACGGTATTGATTATTAATACTTATGTGAGAAGTCACTCAGTTTGATTTAATTATTGTCAGTTAATAATATGAATTATTTAGCGATAATGACGTTTTGTTTTATTCATATTATTAACGTAATAAAACAGAAACATCTTTTTATATAAAACATAATACTTTATTAAAGTTATTCTATAAATAAAATATATTATATTTTATTTAAAAGATTTTTCTTTAAATATGGACCATCAGATTAAAGTAATCAATCTGGACCGTTTATGGATTAGTTACTATGCATTCTATTTTTCTATAAATAGCAGCTCATTTCTTCATTATTTCTTACGAATTCACTGAACTCTAGATAGAGAAACTCTAGATAGAGAAACTATAGAGAGAAACTATAGAGAGAGAGAAGAAGAGTATTCTGCTACTTAACTATTTCCTTATTTCAACTCTTCTTTAAAACGGTAAGGGGTGTTATTCTTTCTTATTCATGAAGAGAACTGTTGTTATTTCATTTCTTATTATTCTGTTGGAATAACCTGTATACGCGGTCTACCCTATACTTGGTGACATTCTTCTATTATTCTGTTGGAACATCCTGTCTGTGTGTTTTACACCGGACCTGGTTCCGTTTTTATTATTATTCTGTTGGAACATCCTGTCTGTGTGTTTTACACCGGACCTGGTTCCGTCTTGTTATTATTCTGTTGGAACATCCCGTCTGTGTGTTTTACACCGGACCTGGTTCCATTATTTATTATTCTGTCGGAATATCCTGTCTGTGCGTTTACGCCGGACCTGGTTCCATTATTTATTATTCTGTCGGAATATCCTGTCTGTGCGTTTACGCCGGACCTGGTTCCATTATTTATTATTCTGTTAGAATAACCTGTCTGTGCGGTCTATCGCATGTCGGGTGATTTCTTTTGTTATTCCATTCTTTATTGTACTCAGTTGGTTAAGTTTTAACTTCTATACTCCATGAAATTAGTGGAATATCCTTGATAATTGCGTTTCATCCAGTATCTTTTCATGAAAATATTCTTCTAAGCATTCTTGAATTTTACTCCACAAAGCAGTATCATGTTGACAATTTGGACGTTGTTAATTCTTGTATAAATTAATTCTTGAACTTGTTTTATTGAATTCTTATATCATTGTCATCATCCTCATGTTTATAAAATGTTGAAAGTCATCTGTGGCCTGTAGTGCATAGATGGACTTGGTATGATTATGACCAGGGATTATTCGGTATAATCATGACCGTAATGTTATAAATGATGTGGTAAAAGTTCTCATTGGCCCGTAGTGCATTGATGGACAGTTGTTGG
This sequence comes from Panax notoginseng, assembly GCA_016801055.1. Lineage (NCBI taxonomy): Eukaryota > Viridiplantae > Streptophyta > Magnoliopsida > Apiales > Araliaceae > Panax > Panax notoginseng. The sequence goes on from CM029017.1 coordinate 33,195,606, forward strand.
CATGATCATGACCATTAATGAATATACGAATATCCTTGGCCGTAGTGCAGGGGTGATTCGATGATGTGGATTATTTTATTAAGCTGAGTCTCGGCGATAACAGTGTTAAAAAACCTTTTAAATCATAAAAGATAGTAGAGTTTATTTTCTACTTGACTCTTTTAATGGATTGCTTGTTCCGCTGCAGTTAAACTTGATGTCTATTATATTTTATCAGTTTAACATTGTTGAAGGCTAATGATAATTTATTCTGCATTATCTTAGTCATAATATTTCTTACTGGGCTAGTTGAGCTCACCCTTTCTTTTACTATTTTCTTCAGGAAATGAGAACGTAGCTGGGGCAAGTCAAGGAACGGAGTGATGGTCCGAATGATAGTATTAGTTAGTAGTCCTCACTATTCTATGTAATAGTGTGTTAATAAATGTAATGAGGACTCCTTTTGAGTATGAATACTCTCTAGAAGATAATATTTGTATTCAAACTCACAGTTTATGTTTTGTCGTATTGTACACGACAGTTGTATTAGTAAGTTGTATTTGTATTCTGTACTATGTATCTGACGACCCAAGATGGGTGATGTATACCTAATTTTGGGGGCGTCACAGTGAGCATCTCTTAATATACTTGGACTAGCTTTTCCATTCATGTCTTGTGTGCCCATCTCAGTGTTAACTTGATTAGGAATATTTAATCAAGTTGTATTCACTTGTGAGGTTAGACGCGCAGTTGAAACTAATCTTTTAGAGTAACTCGTAGCTTAATTTAAGTTTTGCCAGTAAATCTTTTGTTATTCATGTTTGTAAAATTGGGGTTTGATACTTTTCTAGCAGTAGTGAAGGGGTTTTGATAGCAGCCAAGTTGCAGAGGTATACTTTTTCCATCTTTTTGAAGAGGCTTCTTAATATTTTTACTATTAAAATGTTCAGTTTAATACTCCTTTTAGAACAAATATAAGACTATTGACTTCTTGAAGTCAATTTGAGACATTTTTTTCATACTCGAGTAAATTTATTTAATTTTAGTCAGTACAATGATGAATATTGTAAACTAGTTTAAAAGGTACTACTAATTATAAGATTTGTATTTTCATAAATTTTAATGAATCTTATCATTTGAGTTTAAAAATATCTCAAATTAATTTTTAAAAGTCAATAATAATTTGGAAAAGGAAGGAGTATTTATCGATGTGTGGTTAGTAACGTCATGAACTACTGAGCTCCTATATTCTTCATATTTGTTATTTAGTCCTAAAAAATCTTATGGCATAAAAGGGTTGATCTGCCATGAACTTTTGAAAAATTGATAATATATATTTTTGGCAAGTATTGAAGAATTGGTAATTTGTTATCCCAGAATGCTGATTGTGTTGAAGTCCCTTGTTACTTTATTAGTCCTCTTTCATGCATGATGTTCCAAATTCCAATTTGTTCATTATATAGTACATAGGAGACTAAAACCTCTTTTAGTTTCAGGAAAACAAACTCTTTAATTGTAGGCCTAAAAATAATAATTATGTCAAAATTAAACTTATCTGTATTCACATGTGGACCACTTCAAAACCAGCTTGAGCCAACTAAAATTTTCTTTATTCCCAGGCATTAGTGAGAGCACATGGTTTGCCTTCTTATGATATTGTGATTGCCTATTTGTCTTTTTCTGCTTATGAGCAATATGGTGTACATTGGTACCACGTAGCAACTCTATTGTCTTTGTGTATTAATTTTGGCACTAAGGGCCTCTGGTGACCTATTTACTTCATTTTCCTGACTTGTTATTATTTTTAAATATATGCAGGAAGACTGCTTCTACGACCTGCCTTACAATACTGGGTATCAAATTTTCGTGCTACGTTTACGGAACATAAAAGATGAAATTATGAAGTGTACTCTCTATATATGTAGATATATACTTTGATTGAAGAACTGTGGTAGCTTTAAATGGTTAATTGTAAAGATAATGAATGATTATATAGTGGATGATTTTATTAAGTTAATAATATTTTTGTTTTTTTTTATTTTTGTCATTATTTGCTATGGGGACATTGAGTTAGCCAGGTACACAAAAAGAATGTCAAATTTTGATTTGGCAATAATATAATTCGTTACCAAAGCATTGAACAAGTTTTAATATAGCAACAATTTTTTATACATTTAGCAACAAATTTTCGTTGCTAATGGCATTAAAAATATAATATTTGGCAATAAAAAATTAACCTGATAACAACGGAGAGGATATTGTTGCTAATACTAAATTAAAAGGCAATATTTTTTATCGTTGCAAATCATATCAACTTTCGTTGCACATATAAAGAAACAACAACATATAATGTCGTTGCTAATTGACGACTTTCGTTGCTATTGAAAAATAACCATCAACAAACATTTTCGTTGTTGATTAAGCATAATGTCGTTGCCAAATAATATAATCAGCAACGAAAATCGTTGCTAAAAAGTTTACATTCTGCAACGAAAGCTAGCTTAGGCAACAATTTTCATAATTTACTGTAACGAAAAATGTCGTTGCAAAATGGTGTCAATTGCAACGAAAATGCATGGTCGTTGCAGAAAAAAAAGAGTTCATTTCGTAGCCAATTAGAAGGCTTTTGCAACGAAATGGGCTTTTTAGCAACGAAATTTTAATTATTCTGCAACAATACATTTTGTTGCTAAAGGATCGATGTCTCTGTACGAAAGTAAAATTTCGTTGTAAAATGTATTACTTTTGGCAACGAAAAAAATACGTTCGTTGCGGAACAATTAGCAGCGCTCATTGCGCAACGAAAGACGCAACGACAGTAAAGTCGTTGCCAAAACCCATTTGCAACGAAATTTGGCACTTTTAGCAACGAAAATTGGTTGTTGCTGAAGCCCCATTTTTTTGTAGTGATAATATCCTATATTCCAAGTCAGATCTAGTTTCTATTAAGGTAAATGATATTATTTATTTCATATTCTTAAAGGATATTATTTTATTTCAATACTCGTAAGGGGTATCATTTTCTTTTATACTCCATATTATGTAAGTGATATTATTTCATTTCATACTCCTAAATTTAAACTTACTATGATAAGTATTGCTTCTATAATTCCTGAAGCGACAGGAAATTCCTTAAGTTTTGCGCTTTATCTAATATCATTTCACTTGAATATTGGTCCGAACTTTCTTATTAAATTTTAATCTTTTCATGTTGGGGTACTATTCATACGGTACTATTCATGAGTACTGTTCACAATAGAATTTAATTTTCTTTTTTGTCCAAATCATGTTTGATACAAGAATATCATTTTTAAATTTTATTTCACAATTAGTTATCATGTTGATAATTTGGACATTTTTGAACTCTGGATGAATTGAATTATAAATCTCTAATATTTATCCTTGATCTCACTTGATTGATTCTTTATATAATTGTCATCATTCTCATGCTTATATTGTACTGAAAGTCATCTTTGGCCCTGTGATGCCCCCAAATCCGGGTACTAATCAGCACGAACCTAGGACATCAATTCTATAACTATCGCGGAAGATATAAACATAAATTATTTATACAATAACTTTTACAACATAATCCCCAAGGTCGGTAACCTTAACTTAATACCTGAATTCAAAATCCTACTCGACAAACAATGTCATTTGTCTACAATACTATTAAAAGTTTTAACTGCACAAATAATCCAATGCTGGAATTTGTCCTTGCCTTTGCCTATATCCGAAGTTTCGTCTTAATTTGAAAATATTATCATGATATAGCAAGGGTGAGTAACAAGTTTGCCCAGCAAGTTTTAAATACAAATGAAGATATATCATGATTGAAAAGAATAATAAGCTGATAAACTTTCAACAATATAATAATTGTGAAAGAACATGAATCAATTTTCATAACTGAATGACCGAGTCAATAATGTTGAATGGCCAACAATGAATATGAACAAATTTTACTAAACCAAATGGTATGAAGGTGATCAGCCTTTCAGACCTGATGAATATATACAACATGCACAACGTGCGAATCAATAATCAAAGATGTGGTATAATCAACAATGATTAACCACGGACATGCTTTACAATAACAACTCGAGTTTGAGTTAGAAAACATGTCTATACTGTCGATTACTGCTACACAATCTAATTAAGCTTCATCTGAAAGACCTATTATTGATAATATCTATCTCTCAATTAGAATAATATCATAACATCTAACACTACTATTTACAGTTATAATATAACTTAAACACATAAGCATATATCCCTAACAGTCAATAAAACACATAAGACTTAGTATCAAGTCAAACTATTTTAGTCTGATTTGAGTTCGGTACTATTTCGACATCCTGATTGCCTAATCAGATAATTATCGAGTTTATTTTTAATAAAACTCTACTTAACTGCTTCACAATTATCTTAGATAATTTAATTATCAGTCATAACATTTTTCAGTAGCTCATACTAATTTTCAGATAATTATTATCATTTATAATAATTTTCAATCATTAATATCATTTTTAAATAATTTAAATACCAAATAATTCTATTATCATTAATATTTAATAAATTTCAAATATTAATGAAATACCTGTCAAAATATTATAAGTTATTTATAATAACTCAAAGTATTTTTAAAACCTTAATATCGCCTTTAAATGATTTTTAAAATATTTAAAATTATTTTTAATTAACTGCCATTAATATTAAAATATTAATGTATTTCATGTCAAAATATTAAAAGTTATATTTTATAACTTAAAATATTTTTAAAACCTTTAAATTATTTTTAAATGATTTTTAAAACATTAAAACCATTTTTCCATAATTTATTTAATATAATTATTAAATAAATTTATTATCATTAATATTAATTTATTAATGAAATCCATACCAAAATATTAAAAGTTATTCAATATAACTTAAAATATTTTCTAACACTTTAATATCATTTTTAAATGATTTATAAAATATTAAAATCATTTTTAAGTAATTTATTTAATATAATTATTAAATAAATTTAATATCATTAATATTTAAATAAATTAAAATATTAATGAAATATATCTCAAATTATTAAAAGTTAATTTTTATACCTTAAAATAATTTTTACAAATCAATTATGAATTTTTCATAATTATTTTTCCATTTTATTCTAATTATTTTAATTAAATAATTAATTTTTCATTTAAACCGTCACTAAATGGCCTATAGCGACGAAAACTGTCGCTATAGGTGTTTTTGAGCCTTCAAGAACATTCAAAGTCAGTGTCTTAGTAGCCTAGCTTGACCACTTGTAATTCTTTAATCTTGATGTTTCGGGGCATGAGGGTGTACTAGCTATGTAGTATTGATGTAATACTACAAGCACAAATAAAGTTTAGGGTCAAATTACAACATATGAAGAAGTTATAAAGGATCAAAGTTGCTGTCAGACATGTTCTTCATTTTCTGGAATTTCCAAAAAATGAAAACAGTGAGAGGGGTCATTTTTAAGCTTTAATAACTTAAATTCTAGGCTTTGATTGTGTGTTAAAGTGTAACACTTATATAGTATGTATGTCAAGGTACAAAAGTAATACACTTAGGTAGCTTAACAACATCACAGATGCAAGATCTGGACCAGTCAAACTGATGTCAAAAACTTGTTTTTGAAGATTCTGGGTTTTCTAGAAAGTTCATCTAGGCAGTTGGTCAACCCAGTTTTGACCATCAATATCTTTGATCCTGGTCATGATCTAGGTGTTCTAGTGTCATGGTTTGGTAGTCCATATGTCAGAGTATATCAATGATACACTCTCATGGCTAAACAACTTAACAGATGCAAGATCTAAGCCCTGCAAAACCTTGTCATACATATTCTGGAAATTCTGGGTTTTCTAGATTCCGGTTTCTGTGACTGGTCAACCATGTTTGACCATGAATAACTTAGAATCTAGACATGGTATGGACTTGATTTCACTTCCAGTGTACACTCCTTATGGCATACTATATCAATGATACATTTACAACCTCAAACAATAAACAGATTGAGATCTAGAGGCTTTGACATTTGACTGTCAGACCTCATTTTTAGGGTTCACGTCAGTTTCTAAAATTTCTATTTTCATGCACTTAGATGTTATGGATCCATGATGTATCATCATAGATCACTAAATAACATCATATAACACATATATAAACATCAAAACACATAACGAACAGAAATCTTAAGGATCTAGATAGAATTAGGGTTTATACCTTTTTGGTTCAATCTTTGATTTCTGTCCTCTTGATCTGATCTTGGCTTGCTAAGAGGTTATCTTGGCTTTATTTTGGACTTAGTTCCTTTCAATATTTCGAAAATTAGAGAGAGAGAGAGAATGTCTTGGCTAAGTTAGAAAATAAAGTAAGGATATTTTCTTCACTTTAACTTTTTAATCTTTGATTCCATGGACACAAATGATGTTATGTGGCCAAAATGGCTAAGTGGTGGTGATTTGAAACACTTGGCAATCTTTCTTGGCGACTCACTAAGATTTGGCAAATATCTTTTACTTAAAAGTTAAGTAAAAGGGCATTTTGCTAATTTCGCACTCACTAAGGGTTTTTTGGTCATTTTCCGAACAATTCGAAGGGTAATTTTGTCTTTTCACATATATCACATAACTTTTAACCTTTAGAGTTTTATACTTAGCATTTGAGTTCCCAAATTGGGGTTTAGGATTTTCAAAAATAAAATTAGGGTTTCCAAAGCTGGAATTAGGGGCTCTAACCGATCGTTAGGGTTTACTAACTGAACATCAAAGTTCTTATTATAACATTAGGGTTTACCCATGTTACACTTATCTGCTCCATACTTAACCCTTGTTCACATACTGTACACACATAATCACTATACACAAAACCATATACTTAGCTTTCAGACAATCAATTACAGTTTATAAAATCATACATATCCATTACAAAATTCAAATCCATACTCTATTTCCAGTCTAGGTTTTTTTATTTAATCTTTATTCAATCATTTAAGATTTTATTAATCTTATAAATTCTGGGGTTGTTGTTGGATAAAATTTATATACGCTCAAACGCAAGTGCACGTAGTCAACAAGTAATATAATGATAAGTCAAGTATCGTTCCCACAGAGATTAACAATGAAATTAATCCTCACAATTACCAGCTTTCTATTAATCCAAATTTTATTAAACAATCCAATTTAAGAGTTATAACTATTAAAACTAAAAACATTAAAAATACTAAAAATACCAAGAAATCAACAAGCTCAAAAACTGTAACTTCAAGCAATTAATGGAGAATTAGGCTTACAACTTCACTTCAAGTATCACTTCGATTATTACATCTTATTCCAGTTTAATGCACTATCCCAGTTTATTAACTAAGAACACTCAAGTAGAAGTAGCCACCTCTCAATGCACTAATACCATATTAACTTAAATCCACAAATTAGATAGAATTAAGCTAAACACCTTAATTAACTAATTCACTATATCTCTATGTGAATTACAATCAAAGAAGGTTGAAATTCAAGTTCTCTATCCGATTACATGCGGCGTTGAGCATATATCTACCCTAACATACATCAAGATTCCATTCATTCACAGAATTCAAGAACGCATGCTATAATAACTAAGTCTAGATTCATATTTCATCTCTCGAGTCCATATAATTCCACATAGAATTGGTGATCAAGCAATTCATAAATTGAAGCACAAATCACTATAGATAAACTAAAAGATAGATTATTAAACTAAAATTCAAAGCTACATAATCATCGTTGTGACGCCCCCAAATTCGGATACTTAAAACCCGAACTCGGTGCTTCACGATACCATTTCTATGAGCGGAATAATACTAATAATAATAACAATAATATAGATTTATCAAATTTAATTTAGATATTATCAGAGTTTCCCAAATCCCAAGTACGAAACCTTCAACATTCATTACATGATAGTAATAATATTTATCATCCCTATCCTAATAAAGTTTGATTATTGCAAAAGATAGCAATAACAGTCATTCAGCAACTTTTCCTTTCCCTTTATTCTTGGCAGATCCTTCGGGTTGCTCACTCTTAGCTGAAAACATTTAAATTAAAGCAAGTATGAGCATTTGAGTGCCCAGCAAGTAATAACAACAATAATAGTTAACTGAATGAATTAAATATTTTCTTGGAAGGATACTTCTACAACGAATCAACAGTTGTGAAGTAATCTGAACCGATAATAAAAAACATATTATTTCGATTTCAAATTTTTGAAACTACGTATTGACTATAAATGAGAATCAGCTGACAAACTATGAACATTGTTTTCTATTTTCGAAAAGGTTAAACAAAACTTCATCTGTAAACCGTCATTACTTACGGGCACGGGGGGTGATCAGCCCGTTATGCCCTGTATTGATCAATACTACATTAAAGAACGAAATTTTCGTCCCGCATTCCCGCCTTAGGTGCCTAAAAGTTTTCCATATTTGGGATGTTCATACCAGTCTTGAATCCAAACCAAAACAATTCGGTTGGATAATAATAAAGTTTTATCTTGTTCAACAACAACACTTTTAAATATATGTCTAGCTGGATCAAATAGCTTAGACGACTTTTAATTCAACTTATACATACTGGAAACCGATAAGTATGTATCAACATGTGATAAAATATAATGATTATCCAAGTGGGGACACTTGTATAACTATGTTTTAGAAATTAACGAACATAATATATACTTTGATCAACAATAATAGAATAAAGGAACTTGTACCATAATTATAATTTAATAACTTACTTATACAGAATCATTGCACAAGTATATACAAAGGTTGAAATATTTGAACAATTGAAAAGAATAGTAAAGATATTATCTTACGCATGTCCATTGCATAAAGTAAATGCAAAGGGTTAGATACTTGCCTGAAGCGCTGCTTACAACTTGTAATTAAGATCTATCGCTTATCTCACGACCTATCATTAATAAGATCGTTCGTTCGATTAGAACAACATACTATAACACATAACACTGCTTATTGCAGTCAGCACATAACCTAATCACATTGGCACATATGTTTAATAACCATTGAATCACAAATAATCACTTATACAATCAAAATATCTATGTCCAGATCAATTTCTGAAATATGTCGGTCTACCGACAACTTTATCGGGTAATTATCGAGTCTAAGACTCTATACTATAACTCAATATCCGTAAATATCAGTCATATTATTTTTAAATGACTTAATATAACTTTTTAAACATTTATTATAGTTTATCATAAATTTTCAAACACCGGAATCATATTTAAATGATTTAAATACTAATCAACTCTATTATCATTAATATTTAATCAGTATTTAATGAAATCAATTTCAAAATATTAAAGTTATGTATAATAACTCAATTTACTTTTAAAGTATTAATATTACCCTTAAATGATTTTTAAAACATTAAAAATCATTTTTAAATAATTAACATTAATATTAAAGTATTAATGTTTCATTTATCAAAATATTAAAAGTCATTAAGTATAACTTAAAATATTTTTAATTCATTTATATCCTTCTTAAATGATTTTTAAATTAATAAAACTATTTTTAAACTATTTATTTAATATAATTATTAAATAAATTTAATATCATTAATAATAACTTAATAATCATTAATATTTAATTATTAATGAAATTATTCTCTAAATATTAAAAGTTATGTTTTATAACTTAAAATATCTTTAAACACTTTATTTTCATTTAAAATGATTATTATAATATTAAAATCATTTTAAAACTAAATTATTTAATCTAATTATTAAATAACTTTAATATCATTAATAATGATCAATTCATGAAATTTACCTTTAAATATTAAAAGTTATATTTTATAACTTAAAATACTTTTAAATACCTTATTATTATTTAAAATAATTTTTAATACCATAAAATCATTTTTAATTAATTTATTTAATTCATTTAGTAAATAACTCAATTATCATTAATATTAATTTATTAATGAAATTTATCACAAAATATTAAAAGTCATTAAAAATAACTTAAAATATTTTATTATTTCATAATATAATTTTAAATGATTTTTCAAATATAAAAATCATTTTTAAATAATTTATTTAATATTATAATTAAATAAATTAAATACTTTTAATATTCCAAAAATATTAAATATTTATGAAATATAATAAAAATAATTAAAAACTAATTTTAGGAATTTTTAATAATTTTTAATAATTTATTTTATATTTTTAATAATTAAAAACTAATTTTTTCTATTTAATAATTAATTTTCGAAAAATATTAAATAATTTGTCGCTAAAGACCACCTATAGCGACAGAACCGTCGCTATAGGTGTTCTTCATGTTCTTGAGCCTTCATAAGGCAGTATCGTGTGTGCTACTTTGACCATCGATTTCTTAGTGCGTTTTGTGTTCCTGGACATGTTGTTTGTCAGAGCTTGTAGTGCTAGTGTAGGACTACACGATCCAACAACAAACATAACCAAACATTTCATAACAAAGCAGATCTGATCGTCCAAAATAGCTGTCAGAGCTGTTCTTCATTTTCTGGGCTACCCAGAAATGAAGAATAGTTCGTGTAGCCATATTTGGGCTTCCACAACTTGAAATATGTGTAATATTTTTATGATCTATAAGCTACAGTAGGTAACCAACATGTAAGTGAAGAGATCTATCAAAAAAAATACATAAAACAACAACATAATCAACATGTATGCTCCGGTCAAACCATGTCAGTCGACATGTTCATATGTTTTCTGGGTTACCCAGAAAACAGAGAACATGTTCGACTTGCCTGGTTTGACCGTCCACTATGATTACTAAGTTTAATGTTTAGGAAATGTTAAGGCATACATATGTAGGGTAACCTACATACTACAACTTAGACACATAACCATTATCATAACACCACTACACTGACAGATCAAGATGGTCAAAGATGTTGTCAGGCTGGTTCTGGGCTATTTCTGGGTTACCCAGAAAAGCCTGGTCATGGCCGGTCAACCATGTTTGACCTTGAATATCTTGCTATTGGCTTACGATCTGACTTTGATTCCAGTTTTAGATCAAAGGTCTTATAGCATACTACCAGATCAAAGCTTAAAAACACAAAAAAACATAACAGGACAAGGATCTACAGCCTCTGACATTCACTGTCAGAACACAAAACAAAAATTTTCCAGATTTTGAAGATCTTCAAATCCGAGCCTCTAGATGTTATGGATCTAACATCTATCAACCCAGATCATCATTAGACATCTTATATGACACATTTAACACAAAAAAACAACATCAAAGATCAGATCATGGACAGAAATTAAAGCTAGGGTTTTATACCTTCTTGATCGATTTCTGATTTTGTGTTGCTGATTTGTTTATGGTGGACGTGGGGCTGTGTTTTGGGACTGAAATGCTAAGAAATTTTGTGGTTTTTAGTGAGAGAGACTCAAGGATGTGAGTTTGTGCAAAATAAGTGGTCAAATGAGATTTTTCTCTCTCCAATTCTATATATAGATGTTATAATGCACATGGCTGCTGAGATTACTTGTTTTGCTGGAGATTTTAAGTCTCTAAAAAGTCAAGGTTAGCTCACCAACTCCAACAACTCATACACTTGTCAAAATCCAATAATTTAAGAGGGTAAAATGGTCTTTTTGCTTGGAAATTTAAGGGCAATCTTGTAATCATGCACACCCTTAGGGTTTAGGGTTTGGGTTAGGGTTTAGGGTTTGGACCATTTTAGCAAAAATCTAGGATTTCTATTATAGGGTTTACTAAAAAATAAAATGAAATAAAAATTAAATAAATTTTAGTTTCTAAAATTTTGAAATTAGGGTTTCCTAATTATGATTAATTTTAGAATTACCTTATACAGGAATATTAGGGTTTAATATCTCTAATTATAATTAATATTGCTAAAATAGCAATTAGGGTTTATAATTTGTAATTAGGTCTTATAGTTTCTAATTAGGGTTACTAATTATAGAAATTAGGGTTTTCTAGAAATTAATATTTCAAATTGTTAATTAGGGTTTACCTAATTGTTCATACCATCATACAACATCGCTATATAGTAATCTCGAATTCATAATTGAGTTTCAAACTAGGGTTTACACTTAAAATTAGGATTTCTAGAATTTTACTTAGAGTTTACCTAATTAATCAAATCATTATATAATACTCATCATAAAATATATAACATGGTTATATAACAATCTTAAACTCACAACTGGTTTTCAAATTAGGGTTTTTCCTTAGTAAAATTAGGGTTTAACCAAATAATATTAGCATTTTAAAATTAAACACCATCATTGACCAATCATCATCAACACGCACATACAGTACATATGTATAGCACTGAAAAATTAAAAGATAATTAATATTATATTATTATTCTCATACCTTGGCAATAATCCAAAATTAGGCTTTGGATTCCATATCTGATTTATTCTTCCTATTTAACCTTAATAATTAAGGTAAAATATTTACTTTAATAATCCATACTAAAATTCATATAATAAAATAATAATAATTATTCTTTTAAAAAATCACTTCATATATTATTTAAATAATATATGATTATATTTTTATGAAAAATAATTAATAAAAACATTTCCACCTTAAAATTAATTATTATAAGAATATACTTTATAAAAATGAATAATTCTAAAATAAATTCATTTGTAAATAATTATGTAATAAATAAATTTTTTTTACTTACCACAAAAATACTTATATGCATAATCTTGTACAAATCCTCATCCTTAATATACATATATATAAAAAAAAATTTATTCGCAAAATTTCTTATTTATTTATATAGATATATCGGGTTGTTACAATCGTTCAACCATAAGATCCGTCATAAGCCCAATAAGTAAATTAGTTCATCAGAGATGAAATAAAAACTGAAATTATCAAAGTAAACACCATCCCAATTATAATTATTGAATTAAAGAAAAAGAATGAATCCAGAACCACTCTTCTTCTCTGCTCCAATATGCAATTATCATGAAAATAAACCTTCAATCCTTCCTCCAATGCTCTTCGCTCCAATTCCTTCTTCAAATTTGTTAAAATTTATTGTCTAATTCTCTCTCCCTTGTTGTCTCTTGTTAATCACCAGCCTCGGACATGTATTCTGATCATAATTCGACGCCCAATTGAGTTCCTAACTAAGCCAACCTCCTTCCTTCACGCCTCTGCAATATTATAACTGAACTAGGAGACTCAGCCTTTCCCGTACCCCCGCCCCGGCGGGGGGTTTTTTACTCTATAATGTCCGCCCCAGCGGGGTATGCTTCTGTTAATTGATTAAGTACCCCCACCCCGACGGGGGTTTTGCCTTTATAATGTCCGCCCCAGCGAGGGTCCATTCTGTTTTTGTCCAAGTTAAGCTCTTTTTCTTGCCAAGTTTCACCATAAATCCACCTTTTAAGTCCAAATGCTATGCCACCACACCTATACACAAAACAACACTAAACAAGTAAAACGAAACATAAAAATAAAGAATTAACACAGTTTAAGCTTGAATTAGAGGCCGATTCGTAGGTATAAAATCCACTCATCAAACTCCCCCAAACTTAAACCCATGCTAATCCTCGAGCATAAAACAAAACAAACAAGCTATACAATGCAATGCAATAGAATGTAACGCAACTAAGTTTGTTCTACCGGCCTTAGAGAAACTAAGCAAACATGACAATACTCCCTATTAAAACCAATCACTAATTCCTATCAATCATCAAATCTTAAATTGTTATTACTGGTATAGTGTGTGTGTGCTTAACATCCATGCTAACTGATGCAAATTCAAATTTAATACATAACAAGTCTCTTAGAAGTTATCGTACAGTGTAAACTCAAGACTTTCAAAAACAGACGAGATCCAACTAAAATCAAATAATTACCAATATTAAGGGTTCAAATAGGGTACTTATGCTTTAGTTTTCATTTACGGGGGTTTTACGCTCTTGTTTCCCGTTTTATTCATTTTGCCAATTTTTTTTATACATATGGCTATGCGATGTCTTATTCCCTTAGGCTTTTCAGTGCTACCTTAACGAGCTTTCAACCAACGACTCTCAGACCATTAAGACCTTAGGGTGCTAGGTGTAAAGACAATCCCCTCGGGCTTACTTACTCAAGTAACAAAGGCCACAAAACTAGACAAGCATACCACAATATTTATTTTCTTCTTCTTTTTCTTTTTTTTATTGATAACTGAAGTTTTTATACCCCACTTTTTCTCCCAAACTTAGGTTCTTGCCTAATTTTTCGCCTTTACTGCCTATCCTTGTCATTCTTTCATTCAAACTAGCATTATCCTTTAAAGATCCCTTATGTATCAATTTGAACTAAATCAATCCACATAGGTGTTACTAACGTGCTAATCTTGATTATACCAGTTTCAAACAGGCAAAGATCCAATTCATAACAGAAAATTACGTCAAAGTTCTAATAGTCGGTACTGTTGTAAGACCCCAACTTTTATGAATAAAGAATGATTTTCTCGAAATATATTTTTGAATATTATGGTGTGGATTTGATATAATGTTATAGTTGTGAGTAATATTTATAAATTTTGCAAAGTAAGAAAGTGGTTATATAATATTCGATTGGTCGGGAAATATTCGTTTTAACAGGGAATATTCGTTCGACGGCACAATCATTGGTGGACCCCACAATGGAAGTATTGTAGTAGTTAGAAAATGATAGAATTATCTTTTTATAAAAATAACGGCGGAGGTGTTACCGTTAAAACTGTTGAACTACCCGGTAGTAAAAGTACAGTAATACGCGTGGTTGCATAGTAGCACGCGGTATTGATTATTGATGCTTACATGAGAAGTCACTCAGTTATACTCAATTATTGCTACAGTAATTGCTGCATCATATCTCTCATATTTTGATTCAATTATTGTCACAGTATCATCTGCATAATATGATATATTATTAATGTAGACACTCGAAATTTTCTTCCATTGTTACTAACATTGCAGGAGGATAGATTCGTCTTTTAAGAGGGAACCCTGAAAGACAATCCAAATCCATATCAAATAATACCAAAAGTTCATCATCAAACCCCAGATCGTAATCTGGGAGTAACCAAATCCAACCTCGGAGATAACCCCGAGGCCTGCAGATACAATATCGGACCACACACCGGAGAAGACTGATTAATCTCGGAGATGACCCTGAGGTATCCAGTCTCAGTCCCAACCATAGGAATAGGACAAGCCAACCTCAGAGATGACCCTAAGGATAGCCAAAGTCAACAGCAAGCCAACCTCAGAGATAACCCTGAGAAAATACTGCTATAACTGTGCAAAAATCAGAGATAACTCCGGGAGGGGCAAAATGGTCATTTTGCCAACTGAACTTCAACTCACATCAAATCAACCCATATCAACTCAAATTACTTCAATGGAAGTCCCACAAGAGCGATATCTTAACTTCCGAGCGCAAACTACGCAAAACGGCAAACTACGCAAAACGGCTCAACGGATTGCCTGATGGACGCCCGGGAATGCCATTTCGGTCATGGACCCATCTTCCTAGAATCAAAAAAGGTCAAATCATATGTCATTGTGTAGCTCTCGGAAAGAGCTTTCTGGAATGATATGGCACGCTTCCATCGGACTCCCATATTGAAAGTTATGAGCGACCGAGCGAACAGCGCGTACGTACTTCGACACGGCGGGACCCACACTGCCCAGGGCACCTCGGGAAGCCGCAGGTACACCTGCTACTAGGTGTCGCAGGTAGACCTGCGGCTCCCCCCTCTATAAATATGGGGCTTGGGGTGCTGATTTTCTAAGAGAAAAAGACGGGGAAACCCTGCAGAACTCGCTCCACACTTGCCCATACAGTGTATTTGCCCACTTTTAAACACCTGTGAGCACATATATAGCCTCTTTTGTACCTACAAAAGCTAATGTTTACCCACTCTAAAGAAATAGAAGTCTTCTTTAGCAGTCAGCTGTAAGCCTTCTCACACACTTTAGAGTCTTTCTCTTCATCTTTGCACACACCCTTCTACACGTTGAGAGTCGTGTTGCTTGCTTTTGCCCGGACTTCGGTCCGTGGTTTCATTTCAGTCTATATATATATATATATATATATATATATATATATCTTATATATATATTTACATATATATTGATTAACATTACCGAGTTATGCCTCGGTTGAGCCTAGACTTCGGTCTGGAGCGTTTATTTGCTTTTCTATATATATATTTTTATATATATGAACTGTGTATCGGACTTTATTCGATTGAGCCTAGACCTCGGTCTGGAGCGTTTACTGCTTTAATATATATATATATATATATATATATATATATATATATATATATATATATATATATATTAACTGTGTGTCGGACTTTGTTCGATGAGCCTAAACTTCGGTTTGGTGCGTTTAATTGCTTTCTTATATATATATATATGAACTGCTATCGAACTCTATTCGGTGAGCCTGGATTTTACATCCGGTGCGTTTACTCGCTTTTATATATATATATACTTATATATATGAACTGCTATCGAACTCTGTTCGGTGAGGCTTGATTTTATATCCAGTGCGTTTACATGCTTTTATATATATATATATATATATATATATATATATATATATATACATTTCGTCCCACCTGGAGTTTACTTCGTGGTGGTTGACCGTTTTTACAGCTTTATCTATGTTTTGTCCCGCCTGGAGGTTCCTCCGTGGCGGTTGATAGCTTTTAACAGCTTTATTTACATTTCTGATCCCCCATGGAGGTTCTTCATGGTTGGTGATCATGTCTGTATATATATATTTACGACTTTTATATATATACCTGCTTACTGCTTTCATACAAATTGCAGTATCATGTGAGCCTAGGAATCATGTGATCACAGATTCATCCCATTGGATCTAGATTCGGTTCCCGTGATGGACATTTTCAGCTGTAAGCAGCTTGTAAATTATTCTGCGGTGTTTGAATTTCCTCAGATGGTTTCCATACCCACGAGGAAGTCGGCATTATTTTGTACATTATTTTCGTACGGATGCTTCGCAGGCGTCAAATAAAATCAACCAAGCCACGCATTTAATAAAATGGGAGTGCAAAAGGCCTCAATTACTATTGAGCGACAGAGTTTGAAAAAACCTCTTTTATAAAACATCATTGCCATATCTTGCTAAAATTGAATTTTTACATAAATTCAAACCCTGCGTATATAGGTGCGAACGAGGCCTCGTACCACTTCCAAATAACAGCACATTGACCCACACACACACACATTCATATAATAGTTTCTTGAAAAGAGGCGGTCACCGTGGTAACACGGATGTCGGGGGGTGCCTAACACCTTCCCCCCGCATAACCAAGTCCCCGGACCCTAAATGAATCTCGATTTCACCGACCCGTATAGCAGTGTCACATCACTGGGTCAATGTGCAAACCTTTTCTCGGTTATATTGGTACAACCATTTAAAAAACCAACTGGCGACTCTTAACAGTCCATAGTCGACATTATACATGTCGGACCTTTTTCACTTGTTTTTTCAAACAAATCTCACATAAAATGAGAACACCAAAGAACAAGTAATGGAAAGGGACATCTAAAAATCCCGACGTCGACAGGTGGCGACTCTGCTGGGGACTCCAGTAAGAGGACTTAAGCCGCTATTTCAATCTTTTCAAAATTGTTATCTGCTTGTGTGTGGATGTTACATTTATATTGGATGAATGTGTACGAATGCGTGTCTTGTTTATTCAGTGCCTCGCACTATAAACTGCCTGTGATGTTAGTGCCTCGCACTATAAACTGCCTGTGATGTTAGTGCCTCGCACTATAAACTGCTCATGATATTAGTGCTTCGCACATGTCATCATTTCATACGGTGAGATGAGATGTATGTGAATGTATGTTGTGTGATCCCTCCACCAGGAGGCTTTCCCGTCGGTGTTTGATTACTGGACTCGTGAGAAGCCTGATTCTCCGAGGCTCAGGAAAGGCACCACCCAAATTCGCTCCAGTTGAAAGACCGGATTAATTTCCCGTCAAGTAGATTACAATGATTTGGGAACCTTCATGCCAAAAAGCCGCGAGAGTAACCTAAGATAGGTCAGCCTCTGATAAACCCAAAACGGAGGAAAGTCTCTTCATGCTCTCATTTCAAATTACACAATTTCATGACATATCTATCTCCATGTAATGAGAAATATGAAGGAATGTGTACACATATACATACATGCTACAAACAGCTGACATCCGTTTTTGCAGGATAAAATTCCTAAAATGGACATATCACATAGCATGATTAATTTCTATTCCCTAAGGACTAAACTATGCAAGTCTTTCGCAGGGAATCAATCGGGCCTACTACCCGTTCAAAGTCCAAAAAGGCAACAAACCTATAGTCAATCATGTCGTCATCCGACCAGACTGAACTTAATCCAGTTTCTCGCAAGGAATTTGACGGATTAAGCAAACAAATTGCAGATTTGGCTGTTCTACTTAAAGAATTACACCAGTCTAATCAGGGTCTCAAGATACCCGTATATGCTGAATCCTCCATACAAGGAGGGAATCCGGTCATTTACCATACCTGAATTGCAGTTGGATATGACCAACAAAATTCATGATGCTACCCATCCCACTGGAGATCCAGACACTGGTGACATCAAAAAGAAAGTCCTCCAAATGGAAGAGACCATCCGGTCAATCAAAGGGACTGGAAATTATGGGAGTGTCACCTATTCAGATCTCTGTATATTCCCAGGGGCTCGATACCCTACCAAATTCAAAGTCCCAGAGTTTGAAAAGTACAATGGGGCATGCGATCCCTATACGCACCTCAAAGTGTACATTAGCGAAGTAGGGTCTTATGCTGAAGATGAAAGCATCAGAATGCAACTTTTTCAAAAGAGTCTCACTGGAGAGGCTAAAGCCTGGTATGCCCGACTTGACAATGCCAGAATACACAATTGGGAAGAATTGGCCCATGCCTTTCTACCGAATTTGGTGCTCACTATTAAAATAATTACATCTAACTACCCATAATAAAGGATAAAACATTAAATAACTTTAAACAATAATCTCTCCCATTAAAGGGTTACATCAACGTCTTAAAAACAATCCCAGGTAATCTAACCTTAAAATTATTACATCAGTTTTGCAGAATACATTATAAAATAAAACAAGTCTTATAACTTCAAGCATTTAAATAAACTTTAACAAATTCTTCATCACTTAGACATCTTGCCCTTTCCCTTGCTAGTAGATGACTCATCACCTCTTTCGACTTTATCTGCATTGTTAATTGCAAGAGTGAGCAAACAAGTGCTCACTGACATAAAGATAGTATAATAACAACAAGAGAGTGAACAACGAATACTGAATAATAAAGAACTTGTTCTACGAATCAAAATAGAAAACAAGTTCGAACTTTAATTAACTGAGGGTCTTAAGACCACGAACTATGTCCACGGTGTTCAGGTATTATTACCTTAACCTTAACAGTCATTAGACTGTACAGACTTTTCTTAACGTACTTAGGGGGATCAGCCCTTTGTACCATGTATTGTGCACAAACATCTAAACGTTACATGTACAAAATCCCCTATGTTAGGGTTGTTCGCCTCAGTTTGAATTTAGAATTTCCGCACTAAAGAAAGTTTAGTTTGGAACTAGCTTATCAGTGTTTCTAGAATTTTAGAACACTTATTCAATTTTCATCAATAAAGGTTTAATACGAAAATATATAACTGAACAAGGCTATTAAAGTCAAAGATCGGATATCAACAATATATATAACTGAGTAACATGATATACATGCCAAGTGCTATATTCAAAGGAGTTTAAAATAATCTTCTATGAATCAATGTGTTAGAACAATATATGCGTCAAATGATAATAAGGAAAGTAAAGCTTGCTCGATGTAACGAATTAGGTTACAAGAGCTTGCACAAACATATTTAAGATAGATTAGGCTTGCTCAATTTTAAAAACTTGTACAATAATAATATAGGAATGGAAACTTGCATTCAATATGAAAAGAATGAAGTTAGAAAGCTTGCTCAATTGTAAAGAGTAAAGAGTTAAGGTTTAGGAACTTGCCTTGATTGTAAGCTAAACAAAAGTAAAATAATCTCCAATTACCCTACACATATCATTAAAATTGCAACAACAATTAATTGTATGAATATTAACTTTAGGGTTTAAACCATCATTTAGGTCACAACCCTAACCTAGCACCTAACCACGTAGGTTAAATATACTTAACGAATCTGAAATCTCATTACAAGCCAATATAACTTAATCATTCATATCTAACTTTAAAAACATCACATTTGGTTTCATTTTAAAACTTATTTAAATAATTATTTCAAATCTTTACACTTTGCATTACAACACATTACAATATGTTATTGTAATCCACTTAATGTTTTAGTACTATTTACATGCATGTTAAACTAACCCAAGTCCATTACACATGACATGCAAGTAATTAAGCAGGCTTCACTGTCTGTGACAGACCACTCGCGCGCCCGCGCGAGTAATAGATTGGTTAACCGCGAGCCCGCGCCCACATGCTGCGCACCAGCGCGAGAGCCGCGCGCCCGCGCGACGTCTCAGCACCAGTTTTTGCAGAAGCTCGAAATAGACTCTACTTTGGCCATAAAATCCCAATTCTACCGAATTACACCAAATTACAACATCTTAACTTTGCCATATTATAGTTACATATACTAGATATCATTCTATATACAAAACATTATATAAACACCATTTTTGAGAATCAAAAACTATATTTTCCCCAAATTTCCTCATTTTTATACTTTTAACGAATTTGATCAGTATGAACTCGTTTCTTGTTCGATTGTCATGATTTGAACTACATTGTTTTCGTTTCTTAACATATTAACATAATCCATCAACAAACTACAGATTATTACATATATTGAGCATCCATTATTATACTTTCTAAGCCATACAATAAGAACATAAACACTGCTATTTCATTTTCTTCTTACAATTCAATTTCTTATGTATTTTAATCCTCAAACCACACTCACATGTAATGATAAACAGATTATATACCTTACATACATGTATATATATCAATCCACGTGATTTAGAATTTATAGAAGAATTCATTCTTGAGACTCAAAGCATGAACAATAGAAATAGAGTATACCTTAATCCTCTTGATTAAAAGCTAGCACGTGAATCTCTTCTTTCTCTTGGAAAACCCACAGAGATTACTCTCTCAAATCTTACTCACAAAACTCTGCAATTCTCTCTTGCAACGCCTCTGTAATTCTAGCTAAGCCTTAGAAAAGAAATAGAATGCATAGATAATATAAACTGGCCACTCACCCACACGTACTTCAGTTACAAAATAAAAAGATGTCAGTTGGAAAAAGCCAAAGGCCACAAGGCCTTGTTTGGCTACCAAACCACTTTATAAACTAAATTATTTTTATATTATTTATATTATATAGTTTTCATGTCACACCTTTAATTGATTAATTTAAATAACTTAGTTTAGTTAATTTAAATAACTCATATAATAATAATAAAAATCTTTTTATCACTATACCTATAATTAATAAATAATTATATATCTAATTTAATCAATAAATTAGACACAACACTTTATTTAATTTATTTATTTCCATTAAATTAACCAATTCATTTAATTCAATTATTTCCTTAAATATTAAGCAATTGATTTAATTTAATTACTTCCTTAAATTAAATCCATTTGATAAAATTATCGTTAGTCAAATTATCACTAATCAATTTAGCTACTAAATTAATTCACCACAATTATCAATTATTTATTTTTCTCAATAAATAAATTATTTAAAGTATTTATTTAATTCAATAAATATTTAAATTAAATTACAAATTTCTCGATCGTTACATCCTTCCCTCCTTAAAAGGATTCTGTCCCCAGAATCACAATTCGACAAATTCATTCGCCACATTCTTCCCTCCTTAACAAGATTCTGTCCCCAGAACCGCTATACAAGATCAAGGAAACAACTGAGGATAAATCTTCATCATAACGCTTTCAAGTTCCCACGTAGCTTCCTCAGCATTGTGGTTTCTCCAGATTACCGTAACAGAAGGTATTACCTTATTTCTCAGTACTTGCTCTTTTCTGTCAACAATTTGAACATGGACTTCTTTATAAGACAAATCTTTCTCAAACTGTAAGGGCTCATATTCTATAACATGCTTATAATCAGATTTACATGGTCTCAATACCGAAACATGGAAAATATTATGAATATGCTCCAACTCTGGAGGTAAAGCTACCTCATATGCTACTTCGCCAACTCGACGAAGCACTTCAAAAGGTCCTACAAACCTAGGGTTCAATTTTTCTTTCTTAGCAAATCGAATTTTTCCCTTCCAAGGAGACACTTTCAAGAAAACATAACTATCGACATCAAATTCTCTATTTTGTCGATGCTGATCGACATATTTCTTCTGTATATCTTGTGCAGCTATCAGTCTTGCTTGAATAACCTTGATAATTCCGACGGTTTGTTGTACCAACTCTGGACCCAATAATTGACGTTCACCTACCTCATCCCAGCATAACGGAGTTCTGCATTTCCTGCCGTATAACGCTTCATAAGGCGGCATGCCAATACTCGCGTGATAACTATTATTATAGGAAAATTCTATCAATGGTAGATGGTCATCCTAATTTCTCTTAAAATCCATAATACATGCTCTGAGCATATCTTCTAGTGTTTGGATAGTTCTCTCACTTTGTCCGTCTGTTTGAGGATGGTACGCTGTGCTTATTCTCAGCTGTGTCCCCAAACATTCTTGTAATCTCTTCCAGAAATTTGATGTGAAACGTGGATCTCTGTCCGACACAATGGACACAGGTACACCGTGTCTTGAAATAATTTCCTTCACGTACAGTTTTGCTATCCGCTCTAGGGTAAATCGAATCTTGATTATTAAAAAGTGTGCCGACTTCGTCAATCGATCAACGATCACCCAAATGGCATCGTAACCTTGCTGAGTCATTGGAAGACCTACCACAAAATCCATTGTGATATGCTCCCATTTCCATTCTGGTATCTCCAACGGTTGTAACAATCCGCTTGGCCTTTGATGTTCAACTTTAACTTTCTAACACGTTAAGCATTTTGCCACACACTCAGCCACATCCCTCTTCATATTTGGCCACCAAAAATGATGTCTAAGATCTTAGTACATCTTTGTACTCCCAGGGTGAATTGAATATCGTGAGTTGTGAGCTTCATTCAGAATTTCTTTTTTAATTGCTAGTACTTGCGGAACCCAAATTCTCCATTCGAACCGAAGTAACCCTTCCGAATCGATTTTGAATTGGTTTTCCTCACCTTCAGCTATTTTTTGTTTTATCTTGTCGCAGTCTTCATCCTGAATTTGTGCATTCTTCACCTTATCTACTAATGTTAAATTGTTTCCCATCTGGAACAACTTTTCGTCGGATTTTGTCGGATATTTAATTTCCAACTCCATCTTAGCCATTTCCGATACTAACTTCTCCTGAGCTATCAACATCATTAACTTCTCTCGTCCCTTCCTGCTTAAAGCATCAGCAATAACATTCGCCTTTTCGGGATGATAGAAAATCTTGCAGTCATAGTCTTTGATAAGTTCCAACCATCTTTTTTGTCGCATATTCAAGTATTTTTGTGTAAAGATATACTTCAGACTTTTATGGTCAGTATATATCTCACACCTCTCTCTATAAAGATAATGTCTCTAAATCTTCAGGGAAAACACCACCGCAGCTAACTCTAAGTCATGAGTCGGATAGCCCTTTCTCGTAATCTTTCAATTGAAGTGATGCATACGCAATAACTTTGTCATTCTGCATAAGCACACAACCTAGTCCTTTATGCGATGCGTCACTATACACCACAAAATTCCCTGTATCATCAGGAAATGATAACACAGGTGCTGAGCTCAACCTCTTCTTCAATTCGTGAAAACTATCCTCACACTTCTCCGTCTAAACAAACTTAACTGCCTTCCGGGTTAAATTCGTTAACGGGGTCGCGATCTTGGAAAACTCCTGAATAAAACACCTATAGTAACCTGCCAATCCTAAGAAACTCCTTATCTCTGATGGTGTCTTCGGCTGATCCCAGTTTACTACAGCTTCAACTTTTGATGGATCTACCGATATTCCGTCCTTATCAATAACATGCCCAAGAAACTGTACACGTTCCAACCAAAATTCACATTTTGAGAAATTATCGTACAACTTCTCTTTTCTCAATTGTCTCCAACGTTACTCTTAAGTGTTCAACATGTTCCTCCTTGGTTTTGGAATATACCAAGATATCATCAATAAACACCACCACAAATTTATCTAAGAATGGTTTAAACACCCAGTTCATCAAATCCATGAACGCTGCAGGTGCATTGGTTAAACCAAATGACATAACCAGAAACTCGTAATGACCATACCGAGTTCTGAATGCCGTCTTCGGTACGTCCTCTGGCCTCACCTTCAATTGATGATAACCACTCCTCAAGTCTATCTTTGAAAAATATCTCGCACCCTTCAGTTGGTCAAACAGGTCATCGATTCTTGGTAACGGATACTTATTTTTAATCGTGACCTTATTCAACTCTCTGTAATCAATGCAGAGCCGCATCGATCCATCCTTCTTCTTAACAAATAACACTGGCGCTCCCCATGGCGATACGCTTGACTGGATATACTTCTGGTCGAGCAATTCTTGCAGTTGCACCATCAACTCTTTCATCTTCACCGGGGCCATCCTGTATGGTGCTTTAGATATCGGGCCTGTTCCTGGTACTAAATCAATCACAAACTCAATTTGTCGATCTGGAAGAAGACCAGGCAAATCGTCTGGAAATACGTCTGTAAAATCTCTTATGATCGGTATCTCTTCTAACTTCGCACTTTTCTTCTGTGTATCAACTATGTAGGTTAAGTATCCTACACATCTTTGTCTTAACAACTTCTTGGCTTGCATCACCGTCAAACAACTTACTTGTTGAGGTGACTTGCTTCCAAAGAACACAACCTTTGACAGAGTCATAAGGTTAACACATTTTCTTTGGTAATCATTTACTGCTCCGTAATTGAATAACCAATCCATTCCCAGTATAACATCAAACTCACCAAGTCTAATTGGTATCAAGTCTACCCTTACCTCTTGACCCTTTATAACCACTTTACAATTCTTATATATGAATCTAACAGGAATCACTTCCTTATTCGCAATCTTTATGCTCAAAGGATAATTTAATTCTTCTTGGGGCAAATCTAAGTTCTGAGCAAATTTATCGGATATAAATGAACAAGTAGCACCCGAATCAAACAGTACATAAGTATTAATACCATTAATCGGAATGATACCTGACACCACATCCTTAGACTGAACAGCATCCTGCACAGTCATATTGAAAGTTCTTGCAGTAGGTCGGCTTGTCTGAGCTGGTCCAGTGATAGTCAATGCCCCACCACCGTTGTTGTTTCCCTTTCCTCCACTTGCACTTCCTGCTGGCTTTTTAGGACAATCACGAGCCATGTGATTCTTCGAACCGCAGGTAAAACATGCTCCTTTCTTCGAATTAAAACAGTTCGGTGCAATGTGTCCCTCCTGACCACAGTTGAAACACACCCGCTTTCCCTTCAAACATACCCTAGTATGGTTCTTCCTGCACGTCACACAAGCTTCAAACTTTTTCTTCTGTTGACTTCCTTGCTGTCCTCCCGCAGTCGAATTCTCGTTCCACTTCCTCTTCTGATTGTTACTTCCAACGTTACT
The DNA here is from genome assembly GCA_016801055.1 of Panax notoginseng. Lineage (NCBI taxonomy): Eukaryota > Viridiplantae > Streptophyta > Magnoliopsida > Apiales > Araliaceae > Panax > Panax notoginseng. Next base: position 33,221,438 of record CM029017.1, read on the forward strand.
TCCACTAGCCTTATTTTCATTATCATTCTTCCTCTTCTTCTGTTCTTGGTTATACTTGGTCAAAGCATCGCTTCCACCTTCCGCGATAATTGCCTTTTCCAGTACAACTACAAATGTATTCAGCTGGAACATTGAAACCTTGCTGTAAAGCCAGGGCTTCAATCCTTGTTCGAACCTTCTCGCTTTACGCTCGTCTGTATTGACTTGATAAGTGGTAAACCTTGCCAACTCATTAAACTTCGCAGCATATTCTGGCACCGTCATCGTTCCTTGCTTTAACTCCAGAAATTGCACTTCCAACTGATTTTGAGAACTCGCTGGAAAGTACATTTCAAAGAACATCTCCTTAAATCTATCCCACGCTATCACACCTTTTCCCTCATGAACCTTTTTTTCCTGCCACCAATAGCTAGCTTCAGACTTCAGCATAAACGTTGCGAATGTAGTGTTCTGATCTTCGTTAACTCTAGCAACGTCGAACACCTTCTCCATTTCCATGATCCAGGTTTGGGCTTCCACTGGATTCATAGACCCTTGAAATTCTGGCGGTCCAACCGCTTTGAATTCCTTAAAAGTCGTAGCTTGAGCTTGCGGTTGATTCGCAAGTGCACTCGTCAACAGAGCTACCAACTGCTGAACCGGATTAGCGTTGGCTTCGTTGTTATTATTAGTAGACCCCTCAGGAGGTGCTTGCTGACGTGGTTGTCTTCTTCTAGGAGGCATTTTCTATTAACATATACACTTATTAGCTCATTACTCAACTTCTTGGGTATTTGAAGTTTAACTTAAACATTCAAAGATTAAAGCTATAACACATAACATTTCAAACAACTCTAATATTTTATTCATTCATAATGTTTTAAAACATACTAAAGATAGCATATCTGCTATAAACATCCACTTGCCTGAACTAAACCAGTTTAAGGATTATATACTCATACTATCCCTTTATTTATCTCAAAATAAGGGATTCACAACTTATTTATTCACATAATTAACCTTATATCATTATCCCTCTTATTCTATCTAGGCATATTAAGACGTCGTAAGGCCTCTCGATGCTCTTCCTCCATGATACGGTATGCCGTCCTATGATCCATCACGAACCACGACGAGTCTTCAAACTGAGGTGGGTAATAATGGACTCGATCCTGGGCCTTATCAAATTTCAGAATTAAAAGCATAATCCTTCTCTTTCATCTTGGCTTTCTTCACTTGAATCTTATCCTCAAAACGGTCTACACGTTGAGTCGCCTTCCTCCAAGCATCCTCTTCTCTTGCATGCTTAACGGATTCCTCTTTGAAGTCATCTGTTATCTTCTCCATGTCCGTCTTCATTTTCTCGTTCACTGCCAACAGATCTTCATGCTGACCCTTAGTATGAACTAGGTCCCACTCTGTGTTTCCAAGTTTTGAGTTAAGTTCCTGAATCTCTGCATCCTTCTGCTCCATCGAAGCGTGATGCATCTCAACCATCTCCTTCAGTTCCTCTACATCATCCTGTAACTCTATATTACGATCATACAAAGAATCATACATCACAGCCGGTACGGAGTTTGGTGGAAACTCCTCAGGATCCTCCTCATCATCATCCTCTGAACTATCCTCCTCGGGATCGGTCACAGGCTCATCCTCTTAGATCAACTGTTCCCACACTACATGAATATCCTGAGGTTCATTGTCTTTAGGTAACTGAGGTATCACCTCCCTAGCTGGACTGGATCCTCCTTCGTTAGACATCCTGTCAACAAAATATTTTAAGTTTTACTTAACATTATCGATACTCGCGAGCACATAAGTTATTAACACATAGCACTTAATGTCTTTTATTATTTAACTTCAATGGATACCTTAATCCATTTCTTAAACTCGATTAGAGTTAGACAGCTCTATATTTTCTGACTTCTTAAAGGCTTCTTCCTAAGGTTTTCCCCACCTAAGGTTCATAACCTAAAGCTTTGATACCAACCTGTGACACCCTCAAATCCGGGTACTTTATTTCCATCGAATTTGGTGCTCACTATTAAAATAATTACATCTAACTACCCAAAATAAAGGATAAAATATTAAATAACTTTAAACAATAATCTCTCCCATTAAAGGGTTACATCAACGTCTTAAAAACAATCCCAGGTAATCTAACCTTAAAATTATTACATCAGTTTTGCAGAATACATTATAAAATAAAACAAGTCTTATAACTTCAAGCATTTAAATAAACTTTAACTAATTCTTCATCACTTAGACATCTTGCCCTTTCCCTTGCTAGTAGATGGCTCATCACCTCTTTCGACTTTATCTGCATTGTTAATTGCAAGAGTGAGCAAACAAGTGCTCACTGACATAAAGATAGTATAATAACAACAAGAGAGTGAACAACGAATATTGAATAATAAAGAACTTGTTCTACGAATCAAAATAGAAAACAAGTTTGAACTTTAATTATCTGAGGGTCTTAAGACCACGAACTATGTCCACGGTGTTTAGGTATTATTACCTTAACCTTAACAGTCATTAGACTGTATAGACTTTTCTTAACGTACTTAGGGGGATCAGCCCTTTGTACCATGTATTGTGCACAAACATCTAAACGTTACACGTACAAAATCCCCTATGTTAGGGTTGTTCGTCTCAGTTTGAATTTAGAATTTCCGCACTAAAGAAAGTTTAGTTTGGAACTAGCTTATCAGTGTTTCTAGAATTTTAGAACACTTATTCAATTTCCACCAACAAAGGTTTAATACGAAAATATATAACTGAACAAGGCTATTAAAGTCAAAGATCGGATATCAACAATATATATAACTGAGTAACATGATATACATGCCAAGTGCTATATTCAAAGGAGTTTAAAACAACCTTCTATGAATCAATGTGTTAGAACAATATATGCGTCAAATGATAATAAGGAAAGTAAAGCTTGCTCGATGTAACGAATTAGGTTACAAGAGCTTGCACAAACATATTTAAGATAGATTAGGCTTGCTCAATTTTAAAAACTTGTACAATAATAATATAGGAATGGAAACTTGCATTCAATATGAAAAGAATGAAGTTAGAAAGCTTGCTCAATTGTAAAGAGTTAAGGTTTAGGAACTTGCCTTGATTGTAAGCTATACAAACGTAAAATAATCTCCAATTACCCTACATATAACATTAAAATTGCAACAACAATTAATTGTATAAATATTAACTTTAGGGTTTAAACCATCATTTAGGTCACAACCCTAACCTAACACCTAACCACGTAGTTTAAATATACTTAACGAATCTGAAATCTCATTACAAGCCAATATAACTTAATCATTCATCTCTAACTTTAAAAACATCACATTTGGTTTCATTTTAAAACTTATTTAAATAATTATTTCAAATCTTTACACTTTGCATTACAACACATTATAATATGTTATTGTAATCCACTTAATGTTTTAGTACTCTTTACATGCATGTTAAACTAACCCAAGTCCATTACACATGACATGCAAGTAATTAAGCAGGCTTCACTATCTTTGACAGACCACTCGCGCGCCCGCGCGAGTAATAGATTGGTTAACCGCGCGCCCGTGCGACGCAGCGCGCCCGCGCCCACATGCTGCGAGCCCGCACGAGAGCCGCACGCCAGACCGCGCTCCCGCGCGACGTTTCAGCACCAGTTTTTGCAGAAGCTCGAAACAGACTCTGCTTTGGCCATAAAATCCCAATTCTACCGAAATACACCAAATTACAACATCTTCACTTTGCCATATTATAGTTACACATACTAGACATCATTCTATATACAAAACATCATATAAACACCATTTTTGAGAATCAAAAACTATATTTTCCCCAAATTTCCTCATTTTTATACTTTTAACGAATTTGATCACTATGAACTCGTTTCTTGATCGATTGTCATGATTTGAACTACATTGTTTTCGTTTCTTAACATATTAACATAATCTGTCAACAAACTACAGATTATTAAATATATTGAGCATCCATTATTGTACTTTCTAAGCCATACAATAAGAATATAAACACTGCTATTTCATTTTCTTCTTACAATTCAATTTCTTATGTATTTTAATCCTCAAACCACACTCACATGTAATGATAAACATATTATATACCTTACATACATGTATATATATATATATATATATATATATATATATATATATATATATATATATATATATATATATATATATCAATCCACGTGATTTAGAATTTACAGAAAAATTCATTCTTGAGACTCAAAGCATGAACAATAGAAATAGAGTATACCTTAATCCTCTTGATTAAAAGCTAGCACGTGAATCTCTTCTTTCTCTTGGCAAATCCATAGAGATTACTCTCTCAAATCTTTCTCATAAAACTCTGCAATTCTCTCTTGTAATCCCTCTGTAATTCTAGCTAAGCCTTAGAGAAGAAATAAAATGCGTAGATAATATAAACTGGCCACTCACCCACGCGTACTTCAGTTACAAAATAAAAAGACGTCAGTTGGAAAAAGCCAAAGGCCACAAGGCCTTGTTTGGCTACCAAACCACTTTATAAACTAAATTATTTTTATATTATTTATATTATATAGTTTTCATGTCACACCTTTAATTGATTAATTTAAATAACTTAGTTTAGTTAATTTAAATAACTCATATAATAATAATAAAAATCTTTTTATCACTTTACCTATAATTAATAAATAATTATATATCTAATTTAATCAATAAATTAGACACAACACTTTATTTAATTTATTTATTTTCATTAAATTAACCAATTCATTTAATTCAATTATTTCCTTAAATATTAAGTAATTGATTTAATTTAATTACTTCCTTAAATTAAATCCATTAGATAAAATTATCATTAGTCAAATTAACACTAATCAATTTAGTTACTAAATTAATTCACCACAATTATCAATTATTTATTTTCCTCAATAAATAAATTATTTAAAATATTTATTTAATTCAATAAATATTTAAATTAAATTATAAATTTCTCGATCGTTACAGATTTCCAGCGCCGTGAGCAGCACTGGGGCCCTAGGGTCGGACCTGATCAAGTTGGGACATGTTTGGGGCAAATTTTGATACTTTTTTAACTTCAAATTGGATTGAGTTTGCTCTTAAGCTAGAAATTAGACTTGTAACCTATAAATACATGATGTGAGGCATAGAATAGTCAGGGATTAGATAGATTAGAAAAAACACTTCATTAGATTAGAACATAAACCTTAGTTCTTAATTAGTCATTGGAGATTGAAGTAGCTTGAAGAACACTGAAGATTCAAAGCATGAGCAGAAGAGGGGTCTCAAGACTGCTGACAACAGATTCTATTCTCTTATCTTATCTTACTTTTATCTTTTAATATTTATTCAGTTGTGGATTCTAGATTTTAATTCAATGATTATGAGCTAAATTCTTGTTTAAGGTAGCAACATATCTTATTGCATAGCTTATTTTAGTATGCTTCTCTGTTAATTACTGTGATCCATTCTATGGATTGTCTATTATGATTGCGTATAATTGTTTAATTGTCTAGCTAACAATTACCATGATAATTTATATTAATTCGAGAGATGAAATATAGATTCAAATCTGATCATAATAGCATGTGATTATATTTTCTGCATGGTATTGGAATTCATGATTTGTGTTTATGATAGGGATATGCCTTTATGCCGCGTGTAATCTGATAGGGAATCTGTACTTTAAATCATTTTTAATTGTAATTCACATAGGAATATAGTGAATTAGTTAATTAAGATGTTTGATTCAATTCTATCAACTGTGGATTTGGATTAATATGTTTGTGATGCATCGGAAGGTGGTTATAAATACTAATAAATTCTTTATTAACAATCCAGAATAGTGAGCATAATTAATAAGAAGTATTTTAATATAAGTGAAACAATAAGTGAAGTTGTGATCTTAAATCTCCATAACCTGATTTTCAACTATTGGTACTAGTAGTAGTTTAATTATATATTTTAATTCACAACATTAAATCGATTGTTTAAATAAAATTAGTTTGGTTAAGAACTAGTACTTGGTATTTTTATTAATTAATTCCTCATGGGAACGATACTCTACTTTCCTTTATTACTTGTTGACCGCGTATACTTGCACGCATATATTGATTGTGAAATCGATCAACAAGTTTTTGGCACCGTTGCCGGGGAATTAATTTAATAATATTTTCCCATATTAATTTTTATCAAATTAGTTTTAATTTAAATATTATTTATTTATTTTTATCTAATTTAATTCTTTTTCTATTTTTCTTTCTTTTCAGGTACCACGGATGAATTTAATTATCAATGGCCGTATACGAGAATGACTTAGCCAAGGGGAGCGGAGATTGATGGACTCGTGACACTTTCTGCATTGTTAGTACAGATTGAGAAACTTTCGAGGAGGTTGGATGCTTTTGCAACACAAAATCATCAAAGTGTGGCGGTTACTTGTGATTATTGTGTTGGAAACCATCCGAGTTATCAATGCTCCACCAGTTTCGAGCCGGTATCATTTGGTGGTGATTACCCCAACAATTATGCTTATCCCAACAACTATTATTAGGATTGGGGATATCACCTGGATTTTTCATGGAGCCATACGTTTCAAGATCAATTCTATGCGCCATGCACAACATACTCACCGGAGTTCTCGTGTCCACCTCCACCACAACAGGAAGAACATTCAAATTTGGAGGAAATTTTGTCCAAGTTCATAGCTTCAAGTGAGGAGAGGAGGATTAGTTATGAGATATCGAGTCAAAATTTTGCAAAGCAGATGGAACAACTAATCAATGCCTCGAACATTTGTTCTCAATACACTTGGCCCTATGACATGGATTCTGAGACTGATGAGAGCCCGAACCAAATCTGCAATCGGATGTGCCAAATGATATAGATTTTGAAAGAAAGGAGACACTTGGGGACCAAGAAAAGGAGATCGGTGAAGATCTAACTTTGAGTACCAACGAAGATGAGCTGATTTTGATAGTGACCCATGTACCTTCTCCACCAAAGTTCAAGGATCCAGGCAGTTTTGCAAGACCGTGCCTAATTGGTAGTCATGTAATTGGCAAGGCTATATGTGATATGAAAGCTAGCACAACTTTAGAACCATAGTGGGATGAGAAAGGGAAGATAGAAGAAGACCCTATTGTGTTTGACAAGCTTTCATGCCATAATTTGATCACAAACATGTTGGGGAAAGCACCTAGTGTTTTTTCGTACTTAATGGGGATCATATCTAAAAAAATCATGCTAGGTGACTTAGACTTAATGGCCATTACTAATGGGAACCTTCCAAAAGAGACATTGTTCGTAGGGGAATTGGATAGAGAATTGGAGAAGTCAGGCTGAGACTATAAAATAAGCGCTTATTAAGAGGCAACCCAAGTTTAATTTTAATTTTAATTTTTTATTGGGTTTTATATTAGTAGCTTTGAATTTGCATTTATTTAGGATTTAATAAAATTGCTTTTATTGTGGCTTTACAGGTTATTCATGTCAAATTCAAGTATGGTGTCCAATTTGTTCCATGTGCCTAGCGTATTCTCTAAACTTAGTGGACAAAGTGGAAGATTGTTATATGTTCAGGGATGTCCTTTGCTTTAGTTTTTTCTATTTCAACCATTGAGGACAATGTTTAGTTTAAGTTTGGGGGAATTTTAGTGTCGTATTGCATATAATTAGCTATTTGCATTGTAGTTCGTTATTTTTATGTGTTAGTATTGTGTTTTTGCATTTAGTGTGCATATAATACATGGTAGTTAATTGCATATTCATATATATGTTGCATTAGTATGTGTTCATGTAGTATAATTACAATTTTTTTTGCATGAATCTGTGCAATCGATTGGTGTGGTCTTAGCTCGACCTATGATAAGATTGGTTTTGCATGTTAACTTGAACAGTGTTGATAATTGGTGATGAGTTTTAATTTTAATCATGATGATAATCTGAGCCTGTCTGAAACTTATGTAACCGGTTAGCACTTAAAGTTTAACTGTTTTAATCCACTTGGTTCAAGGGTTTCATAATTTGTTTCTGGAGGAAAATTTTGGTTAAAATTTAAGAAAATTAATGAACTGGCGGTAAAGGTTGGAATGACATAAAAGCTTGAGTTTGGTGGAATATTTGGGATATATGATGAAAAAAAATAGAAAATACAAAAAAAATAAAAAATATATATAAATAAATACATTAACTAGTTTGGTTTTGTGATCTTTGTTACTTGAGTAAGTACGCCCTATGGGATGTCTCTACACCCAGCGCCCTAAAACCATCTGGTTTGGGAGTTGTTGGTCGAAAGCTCATTAATGGGTATCATTGAAAAGCCTAAGAGAACTATACATTGCACAGTCAACTGTAAACACGAGAAAGAGCAAAAATGCCCTCGTGGTTGAATAAAGGTAGAAATAAATCCAGTATTTACCCTTAGACTTGGTAATTGCTTAGTTTTAACCGGAGTTGTCATGTTCACAGAAGTAATTGAATTGGACTTGAACTTTTCCTTCTAAGAAGTTTGTTATGTGATTATCTTGAACTATGGTTGGTTAAAATGGTTAACAAGCACACACGCACAACATGGGTGATGTCATGTTTGGATTGGTTAACTTGTTAGAGTTATGGACTTTGACTTGATTGTATATATTATTTGAGTATCATTGGTATCTTTGAGGCCTGTTGCTATATATCATACTGATTTATTACAGGGTTCGTAGGTATATTAGGAAGTAGATCATGTATATGCATTCATGTAGTTGAGTTAGTTTGTTTATTTTTAGTTCATATATGTTTTTGCTCAAGGACAAGCAAATGTTTAAGTTTGGGGGTATTTGATGAGTGAGTTTTATACCCATGAATTGAGTGTGTTTGAGCTTAATCTCTTGAAAGTTTTAAAGTATTTGTGTCAATTCATGTATATTTTATGTTGTTTTGTAGGAATTGTGACAAAACTTACTTGGATCGACGTTTGGGGTTGCTAGATTCGCATTTTCGGCTTGCTATTTACATAATAGCCACTTCAGAGCCAATTTCAGCATTGCTTTAGCCCTTATTTCGAAAAACTCAAAGAATAAAAGTTGTAGATCTACGTCTCCTCTTTTTGGAACATCTTGAATCATCAAAATTGGAGTTCAAACGAAGAAGTTATAGCCATTTTCCCAAGGGACATTAGAGTAGAAAATTTCAGAAAACCTTCCAGCGCCAGGGCACCCATTCCTAGTCTATTCCCAGCGTCGAGGCACCTAGAGGCAGATTTCCAGCACCGTGATCAGCGCCGGGGCGCTGGTGTAGGGTCTGATCAAGTTAGGACGCGTTTTGGGGCTAATTTTGATACTTTTTTGACTCCAAATTGGATTGGATTTCCTCCTAAGCTAGAAATTGGACTTGTAACCTATAAATACATGATGTGAGGCATATAATAGTCAGGGATTAGATATATTAGGTTAGAAAAAAAAATACTCCATTAGATTAGAACGTAAACCCTAGTTCTTAATTTGTCATTGGAGATTGAAGTAACTTGAAGAACACTGAAGATTCAAAGTAGTAGCGGAAGAGGAGTCTCAAGATTACTGACAACAAATTCTATTCTCTTCTCTTCTCTTACTTTTATCTTTTAATGTTTTTTCAGTTCTGGATTCTAGAGTTTAATTCAATGTTTATGAGCTAAATTCTTGTTTAAGGTTGTAACGGATCTTATTGCATAGCTTATTTTAGTATGCTTCTCTGTTAATTACAGTGATCTATTCTATGGATTGTCTATTATGATTCCATATAGTTGTTTAATTGTCTAGCTAACAATTACCATGATAATTTATATGAAATCGGGAGATGAAATATAGATTCAGATCTGATCATAATAGCATGTGATTATGTTTTTTGCATGGTGTTGGAATTCATGATTTGTGTTTAGGATAGGGATATACCTTTACGCTGCATGTAATCTGATAGGGAATCTGTACTTTTAAATCCTTTTTTAATTGTAATTCACATAGGAATATAGTGAATTAGTTAATTAGGGTGTTTGATTCAATTCTATCAACTGTGAATTTGGATCAATATGTTTGTGATGCATCGGAAGGTGGTTATAAATACTAATAAGTTCCTGATTAGCAATCCAGAATAGTGAGCATAATTAATAAGAAGTATTTTAATATAAGTGAAACAATAAGTGAAGTTGTGATCTTAAATCTCCATAACCTGATTTTCAACTATTGGTAGTAGTAGTAGTTTAATTATAAATTTACATTAAATCGATTGTTTAAATAAAATTAGTTTGGTTAAAAACTAGTACTTGGTGATTTTTATTTAATAATTCCTCGTGGGAACTTGGTGATTTTTATTTAATAATTCCTCCTGGGAACGATACTCTACTTTTACTTTATTACTTGTTGATTGTGTATACTTGCACGCATATATTGATTGTGAAATTGATCAACAGTTTGAAAACTACTTTCAATAACTACGTTACAAGTATTCTGAAGTTTGACCGTCATGTTAGGGTGTGTTATGCCTATAGACATGATTGACATGAATGCCTAGTTAGTCATACACAATGTAAAATAGTTGAGCATGGATTATGACAAGTCTAAATGATGTAGAACTTCATAACTTGAAATACATGACTAAAATAACGTAAGCATATATAGTTGAGACTTATTGACCGCATAACATATGTATAACGGCTAAACGTAAGAGACTTTGTTAATTGAAAACTTAAAGCCTTGATTAAATGAGAATGGATAACGACCTATGTTAAAGATAAGATGTAGGGTCGAACTTAGATATCAATATCCTGACATGTGTGTTTTGCATGATTCTTCATATATGTGCAAGTCGGGTTACGCTGAGATTCTGCAGGAATAACCATGTCTTGGTCTAAACCAGGAGCAACACGACCGCGCCACTCCTTAGTGCAAACCAAGCGCGGCCGCGTTAATATACAGAAAGGACAGAGCCTGTTTAATTATAACTTGAACTTGATGCATGCTTGTATTATTATTTTAATCTGCAATACATTCTTAGTGTATGTCCAGATGTCAATGAGCATACTAGCAATATAATCATAGGTTTGATAAATATTTACAAACTTTCAAATGTTGAGTCACCTATGATTACAAACCGTGATTATCAAGTAATGAGTAAGAACCATGTTATTTGATTCAGAGTGACTTACAAACTGATTTTGTGTTATGTGTATGTAAAGTTCATAATGACTTACGTGTAGGATTATATGGTTAAGTTAGAATCGTACGTGTATGATAAACTTACATATCGAGTTTGTGTATCAGATGTACATAACTAATGAATATCCTATATACGTAATTATGTTATAATAGGGTTCGAAAAGTGTTGATAAGATATACTTTGGTAAACTATGCTTGAGGCAAGTATCTAAACCTTATCTCTTTGATGCAAGTATCCTAACTTATGCAATTATGCAAGTAATCTATGATTACACAAGTTTTTCTAACTTACACAACTTTGGATTTTGTGCAAGTTCCTTAACTCATTTGATTCTCAAATTGAATGCAAGTTTCATAAGTTCCTTATACTGTACATATTGTATAATTCGAATTGTTCCATGTCTACCATAATTATTTCAAACAAATATCTATTACTAATCAGAAATCGTTGACATATCTTGATGATTGTTGCAAGTATCGAACTTATAGTTCTTGAATGCATTATAAAAGCTGTCTATGCCATTGATTCGGATAAACCATTATTGTGTGATAGAAAGCTATCCAAACCAAATTAACATGGTGCGGAATCTTGTATTGACTAAGATGAACAACCTTCTTTGAAGGGAAAACTATATTTGTCGGGAGACCGACGAGCGCACTTGAGTACGATTAAATAATATGCATAACGTAAGGTACTTTATGTTGATCACCTGTTGTACTCGTTTTTGTTAGATTATCAATATATTACTGTTAATTTTAGTAGAAGTTCATAGTCCTTAGTGATTGCTCAATATTTATTACTTTAAAATCTTGAATTAATTAAGCGTTAAATCTTATTAATATCTTTTTGTCCTTAGCGACTATTGTTGAAAACCATTGATACTTCTTGCTGTCCTTGAACTATCATTATTGTTGTACCCTTGAGAAATTAAAACTATATTAAGCACCCTTATTGCTATATTATTTGATGAGCAAACTTGTTCCTCATTCTTGCTTTCCCTAAAAATATTTCAGTTAAGGCAGAGCAAGGCGGTCCCTCAAGCACTGATAAGGGCAAGGGCAAAGCTACGAAGTTATTCATATTTGTCTAAAAATATTATGATTATGTTAAGACATATTGTGTTATGTATTAGTTATGTCTAATCTATGTTTAAGTTATGTCAGAGATGTTTTAAGTTACGAAACCTTGGGACGTGAATGATTATATTAAATAAATGTAATCTATTCTGTTATTCCCATTGCATGAGTTGTTATTTAGTCATTAGATTTATAGCACGTGATGAAATGAATTTGAGACGTGAGTGGTCTTAATTTGGGGGCGGCGTCACAGGATGGTATCAGAGCTATAGTTATAAACTTTAGGAGTGGGAGTCCTTAGATTATAACTTAGAAGATAGAGAGGGATGAAACTCATGTAGAGTTTTCATAGAGAGAGACTTAGTATGTTACGGAATATAATTTCATTCTATATAATGAACTTATGTTTTATTTAACGTCCTAATGGAGTTGTTGTTTGTTGTCTTATGTTTGTGGTTTTAGGATGACTGGCATAGGAGGACCCAATAGAGTGGTAGAGGAGGAGCCCCGTGACATACACGTGGTGTATGAGGCACCTTTGATAGCCGAGCCCATTTCGGCAGTGGCTCCTATCAATGCTGATGATGATGAGGAGGAGATGGATCCCGATCCCGTAGAGTTTGATCCAGAGGAGGAGCCTATGGAGGACGAGTCTATGGAGGATGTGCCCATGGAAGACTCTGATGAGGCTACATTTGAAGATCGGATGTTGGGAGAGTACGATGAGCGAATTCTAGAGTTAGACTACAGAGTCCAGGAGCTGAAGGCTGAGGCTCAAGAAAGGGAGTCTGAGTTCCAGAAATTAAGGGACGAGAACCATCAGAGAAAGTTAGCAATGCAAGAGTTGGAGGTGGAAATTTCCCACCGCTAGGAGGTAGGGATCCAAATGGGGACTCTATTTCATAGGTCGGCGTCTCGAAATGTAGAGTTGGCCGGAAAGCTGGAGGAGATGGAGCAGAGAGAGTTGAGCGAGAGAACGGAAAAGGAGGCTCTTCGTACTTAGTTAGAGATGGAGGTAATGGATATGATCCACTTCGAGGAGAAGTGGGAAGAAGCCAGTGATAGGACTAATGATTTAGAAGATGAGGTGAGATGCAAGAGGAGGAAGATGAACAAGATGGGCTATGCTTTGTGCACGATCATGGAAAGATTGATTGACGGGGTATATCATTACCCAGCGGAGCAGGGACAGACCCGACACACCATAAGCCGAGATTTGGTGGCGCAAATAACACAGAAAGAATACAAGAGGGTTGTGGAGCGCGGGATGATAGATTGAGGTCTAGGTGTTAGTTGTTTAGTAGTAGTAGTTGTTAGTCATTTATGATTTGTTGTTGTAATCCCAATCTTTTGTGCGAATTATGGGATAGCTATGTAAACCCCAAACTTTTGTAAAATGTTAAAGGGGTAGTATGTTAGTAATTGTCCCCATCTTTTGTGATATTAGGGGATATGTGTTGACATTAATAGAAGTACGCTAGGAATGATCAGGTTGATGTAATGATTTGGCATATGAATATAAATGATCTTATTTTCGAAACGTTTTATGAAATCTTATTCCTTTTTCATTCGATAAATGTTTAAATAATAAAACAAGATAATAGAAATAACAATTTTGTGATGCAGAAAATGCTGCCAAGACGTAGACCAGCGACACCGGAAGAGTCAGTCAATAACGAGAGAGAGAGAAAGTAGACCCTATTCAAAGACTAGTAGATTTGTTAGGGGAGGCTCTTAGGGGAAGGAACAATGAAACCGATCGCCCCAATCCCCAACCAGTTCCAGTCACAAACTTTTAGGACTTTAGGAGTGTAGAACCTCCAGAATTCGTGGGTACTACCGATCCGATCGTGGCACACACGTGGATCAAAGAGATGGAAAAGGCCTTCAACATCGCTCGTGTGGGTGAAGACCAGAAGGCGGTGTTTACCACCTACATGATGAGAGGCGAGGCGAACTACTGGTTAGAGGTGAATCAACAAAGAGCATGAGAAGGGATAATAGCATGGGAGAGATTTAAGACTTTGTTTTTCGAGAATTATTTCCCGAAAAGCATGAAGAATAGGATGGAGGTGAAGTTCTTAGAACTTAAGCAGGGAGATATGACGGTGGCGAAATACGCGACTGAGTTCAATGAGCTAGCCCAATTTGCAGAACACCAGGTAGGAGATGAAGAGAGGAAAGCTAGACGTTTTGAGCAAGGGCTGAAACCTTAGTTGTTCAACAAGGTGTCAATTCTTTAGATCGATTCATTTGCGACATTGCTGGAAAAGGCTATTATTGCAGAAGGAGGTAGTGAAGCCTTGAGTTTGTACAACAAGGAGAAGAAAGGTAAGAACATGGGAGGAGAAAGCAGCAGCGGGAGAAGCAATCCAGGAAAGAGGAAATGGGAGAATAACAACAACAACAACAATCACAACAAGCAAGCGGGAAATTTTTATGGAGGTTTTAAGAAGAGAGCAGAGGGATGCCCTAAGTGTGGGAGGAATCACAAGGGCGAGTGCTGGAAGGGGCGCAGTACTTGCTACAACCGCGTCCAAGAAGGACATATTTCACCCAACTGCTCGAAGCCCAAGAAGATCAAAGGTTGTTTTGCTTGTGGCTCGGCGGACCACCTAATTAAGGACTGCCCAAAGAAATGGAGCGGCGGAGGAAGTGGCCAGCAAGGGGGAGGCAGCAAACTGATGATTGGTGGACTGACGCAATCTAACCGCCCAACTGCCAGAACCTTTAACATGACCGTCCAGGACATAGTAGCGGTGAAGGACGTAGTGTCAGGTATTATCCCAATCAATGATATAAATGTATATGTATTATTTGATTCGGGTGCCACCTGTTCTTTTGTATTTGAAGAATTTACTAGTCGACTTAATTTACCCCGAGAACGATTAAGAAATTCTTTGAACATAGAAGTTGCGAATAAGGAAGTAATCCCTATAGAATATATTTACCAAAATTGTCGCGCAAACATTAGAGATCATGAACTAAGCGTAGACTTGATTCCGATAAGATTGGGAGAGTTTGACATAATATTGGGAATGGATTGGTTGTATAACCATGCTATGATAATTGATTGTCAAAATAAAAGTGTAAACCTTGAGACTCTGAATAAGTCTAAGGTAGTATTTTATGGCAGCTCATCGCTTAAGCAATCGTGTTGCCTTACGATGATGTAGGCCATGAAATTGTTAAGGAAATGATGTGTAGGTTATTTAGCTTATGTTGTTGATACTCGGAAAATGGGAGTAGAAATTAAGGATATATTCGTAGTGAGAGAATTCCAAGATGTATTTCCTGACGATCTGCCTGGTCTTCCACCAGACAGAGAATTGAATTTGTAATAAACTTAGCACCGGGAATGACACTGATCTCAAAAACTCCATACCGTATGGCACTAGTAGAAATGAAGGAATTGATGATACAATTACAAGAGTTGCTAGATAAGGGTTATATTCGGCCCAGTGTGTCTCCTTGGGGAGCACCAATGTTGTTTGTAAAGAAGAAGGATGGATCGATGAGGCTCTGTATTGATTATCGAGAATTGAACAGAGTAACGATCAAGAATAGATATCCGTTACCAAGGATAGACGACCTTTTTGATCAACTGAAGGGAGCGAAGTGTTTCTCGAAGATAGATCTACGGACGAGTTATCACCAGTTGAAGGTACGGGAGGAGGACATATCAAAGACGGCGTTCTGAACTCGTTACGGACATTTTGAATTTCTGGTGATGTCATTCGGGTTGACAAATGCTCTGGCAGCATTTATGGACTTGATGAACCGAGTCTTCAAGCCATTCTTAGATAAATTCGTAGTAGTTTTCATCGACGATACTTGATCCACTCAAAGACAGAAGAAGAACACGCCGAACATCTGAAGATGGTTTTGGAGGCGCTAAGAAAGGAAAAGCTGTATGCAAAGTTTTCCAAGTGTGAATTTTGGATGAAGAAGGTTTAATTCTTAGGACACGTGGTGGATAAGGATGGAATTTTAGTTTACCTTGTAAAGGTAGAAGCAATGAGTATTTGGGAGCAACCAAAGACGCTAACTGAAGTAAGAAGTTTCTTAGGGTTAGCTGGGTACTATCGAAGATTTATCCAGGATTTTTCTAAGATAGCAACCCCGTTGACTAATCTAACGAAGAAGACGGTGAAGTTCGTGTGGACGGACAAGTGCGAAGAAAGTTTCCAAGAGCTAAAGAAGAGACTAAGCAAAGCGCTTGTATTATCATTACCAGATGATACAAGAGGATTTGTGGTTTATAGTGATCCGTCGCACAGAGGATTTGGCTGTGTGCTAATGCAGCATGGCAAGGTCATTGCGTACACATCGCGACAATTGAAGGATTATGAAAAACGATACCCTACTCACGACTTAGAGTTAGCGACAGTAGTTTTTACGTTAAAGATTTGGAGACGTTATTTGTAAGAAGAGAAATGTGAGATATACACGGACCACAAGAGCCTGAAATATATCTTCTCACAGAAGGAGTTGAACATATGTCAGAGAAGGTGGTTAGAATTAACCAAGGATTTTTACTGCGATATTCTTTATCACCCGGGAAAGGCAAACGTAGTATCTGACGTGCTAAGCAGGAAAGGAAGAGAGAAGTTGTTTCAACTAACAACTCAGGAGGAGTTAATAAGGGAAATAGAGAAATTAGAGATAGAAGTAAAGGGACTAGTGAGGTCTGAAGAAAAATTATTTACAGTGGAAGCTCGTCCAACCTTGTTGGACAGAGTAAAGGAATCACAAGAGAAGGATGAAGAGTGCGAGAAAATCAGAAATAGGATTACAGAAAATGAGGAAGAGAGATTCAAAATGGATAAAGACGGTATTTTGAGATTCGAAGGGAGAGTGTGGGTGCCAGTGGTAACCGAGTTGAGGGAAGAAATATTGCACGAGGCACACAATACGACATATTTCGTTCATCTATGAGGCACAAACATGTACTGAGATTTGAGGTAACATTTTTGGTGGCCCAATCTGAAACGAAAAATCGCGGAGTGCATTAGTAGATGTCTTACTTGTCAACGGGTCAAAGCAGAGTACCAGAGACCGAGTGGTTTACTTCAACCGTTGGAAATACCAATGGGAGTACATTACCATGGACTTCGTGGTTGGACTTTGTAAGACCCCATTTTTTTAAAAATAAAATTAAATTTCCTATATTTCATTATTTTGAAATAATAAGGTGTTAATTGATATAATGCTTTGATTATGGTTGAAATGTGCAAAATTTACAAAATAAGCAAGTGGTTATAAAATAATCATTTTTGTCGGGGAATATTTGTTTGGTCGTGGAATATTCTTTTTGTCGGAAATATCCGTACGACGACGCAGTCATTTGTGGGCCCCATAATAGAATAACGGTCGGATGAAGAAAATGACAAGTTTGAGTTTTTATAAATAACGACGAAATCGTTACCGTTAACACTTTTAGAATACCTGGTGGTTAAAATATAGTAATACGCGTGGTTGCATAGTAGCACACGGTATTGCATAGTATTTTTGAATTATTGATTCTTACGTAAGAAGACACTACTCAATAATTGTTACAGTAATTATTATTTAATATTTTATTTTATTGATTCAATAATTGCTACGTTGATATTTTATATTATTGCTATTTTAATAATTATCACTGCATAATATTTCCCATTATCAGATCAATAATTCATATTATTTGAATAATATTATTAGATAGCATTATTGGCAATGTCTAAGGAAGTTTTGTCTAAGGAGAGGTTTGGTCACCTAATTGCGTGCCAGTAAGGAAAAATCCTTATTGGAAAGCCCCCTATTTCCTAGGAACAACCTGGTTGTCATAATTATAATTCTGTAATATTATTTATGAATAATTAATTATTAATATATATGATAAGAAAATATTTATTTAATGTAGAAATAATTAAAGGAATTTTGCATGAATTATTTGTTAAAAGTTTGACAATTATTTTTCTCCAATAAAATATTCATTCATATATATTATTATAATATATTATAATTGTTTAATAATATTATTATTATAATATTTAAGTATGTGGTTAATTAGAAACGGAAGTAAACAAAATGTATATGAATACTTTGTTTTCAAAAAGTAGTTTGTAACATTGTTTTGATTGAAGGAATTGGTTTGTGGAATTGGTGGGTGGAAGAAATTTCATGCATGTATGTTTTGTTTTGTTGTGGATGGCCATTTAATTCTCTGCAAAGCATTTGTTTTTCCAAACTTGTGGGCCTCACCTATTGGAAAAATAAGAGATTAGGCAATGAATGAAAAGGAAAGGTTAGGCATGATTGAAGAAATAAAAGTTTGGCAGGAAAGAATTTGGCAGGAAAAGTTAGGCAGCTCATTTGGTTTTCTTCCTCTGTGTTGCACTATAAATAGGGGGTAACCCCTCCTTCCTAAATCACACCTTCAAAATCAGAAATTCTTGTTCTATAGTATTATGAGTATTTTCTTGAGTATAAGGATCCTTTGAGTGTAGTTTTCTGCAAGATTTTCTCAGAATAATATCCGATATTCCAGTCAAATCCAGTTTCTATTAAGGTAAATGATATTATTTTTATTGCAATATTCGTGAGAAATATTATTTTCTTTCATACTCCATTCCTAAATTGAACTTACTATGGTAAGTATTGTTTCTATAATTCCTGAAATGACTAGAAATTTTGTTTCATCTAATATCATTTCATAGGAATATTAGTCTGAACTTTTTATCAAATTTAGAACTTTTCATGACTGGGTACTATTCACTGTTACTGTTCACTGGTACTGTTCACAGTTACTGTTCACGGGTACTGTTCACAAAAGAATTTTTTTTTCTTTCCTTCCCAATTATCTGTTGTGACCTTTAATCTTAAAATTGAATTCATGTTTTAATCTTCATTCTTGAATTTTACTCCATTATGATTTATTATGGAGTATTTTTAAACTTGAATAATCTAAAGTACGAATCTCTAATCTTTGTCCTTTTATCTCACTGGATTCGTTCTCTAAAATGTTTTTCATCATCCTCAGTCCTAAATGATGATATTACTGAATATCTTTGGCCTGTAGTGCAAAGATGAATGATTAACTGATGAATATCTTTGGCCCGTAGTGCAAAGATGAACAGGTGTTTAGATGAACATGACCAACTGGTGATACAAATGAATATCTTTGGCCTGTAGTGCAAAGATGAATATTTGATTCAAGATGTATATTGATTGATGTTACAGGGATAAAATATTGATGATGGACTTTTAAATCTTAGAAGATAATAGAATTCATTCTCTACTTAGCTCTTCTAATGAATTGTTGTTTCTGCTGCAGTTGTTAATCTAGAACTCGTTGTCTATTATATTCTATCAGATTTTTCCCTGTTGAAGACTAAAGATAATTTGTTGTATATTATCTTAGTCATAATATTCTTTACTGGGCTAGTTGAGCTAACCTTTTTCCTTTTTGTTCCATTTTTCTTCTCAAGAGGTGAGAATTTAGCTGGAACTAGCCGGGGTAAGGAGTGATGGTCCAATGCAGTTGTTATAGTAGTCCTCACTATTTTTTAAAATAGTGTATCAATAATTGTAATGAGGACTTATTTGAGTGTGGATATTATCTAGAAGACAATATTTGTATTTAAACTCACAATTTATATGTTGTCGTATTTTACACGATAATTGTATTAATAAAGTTATAGTTATTTCTGTACCATGTATTTGGTGACTCAGAATGGGTGATGTATACCTATTTTGGGGGCGTCACAGTTGGTATCAGAGCTTAGGGATATGGTCTCTGGCGGAGATCGGGGAATAGAACTAGGAGGGGAGAGACAAGTAAATCCTTCGCTAGTGTGTCCTACCTAAGCTTATTTGTTAGTGTGACAACCCGAGAATTTAGATAATTATTAAAATCCTAAAATGATGGATTAAAGGTTATAACATTAACCTAGACAGAAAATAAGTGTATGGAATTGCCGTTTCTGTGAAGAAATTTTAAAGATTTCAAAATTTTTAAGAAGAACCTATATGGTTTCTTAATTGAATGAGAATAAAGAAATATGGGTTACAAAATTTCAAAACCCTAGAAATGAATTAATATGTACTTGAAGGAATATCGAGAATAAGGTATTACGATACCTGTAAATTCGGTGTGAACTGAATAGTCTAAGAAATGTTATATAAGTACATATGGAAATTTTATTAAGGAGATAAGATTTCACAAATAAAGAGATGTTGTGAGGTTAAACGAAGATGAGTATATGTATAGAAATATATATACTTAGTAAGGTGCTATATATATTTTAGCAAGAGGAATGATGAATTAAGTAAATGATATAAGGATCAAGATAAAACTATGTTAGCAATTAACATAGCTTGAACGTTGGCCTTGAATGGCAAATAAAAATTTGAATAAGTATAAAGTCGTTAGTTAATACGATTAGCAATAAGAAAGGAGTAATTTAAAACTCAAAATTTGAGTTAGAGATAGAATTTTGAAGCATGGACTGATCGGTTACGTCCGCAACGTCAAGATTAGTCAGAATGGACAGTAAACACAAAATGTGTAAATGTTGACTTTTGGTTAAAGTCAACAGTTGACTTTTTATGGAGAAAAGTCAAAATTAGAGTGAGAAGTGAAATATGTTATATGGATAATGATATAATATTTAATATTATACCAAATGATGTGAAGTTAAAATATGAGATGAGATCCAATATGTAGATATGAATATTGGTATCAAAGTAGTTAGTAAATTAAATTCATATTTGAATAAATGATTGAATATATTAAATTATATATTTAGTATATAAATAAATTGTTTGAAAACAATTTATGGAGAGGAGGAGGAAATTAAATTTAAGTATACAATATGAATTGTATAACTTGAATAAGTTATTAAGTATGAGAATTAAATAACCTAAATGGTTATTGTTATTTAGTGGTTCTAGTATTAAATATATACTAGTGACCTAATCTAAGAGAATTGTGGAGCATGTCATAATTTATTTAGTGATTATGTGAGTAAGTGAATACGAATATTATGTGATGGCAAATAAAAGAAATTAGCATGATCCTAATTATATATTAGGAATGAAGAATTAAATAACTTAAGGGTTATGGGATGAGAGAATTATGGTATATAAAATATATACTAATTTTAAGAGATTTATTTTATACATCTCGGTTAATTAATTTTATAACCTAATAATAGTAAGTCTAATTGGGTTAAGAAAATTAATGTGCACGAGTAAGGAATTTATTTTCTAGTGTGAGGAAAACCCTAATTAACTAATTAGGGAAGAATATTAAGAGTGTTGGACTATATAAATTTTATATGGCCCAAAGAAACTAAATTTGAAGCCCAAAAGTATTAAAAGTAATGGACTATAATAATATCATAGCCCAATAATTTATTTAGAGTCCAAAAGAATTGGATTTAATGGGCTAAGGAGGTAATATTATTTAAGCGAGCCAAGTTAGTTTTTGTGAGTAAGTAAAACAATTAAATTTGTTAGCTCTATGGGATTAATTAAGGCCCAAACTAGGCCCACTTGTGGGAGAATAATAATATTAAAAATAATATTAAGTTAAGAGATATATTTTAATTATCTCAAGTTATTAATTTTATAACTTAATTAAAACAAGTTTAATTGGGTTATAGAATTTAATGTGCTAAAGTGAATATTTAAATTCTATATATTTGGAATGGATACCCTAATTAAATATTTATGGTGGGGTAAGATGGAAAGGAGTGACTCAATTTTTAGCCCAAGAGTTGGCCCAAGCAATAATTTAAAGAGCCCAAAATTAAATCCAAGTATGTGGGATATTTTTGGACAAGAAAAGACAAAGGAGGAACATTTTTGGGACAAAGAAATTAAGCCAATCTTGGTAGTTGATAAGGCCACATGGCCGGTTATCCATTAGAGGAAAAATAGAATAAGAAGAGATAAGAAGATAAGGGAAAGGGAAGAGAAGAAAGAGAAAAAGAAGGAAAAAGATAAGAAGAAAAGAAGATAAGAGAAGAAAGATAAGAGAAGAAAGAGAAAGAGGAAAAGAAAGAAAGAGAGGAACGGTAGAAAATCGAGAGAGAGAAAGGAGAAGAGAGGCTTCGGCAGCCATAGGAGGATGAAGGGAGAGAGGCTATCCATGGAAAGAGGAAGAAGAAGAAAGGTATAGAACAATTTCCTCCTAAGCTAGCTTCTCTTTCTATTTATAAATTGATGATGTGGGTTTTTGATTTGGATGTTAAAACCCTATAATCTTTGTGTTTTTCACGAGTCCATGTTTGGATCTACCCATATTGGGTGTTGATTGGGTTGAAACTCAAAAGAAAAGAAAACTTATTTTTCTAGTTTTGGAAACCCAAAATTTCTATGTACTTTGGATTTCCACCGTTTTAAATCTATAGCTTCTTTTTACGATCCGTCAAAGAGGGGTGCTAGATATATGTGTTTACTAGTTAACCCAAGTGGTAGCACTCAAATATGTTGAGTTTGCATGGGGTAATGACTGATTTTGTGAAAACAGTCCCGTTTTTCTAGGAACTGTTTTTGGGCAGTCTGTAACGGGGGCTTTTTCGTCCACTTTTTGTGCTTTAAAAATTCTGGGCTTCTGATATGTTATAGTACACTGAATAAGCTTTCCATAGACTCCGGAACGGACTAATTCCGACTCCGGAGGAGGTAGTTATGACGTTCGGAAGAAGCATAATCAAACTGTTCAACCAAATCCCGAACAGTCTCCTTTTACAAACCTTTTGGACTGATGTGTTCGGATTTTGGAAAAATATCATTAGATAAAAGTTGTAGCCCTGGAAGTTAGCTTCGCGTGGGCTCAAGAATCGCTCAAAAATGTTTTAAAACGCGAGAGTTATGACTGTTTTAGCAAAGGACTCTAAAACTGTTTTATGCCAAAAAGTTGCTGCCCAAATTTTTGCGAGGGCTGTTTTGGCAACTTAGTTTATGTAATAAATTCTGACCTTTTGGGACATGAAAATATATGATATCAAGTACCTTGTGTCCAAAAATGAGCTCATTCCGAGTTAAAATGAGCAAGTTATGACCATTTCAATTTCTGTGAATTTCCGACGAAAATCGCTATAACCGGAGTTCTATAACTCCGATGGCCACGAAATTTAAACTGGAGTGTCACGTTAACATGTATAAGATTGTGCCAAGAGATGGGAATTTCCTGAGTTGTGCACGAGGTAGATAATTTCTTAAGGAATTAACTAAAAATGATTTTTTAAAAATACCAAAGGAAGTTGGAAAATTTTGGAAAAATACTTTTTGTGTATGAAATATGTGTATACATGTTTGTGCAAAGGATGGGAAAATAATAAATTGATTTGGTATTTTCGTGAAAAGGATATGGAATCCAGCTTGCTGGATTAGAAAATCTGATGAATCCAGTTTGCTGGATTGGAAAGAAGTTTACTGAATTGAAAATATGTTGAATCCAACTTGCTGGATTGCAATCTAGTTGCTGGATTTGTAATCTAGTTTGCTGGATTGCAGTTTGACTTGCTGGATTAAAGGAGTTATGTATCCAGTCTGCTGGATTGGTCATTAGGTTGAAGGAATTATGAATCCAGCTAGCTGGATTGTAGTATTAGAGAAAACAGCTTACTGAATTAGAGAAAACAGTTTGCTGAATTATAAACATTTTGCTGGATTATAGAAAAGAGTTTATAATATGAAAGATTAAGTGTTTAATCATAATGAATATGATACAGTGATTGAATAATTATCCAAGAATGATAATAATACCGATGTGTTAGGATGTTATCTAATATTTGATTAAGTGTTAGATAAGCTATTGACAAAGTAATTGTATTATGATACAAAGTAGAAAATTGCTGATTGAAAGACCAATCTTATTATTAATGATAGGTCTTACCAAAAGAAGTTAACTTAAACTGCGTAGCAGTAGTCAACGAATCAGGTAAGTTTTTCCTAACTCAAACTTGAGTTGTATGTTCAAAGCATGTTAGTGAATGATTATTGTTGATTATTCACGTCTACACTGATTATTGATTCGCACTTAGTGCATGTTGCATATGTTCATCAGGTATGAAAGGCTGATCACCTTCATTACCATAAGGTTCAATTAAATTATTTATGGTCATTGTTGACCTTCAAATATTATTGATTCAGTCATGAAATTATTGAAACTTGATTCATGTTATTTCACAATTATTATATTGTTGAAAACTTGAAAGTTTATTCATTCTTTTCAATCATGATATATCTTTATTGAATTTAAACTTGCTGGAAAAATTTGATGCTCACCCTTGCTATATCATGATAAAATTTTTAGATTAAGATGAAAGCTTGAGTAAAGACAGAAGCGAAGATAAAGTGCAAGATTAAGCTATTATGCAGTTAGATCTATTAAATTTTCTGACGAAAATATCATTGTAAACCTTTAAGATATTAAAGGTATGTATTAAGTTAAGGTTGTAGACCTTGGGAATGATGTGTAAAAGTTTAATGTATAAACAATTTATGTTTATATCTTTCGCAATAGTTATAGAAATAGTATACCAGATCCTTGGTGATTAGGACCGGGATTTGGGGATGCTACAGTTGGTATCAAAGCTGTAGGTTAGAAACCTTAGGTAGGTGTACCTTAGGCTATAACCGCGGAGATGATGATAAGTAATAAACTCAGATCGAGTTTAAGCGATAAGAGATGAATTTTTAGAAATTCATTATTAAGTAAAGATTAAGATAAATAAGATTCAAAGAAGAGTCTTGAAGAGCTATAAGGATAAGAATCCGGAGTTACCTGACTCCAGTAATAGAGAAGAAAAGTGATAATAAACAGACTATGTCTATAAGATGAGAAGTGTTAATAAAATCATAATATAATATGATTAAAGAGAAGAATAAGAAGATCGTAAAATAAAACGATCGTAAGTATAAGGAGAAATGATTACTAAATAAGATCATGACGTGATCAGGTTAAATCGTTGAATAACATAAGATATGTTAAGTGATTGGAATGATATAGCCTGATGCTATAAAGAAAATGTACTATGAAATGGTACGATGTAAACTCAGAAAAGAGTGGCAAATGTTAAGATACGGATTAAAGAAAATTCGTATTAAGAAAAGAGAAAGTAAGAATGGTGTGGGTTTTCAATTGAGGACTCAAGTCAGCAGCTGAGTTGTATGATTCCTTGTATGGGCAGGGAATTTGTACTTGGTTTTAGAATCACTTAGCTTCCTGGTCGATATAGTGGTTAGGTTGACCGATTCTTTGTATGGGCGGGGAATTGTTCGCTTAGCTTCCTATATTGATTAGTGGCTGAGTTTGGTTTGACAACCACTTAGTTTCTTACATTGATAATCATTGGAACCTAATGTCGCGCTATTTGCTATATGCATGTGGATAAGGTGATTCTTTTCTCATGTGTATAACGAATAGGTAGAGAATATAAGGTTAAGTACGAGTTCTTAAAACTCATACTTATGGTACGTTCGTGACTCATAATTATATGAAATGTTGATGAACCCCTCAGCGAATGGACGCCAAAGGTCTGACTAGGACAAGTTCTGAAACTCATATGATTGTGGAAAGTTCCTGAACTCATAATGTGTGGTAAGTTTGATGAACTGGGTATGAGAAAGTTGTGAATGTAGAATTGAGGATGATAGAAATAGATAGACTTATTAAGAAATGGATCAGTAGAGAAATTGAAGTTGATGATGGAAGCATAGGTATTCCAAATCTTCTAGCTATGCTAGACTTCGAAGTTTTTGACATCAAGCTAAATACGCACTATGTGCCTTTTTGAAAATGAATTTTTATTCTCAACTCCAGGTGACCCTTGTGTATGCATGGACTTTGGGCCATCTACACCTCGTTACCTGTTGAGATGATAAAACAGATTTGTAATGATTTTTGAACGGTTTAAAGAAGAGTCTATGCTAATTGATTCGGCTAGACAAAAAAAAATGATTTGAGATGTCAAAATGTATTTTTATATCATTAATGCATCATGTAACCTGGTGCAGAGATGATAAAAATGATGGAGTTATCAATGCAGAATTACCTAGTGTGGTATGTGATCTAAAGATCGTCAGCCCACTATGGAAGGATGTAGTATGACAAAGTCACGCAATGACGGAATCCTCAAACGGACTGTAAATACAGTGCGGTATCATGACGTCAAAATGATTTTTAAGAATTTTAAAGATAAATTATTGCCAACTGAATTTGGCCAGCAATGTTTCGATTGAAATTCGAATGATTGATATGCGTCTAAGCTATTTGATTCAGCTAGACAAATGTTTATGAAATTCAAAGTATTCTTTGAAAGCTTATGCCAAACCAAATTGTTTTGGTGCGGAATCTTATGATGAGTCTGAGGTGAATAACCCTAAGAATGGGGCTATACTAATGGGATAAAATATTCCAATCTAAGAACGCATATAGTCGTTCCGATTACTAAGGTACAACAGACTGATCCTCTAAAGTACCCGCATCGGTAATTTACCTTCTTTGTGATTGTAAACATACAAAATATAAAATATTTCAGAGGTAGAGTACCTTTCTTTCATAATTGAAAGAGGTAGCAGGTAGAAATACCCCTAAACCTCAAAGTTCATGATTTTATGATCCCTCAGACAGATATGAAAATATTTTAAACTCCTCAGAGTAATGTTGGGGTAGTATGTGATTATGGATATGAATAGTGTGAACTCGTTGAGTACGAGTAGAATCTGAGATGATTGAGTAAAGGTTATTATGACAACCTAGTTTTGCTGAATGTTTAGAAGATGTAAACTCCTAGTGAGTAGTTATGGTGAAATATGATAATAGATGAGAAATCCTCAAAGGAGGAAATTGTAAAGGTTAAGTTAAAAACCTAGTTTTGATCAAGAGAATAAGCAGAGATTAGTATGCTTTAATTTCGGGGACGAAATTCTTAGAAGAAGGGGTGAATGTGACAACCCGAGAATTTAGATAATTATTAAAATCCTAAAATGATGGATTAAAGGTTATAACATTAACCTAGACAGAAAATAAGTGTATGGAATTGCCGTTTCTGTGAAGAAATTTTAAAGATTTCAAAATTTTTAAGAAAAACCTATATGGTTTCTTAATTGAATGAGAATAAAGAAATATGGGTTACAAAATTTCAAAACCCTAGAAATGAATTAATATGTACTTGAAGGAATATCGAGAATAAGGTATTACGATACCTGTAAATTCGGTGTGAACTGAATAGTCTAAGAAATGTTATATAAGTACATATGGAAATTTTATTAAGGAGATAAGATTTCACAAATGAAAAGATGTTGTGAGGTTAAACGAAGATGAGTATATGTATAGAAATATATATACTTAGTAAGGTGCTATATATATTTTAGCAAGAGGAATGATGAATTAAGTAAATGATATAAGGATCAAGATAAAACTATGTTAGCAATTAACATAGCTTGAACGTTGGCCTTGAATGGCAAATAAGAATTTGAATAAGTATAAAGTCGTTAGTTAATACGATTAGCAATAAGAAAGGAGTAATTTAAAACTCAAAATTTGAGTTAGAGATAGAATTTTGAAGCATGGACTGATCGGTTACGTCCGCAACGTCAAGATTAGTCAGAATGGACAGTAAACACAAAATGTGTAAATGTTGACTTTTGGTTAAAGTCAACAGTTGACTTTTTATGGAGAAAAGTCAAAATTAGAGTGAGAAGTGAAATATGTTATATGGATAATGATATAATATTTAATATTATACCAAATGATGTGAAGTTAAAATATGAGATGAGATCCAATATGTAGATATGAATATTGGTATCAAAGTAGTTAGTAAATTAAATTCATATTTGAATAAATGATTGAATATATTAAATTATATATTTAGTATATAAATAAATTGTTTGAAAACAATTTATGGAGAGGAGGAGGAAATTAAATTTAAGTATACAATATGAATTGTATAACTTGAATAAGTTATTAAGTATGAGAATTAAATAACCTAAATGGTTATTGTTATTTAGTGGTTCTAGTATTAAATATATACTAGTGACCTAATCTAAGAGAATTGTGGAGCATGTCATAATTTATTTAGTGATTATGTGAGTAAGTGAATACGAATATTATGTGATGGCAAATAAAAGAAATTAGCATGATCCTAATTATATATTAGGAATGAAGAATTAAATAACTTAAGGGTTATGGGATGAGAGAATTATGGTATATAAAATATATACTAATTTTAAGAGATTTATTTTATACATCTCGGTTAATTAATTTTATAACCTAATAATAGTAAGTCTAATTGGGTTAAGAAAATTAATGTGCACGAGTAAGGAATTTATTTTCTAGTGTGAGGAAAACCCTAATTAACTAATTAGGGAAGAATATTAAGAGTGTTGGACTATATAAATTTTATATGGCCCAAAGAAACTAAATTTGAAGCCCAAAAGTATTAAAAGTAATGGACTATAATAATATCATAGCCCAATAATTTATTTAGAGTCCAAAAGAATTGGATTTAATGGGCTAAGGAGGTAATATTATTTAAGCGAGCCAAGTTAGTTTTTGTGAGTAAGTAAAACAATTAAATTTGTTAGCTCTATGGGATTAATTAAGGCCCAAACTAGGCCCACTTGTGGGAGAATAATAATATTAAAAATAATATTAAGTTAAGAGATATATTTTAATTATCTCAAGTTATTAATTTTATAACTTAATTAAAACAAGTTTAATTGGGTTATAGAATTTAATGTGCTAAAGTGAATATTTAAATTCTATATATTTGGAATGGATACCCTAATTAAATATTTATGGTGGGGTAAGATGGAAAGGAGTGACTCAATTTTTAGCCCAAGAGTTGGCCCAAGCAATAATTTAAAGAGCTCAAAATTAAATCCAAGTATGTGGGATATTTTTGGACAAGAAAAGGCAAAGGAGGAACATTTTTGGGACAAAGAAATTAAGCCAATCTTGGTAGTTGATAAGGCCACATGGCCGGTTATCCATTAGAGGAAAAATAGAATAAGAAGAGATAAGAAGATAAGGGAAAAGGAAGAGAAGAAAGAGAAAAAGAAGGAAAAAGATAAGAAGAAAAGAAGATAAGAGAAGAAAGATAAGAGAAGAAAGAGAAAGAGGAAAAGAAAGAAAGAGAGGAACGGTAGAAAATCGAGAGAGAGAAAGGAGAAGAGAGGCTTCGGCAGCCATAGGAGGATGAAGGGAGAGAGGCTATCCATGGAAAGAGGAAGAAGAAGAAAGGTATAGAACAATTTCCTCCTAAGCTAGCTTCTCTTTCTATTTATAAATTGATGATGTGGGTTTTTGATTTGGATGTTAAAACCCTATAATCTTTGTGTTTTTCACGAGTCCATGTTTGGATCTACCCATATTGGGTGTTGATTGGGTTGAAACTCAAAAGAAAAGAAAACTTATTTTTCTAGTTTTGGAAACCCAAAATTTCTATGTACTTTGGATTTCCACCGTTTTAAATCTATAGCTTCTTTTTACGATCCGTCAAAGAGGGGTGCCAGATATATGTGTTTACTAGTTAACCCAAGTGGTAGCACTCAAATATGTTGAGTTTGCATGGGGTAATGACTGATTTTGTGAAAACAGTCCCGTTTTTCTAGGAACTGTTTTTGGGCAGTCTGTAACGGGGGCTTTTTCGTCCACTTTTTGTGCTTTAAAAATTCTGGGCTTCTGATATGTTATAGTACACTGAATAAGCTTTCCATAGACTCCGGAACGGACTAATTCCGACTCCGGAGGAGGTAGTTATGACGTTCGGAAGAAGCATAATCAAACTGTTCAACCAAATCCCGAACAGTCTCCTTTTACAAACCTTTTGGACTGATGTGTTCGGATTTTGGAAAAATATCATTAGATAAAAGTTGTAGCCCTGGAAGTTAGCTTCGCGTGGGCTCAAGAATCGCTCAAAAATGTTTTAAAACGCGAGAGTTATGACTGTTTTAGCAAAGGACTCTAAAACTGTTTTATGCCAAAAAGTTGCTGCCCAAATTTTTGCGAGGGCTGTTTTGGCAACTTAGTTTATGTAATAAATTCTGACCTTTTGGGACATGAAAATATATGATATCAAGTACCTTGTGTCCAAAAATGAGCTCATTCCGAGTTAAAATGAGCAAGTTATGACCATTTCAATTTCTGTGAATTTCCGACGAAAATCGCTATAACCGGAGTTCTATAACTCCGATGGCCACGAAATTTAAACTGGAGTGTCACGTTAACATGTATAAGATTGTGCCAAGAGATGGGAATTTCCTGAGTTGTGCACGAGGTAGATAATTTCTTAAGGAATTAACTAAAAATGATTTTTTAAAAATACCAAAGGAAGTTGGAAAATTTTGGAAAAATACTTTTTGTGTATGAAATATGTGTATACATGTTTGTGCAAAGGATGGGAAAATAATAAATTGATTTGGTATTTTCGTGAAAAGGATATGGAATCCAGCTTGCTGGATTAGAAAATCTGATGAATCCAGTTTGCTGGATTGGAAAGAAGTTTACTGAATTGAAAATATGTTGAATCCAACTTGCTGGATTGCAATCTAGTTGCTGGATTTGTAATCTAGTTTGCTGGATTGCAGTTTGACTTGCTGGATTAAAGGAGTTATGTATCCAGTCTGCTGGATTGGTCATTAGGTTGAAGGAATTATGAATCCAGCTAGCTGGATTGTAGTATTAGAGAAAACAGCTTACTGAATTAGAGAAAACAGTTTGCTGAATTATAAACATTTTGCTGGATTATAGAAAAGAGTTTATAATATGAAAGATTAAGTGTTTAATCATAATGAATATGATACAGTGATTGAATAATTATCCAAGAATGATAATAATACCGATGTGTTAGGATGTTATCTAATATTTGATTAAGTGTTAGATAAGCTATTGACAAAGTAATTGTATTATGATACAAAGTAGAAAATTGCTGATTGAAAGACCAATCTTATTATTAATGATAGGTCTTACCAAAAGAAGTTAACTTAAACTGCGTAGCAGTAGTCAACGAATCAGGTAAGTTTTTCCTAACTCAAACTTGAGTTGTATGTTCAAAGCATGTTAGTGAATGATTATTGTTGATTATTCACGTCTACACTGATTATTGATTCGCACTTAGTGCATGTTGCATATGTTCATCAGGTATGAAAGGCTGATCACCTTCATTACCATAAGGTTCAGTTAAATTATTTATGGTCATTGTTGACCTTCAAATATTATTGATTCAGTCATGAAATTATTGAAACTTGATTCATGTTATTTCACAATTATTATATTGTTGAAAACTTGAAAGTTTATTCATTCTTTTCAATCATGATATATCTTTATTGAATTTAAACTTGCTGGGCAAATTTGATGCTCACCCTTGCTATATCATGATAAAATTTTCAGATTAAGATGAAAGCTTGAGTAAAGACAGAAGCGAAGATAAAGTGCAAGATTAAGCTATTATGCAGTTAGATCTATTAAATTTTCTGACGAAAATATCATTGTAAACCTTTAAGATATTAAAGGTATGTATTAAGTTAAGGTTGTAGACCTTGGGAATGATGTGTAAAAGTTTAATGTATAAACAATTTATGTTTATATCTTCCGCAATAGTTATAGAAATAGTATACCAGATCCTTGGTGATTAGGACCGGGATTTGGGGATGCTACAGTTAGTCGGTCATAATATAGGGATATTATGTGATATGTTAATTTGTTTAATTAACCCTTGTTTTATGACAGTATTTAAGAATGGCAGCTGAGAACGTTAACAATGGAGCATATGAGACTGTGGAAACACCTTTAGTCACCAATCAGGAGAACGTGCAACAAGAAGACAATATTCCTCCTGTAAACAACACTACCGAGCAAACGATGAATGATGGAATGTTTAGAAGCTTTTTGCAGTTCATGCAAAATCAGATGAGGGAGACTCGTGTACAAAATACGGGTGGAAATGATAGCAACGCGCGGTTTGTCATAGCCAAGCAGTTCAAAGGAGTTGGGACCACCAGAATTCTGGGGAAAGCCGGATCCGTTTAAGGCAGAAATGTTGGTCAAGCAAACTACCAAGATATTCAATGTCTTGGGATGCACAGAAGAACAGAAGGTTCCATTCGCCACCTTTATGTTCCGTGGTGAGGCATATTACTGGTGGGAATTTGTGAAGCGTACCCAGCCAGCCGCACTCAACATGTCTTGGGAAAGATTTCAGAAACTGTTTAATGACAAGTACTTTCCTGAAAGTATTCGTCATATGAAGGAGGTATAGTTTATTAGACTGGAACAAAATAACATAACGGTGTCCTAGTATGAGGCGAAGTTTGTAGAATTATCCAGGTTTGCACCTTATTTGGTAGAGAATGAGGAACGAATGACGCGGATGTTCTTGAGAGGTCTAAAACCCGAGATTCGACAATATCTTATCTCTCAAAAATTTTCTTTATATTCAGATGTTGTCAACATGGCTCAATTATTAGAGCGAGATAATGAGTATGTTCAACCAAGGGACTATAACCAGGGTTATACCGGTGACAGTAGTCATCAGAGCGATGATAACCAGCGGGGAGGAAAGAATATAGACAAAAGCGATAACCACTCGGGTGGTAATCGTGGCCATGATAATAGAAAAGGTGAGTCAAGTGAAAATTTCAAAAAGAGGAGATTCAATAATGACAGGAAGACATCAGCAGCAGCACCAACACCAACAACAAATTTTAGGGGAGGAGAACGACCGCCAGTTAGACGCTATAGATGCGGAGAGGAGGGACACATAAGTCTAAACTGTTCACAGCCTTCCAAAGTGTGTTTCAATTGTGGAAAAGACGGTCATATAGCCCAATTTTGTCCGGTAGCGAAGTCAAGTCCAACTGGGACGGCGGCACCAAAGGCAACTACAGACAAAATAAAGTCGGTGGTTCAAGGGAGGGCGTTTGTCGTGGCTGGCCAAAATGCTAGAAACCCGAACGAGGTGATCACATGTAAGCTAATCTTGAACTCTTTCGAAGTTTATACTTTACTAGATACCGATTCTACCCATTCTTTTATCTCTCCTACTTGTGCTCAATGTTTAAACTTGACTCCAGAGAAATTAGACTTTGATTTATCTGTGGAGACTCCGTTAGGAGAAACTTTTATTACATCCACTGTGTATAAATCTTGCTTGATCCTGGTTGGCACTATCACATTACCCGTTGATCTTATCTCTTTAAAGATACTTGCATTTGATGTAATTTTAGGGATTGATTGGTTAACCACTCATCATGCCAAAATTGATTATTTTTATAAGGTTGTTAGTTTTCATATTCCTAACCAACCTGTTATGCGAATTCAAGCAACCAAACCACTAAAGTCAATTACTGCCATATCAAGCCATAAAGCCATTCGTTTATTAAAAAATGGATGTCAAGCTTTCCTAGCCCATGTTATGGACTTGAACAAAAACACGTCAGATTTGAATAATATTTCTGTTGTTAGTGAATTTCCTGACGTATTTCCTGAAGAACTTCCTGGTCTACCCCCAGAGCGTGAAGTTGAATTCTTTATTGATCTTGAACCGGGTACAAAGCCCATTTCTAAAACCCCATATGGAATGACTCCCATTGAACTTCAGGAGTTAAAGGTCCAACTACAGGAGTTGTTGGACATCGGTTTCATTCGTCCTAGTACATCTCCTTGGGGTGCTCCTGTTTTATTTGTAAAAAAGAAAGACGGGAGTATGCGACTTTGTATCTACTCCATTTCACCATCAAGAATATGTATCCACTACCTCGCATTGATGACCTGTTTGACCAGTTGCACGGAGCACAATTCTTTTCAAAGATCGATCTTCGTTCTGGATATCATCAGTTGAAGATTAAAACTGAGGATATTCCAAAGACTGCCTTCAGAACTCGGTACAGACATTATGAATTCTTAGTCATGTCTTTTGGATTGACTAATGCTCCTGCTGCTTTCATGAATATGATGAACCGTGTATTCAAAGAATATTTGGATCAGTTCGTTGTTGTCTTTATTGATGACATCCTCATCTATTCCAAAAACCGTGAAGATCATGAGCACCATTTGAAGCTGGTACTTCAACGACTTCGTGACAACAAGCTATATGCCAAGCTGAAGAAATGCGAGTTCTGGCTTAAGGAAGTAGCATTCCTTGGGCACGTAGTGTCAAAATATGGAGTATCCGTTGACCAGGCGAAGAGTGAAGCAATACAAAGTTGGGAGCAACCGAAGTCGGTGACCGAAGTACGTAGCTTTCTGGGCTTAGCTGGTTATTATCGGAGATTCGTGCAAGGATTTTGTCAAATTGCTACCCCATTAACTCAGCTAACTCGGAAAGATACAAAATTCGTATGGAGCGAGAAATGCGAGAAGAGTTTTCAAGAGCTTAAGAGGAGACTCATTTCGACACCTGTTTTGACAATACCATCTGGTTCGGATGGATTTCTTATCTACATCGATGCTTCAGGCAAAGGGTTAGGATGTGTTCTCATGCAACATGGGAAAGTCATAGCCTATGCCTCGCGACAACTCAAAGAATATGAGAGAAATTATCCTATTCATGATCTGGAGTTGGCAACAGTCATTTTCGCATTAAAAATCTAGAGACACTACCTGTATGGGGGAGAAAGTAGAGATTTATATAAATCATAAAAACCTCAAATATTTTTTCACCCAAAAGGAACTCAACATGCGGCAACGACGTTGGCTCAAGCTTTTGAAAGATTACGACCATAACATTCAATATCATCCAAGAAAAGCAAACATTGTAGCTGACGTATTGAGTAGAAGATCATATGCGGGTACGAGTGCAATATTGTTAACACAAAGACCCATTTTGTATGACTTGCAAATGTTGGAAATAGAGTTAAAGGCTCCAAGTACCCACATGAGGATATCAAACATATGAGTAGAACTGACTTTAATCGATAAAGTTAAAATTGCTCAAGCTACGGACCTGGGGCTGATGCATATAAAGAAAAAAGTGCAAGAAGGTGCTATTCCAGAAGTAGGAATAGATGAAGAAGGAATACTTTGAGTCAACTCCAGACTTTGCGTTCCTAACGATTCTGACTTGCAGCATAGAATCATGATGGAGGCACATAACACACCATTTGCAATCCATCCTAGGAGTACCAAAATGTATTATGATTTTCGACATACATTTTGGTGGAACAATATGAAGAGAGAGATCGCAGAGTTTATCTCAAGGTGTTTAACTTGTCAATGTGTAAAGGCGGAGCATCAAGTGCCAAAAGGTCCATTGCAACCACTTGAGATTCCGGAATGGAAGTGGAAACACATTACAATGGATTTCATTACAGGTTTTTCCAAAGTTTCTCAAGGCATAGATGCGATTTGGGTTATTGTTGATAGATTAACCAAGTCTGCTCATTTCTTGCCTATACGTGAGACTTATTCCCTTGAATGTCTTGCTTATATGTACGTAAATGAGATTGTGAGAATGCATGGCATGCCAGTATCCATAGTTTCGAATCGTGACCTAAGATTCACTTCACGATTTTGGGTTAGCTTGCAGAAAGCTATGGGCACGGATTTACGATTCAGTTCAGCATACCATCCTCAAACAGATGGACAATCAGAGAGGACTATTCAAACTCTTGAAGATCTATTATGACTCTGTGTCCTAGACTTCAAAGGGAGTTGGGATAAATATTTACCATTGGTGGAATTCTCTTACAACAACAGTTATCAAACAAGTATAGGTGTGGCTCCATTCGAAGCATTGTATGGACAAAAGTGTCGCTCTCCTATATGTTGGGAAGAGGTGGGTGAAGCAATATTGTTGGGACCAGAGTTGGTACGCATGACTACAGAAAAGATCCAAATGATTCGACAACGTATACAAACGACACAAGATCGAAAAAAGAGTTATGCGGATCTTCATCGAAAGGACGTGGAATTTAGTATTGGGGATCATGTATTGTTGCGTGTCGCTTCATGGAAGGGAGTTACAAGATTTGGGAAGAGAGAAAAGCTCAATCCATGATTTATTGGTCCATTTCAGATTCTTGACCGAGTAGAAAATGTGGCCTATAGACTCGCGTTACCTCCAAGCATGTCTCATGTTCAAAATGTTTTTCACATATCTGTGTATCGTAAATATGTGAAAGACCCAAACCACATTATTGAGTTAGAACAAGACGAGATAGCCGAAGATTTAACGAACGGGGAGGTACCTGTTAAGATCTTGGATAGGAAAGAGCATGTCCCACGCACCAAGGTTATACCACAAGTTAAGGTTTTGTGGAGGAACCATACTATTGAGGAAATGACCTGAGAGTTGGAATCAGAAATAAAAGCGAGGCACCCTCACCTTTTCGACATTCCAGGTACGTACGTCAATTTCGAGGACGAAATTTCATAAGAAGAAGAGGTTGTAAGACCCCATTTTTTTTTAAATAAAATTAAATTTCTTATATTTCATTATTTTGAAATAATAAGGTGTTAATTGATATAATGTTTTGGTTATGGGTGAAATGTGCAAATTTTACAAAATAAGCAAGTGGTTATAAAATAATCATTGTTGTCGGGGAATATTCGTTTGGTCGTGGAATATTCTTATTGTCGGGAATATCTGTACGACAGCGCAATCATTTATGAGCCCCATAACAGAATAACGATCGGATGAAGAAAACTACAAGTTTGAGTTTTTATAAATAACGGCAAAATCGTTACCGTTAACACTGTTGTAATACCTGGTGGTTAAAATACAGTAATACGTGTGGTTGCACAGTAGCACACAGTATTGGACAGTATTTTTGAACTATTTATTCTTACGTAAGAAGGCACTACTCAATAATTGTTACAGTAATTACTATTTAATATTTTATTT
Source organism: Panax notoginseng (assembly GCA_016801055.1). NCBI lineage: Eukaryota > Viridiplantae > Streptophyta > Magnoliopsida > Apiales > Araliaceae > Panax > Panax notoginseng. Next base: position 33,258,551 of record CM029017.1, read on the forward strand.
TATTGATTCAATGATTGCTACGTTGATATTTTATATTATTGTTGTTTCAATAATTTTCATTGCACACTATTTCTTATTATCAGATCAATAATTCATATTATTTTAATAGTATTATTAGATAGCATTATTGGCAATATCTAAGGAAGTTCTGTCTAAGGAGAGGTTTGGTCACCTAATTGCTCGTCAGTAAGAGGAAATCCTTATTGGAAAGCCCCCTCTTTCCTGGGACCAACCTGGTTGTCATAATTATGATTCTATAATATTATTTATGAATAATTAATTATTAATTTATATGATAAGGAAATATTTATTTTATGTAGATATAAATGAAGGAATTTTGCATGAATTATTTGTTGAAAGTTTGGCAATTATTTTTCTCTGATAAAATATTCATTCATATATATTATTATAATATGTTATAATTGTTTATTAATATTATTGTTATAATATATATGCATGTGGTTAATTAGAAACGGAAGTAAACAAAATGTATATGAATACTTTGTTTTCAAAAAGTAGTTTGTAACATTGTTTTGATTGAAGGAATTGGTTGGTGGAATTGGTGGGTGGAAGAAATTTCCTGCATGTATGCTTTGTTTTGTTGTGGATGGCCATTTAATTCTCTGCAAAGCATTAGTTTTTCCAAACTTGTGGGCCTCACCTATTGGAAAAATAAGAGATTAGGCAATGAATGAAAAAGAAAGGTTAGGCATGATTGAAGAAATAAAAGTTTGGCAGGAAAGAATTTGGCAGGAAAAGTTAGGCATCTCATTTGGTTTTCTTCCTCCGTGTTGCACTATAAATAGGGGGTAACCCCTCCTTCCTAAATCACACCTTCAAAATCAGAAATTCTTGTTCTATAGTATTATGAGTATTTTCTTGAGTATAAGGATCCTTTGAGCGTAGTTTTCTGCAAGATTTTCTCAGAATAATATCCGATATTCTAGTCAAATTCAGTTTTTACTAAGGTAAATGATATTATTTTTATTGCAATACTCGTGATAAATATTATTTTCTTTCATACTCCATTCCTAAATTGAACTTACTATGGTAAATATTGTTTCTATAATTCCTGAAATGACTAGAAATTTCGTTTCATCTAATATCATTTCATAGGAATATTGGTCTGAACTTTTTATCAAATTTGGAACTTTTCATGACTGAGTACTATTCACGGTTACTATTCACAGGTAGTGTTCACGAGTACAGTTCACAGGTACTGTTCACGAGTACTATTCACTGTTCACGGGTACTGTTCACAAAAGAAAAAAAAATATTTTTTTCTTTCCTTCCCAGTTATCTATTGTGACCTTTAATCTTAAAATTGAATTCATGTTTTGATCTTCATTCTTGAATTTTACTCCATTATGGTTTATTATGGAGTATTTTTAAACTTGAATAATCTAAAGTACGAATATCTAATCTTTGTCCTTTTGTCTCACTGGATTCTCTTTAAAATATTTTTCATCATTCTCAGTCCTAAATGATGATATTACTGAATATCTTTGGCCTGTAGTGCAAAGATGAATGATTAACTGATGAATATCTTTGGCCCGTAGTGCAAAGATGAACATGTGTTTAGATGAACATGACCAACTGGTGATACAAATGAATATATTTGGCCTGTAGTGCAAAGATGAATATTTGATTCAAGATGTATATTGATTGATGTTACATTAATAAAATATTGATGATGGACTTTTAAATCTTAGAAGAAAGTAGAATTCATTCTCTACTTAACTCTTCTAATGAATTGTTGCTTCTGCTGCAGTTGTTAGTCTAGAACTTGTTGTCTATTATATTCTATCAGATTTTTTCCTGTTGAAGACTAAGGATAATTTGTTGTATATTATCTTAGTCATAATATTCTTTACTGGGCTAGTTGAGCTCACCCTTTTTCTTTTTGTTCCATTTTTCTTCTCAGGAGGTAAGAATTTAGCAGGAACTAGCCGGGGTAAGGAGTGATGGTCCAAGGCAGTTGTTATAGTAGTCCTCACTATTTTGTAAAATAGTGTATCAATAATTGTAATGAGGACTTATTTGAGTGTGGATATTGTCTAGAAGACAATATTTGTATTTAAACTCACAGTTTATGTGTTGTCGTATTTTGCACGACACTTGTATTAATAAAGTTGTAGTTGTTTCTGTACCATGTATTTGGCGACTCAAAATGAGTGATGTATACCTATTTTGGGGGCGTCACAGACTTCCAGTCACGTAGAAAGGTTTTGATGCCATTTGGGTTATTGTAGATCGACTAACAAAGATGATTCATTTTCTACCGATCAAGATCCGATATAAATTGAATCAGTTAGCGAGCCTGTGCGTAAAGGAAATTGTTTCACGACATTGAGTGCCGGTGTCCATTGCCTCTGATCGAGATCCGCATTTCATGTCTAAATTCTGGAAAAGCTTGCAAGAAAGGATGGGAACACAACTAAGGTTGAGTACTACTTATCATCCGCAGATAGACGGACAAAGTGAGCGAACGATACAAATGCTAGAGGACATGCTTAGAACTTGCGTGATAGACTTCAAGAAAAATTGGGACGATCACCTACCCCTAGTGGAGTTTGCTTATAACAATAGTTACCATGCCAGTATTGGCATGCCACTGTATAAAGCTCTTTACAAGAGAAAATGTCGAACGCCGTTATGTTGGAACGAAGTTGGAGAACGATGAATGTTGGGACCAGAGTTAGTGCAACAAACCGCAGACGTGGTGACAATGATAAGAAATAGAATGGTAGCTGCATAAGATCGCCAGAAAAAATACGTAGATTTATATCGTCAAAACCGCGACTTTGAAGTCGGAAGTTACGTTTTCTTGAAAGTCTCTCCCTGGAAGGGAAAAATACGATTCGACAAGAAGGGAAAATTGAGTTCGAGGTTCATAGGACCATTCGAGATATTGAAGCGAGTGGGCGAAGTGGCATAAAAAGTTGCATTATCACTTGAGTTGGAGCACATCCACAATGTGTTTCACATCTCCGTGTTGCGTCCGTACAAGCCTGACTACAAACACATGATTTCCTACGAGCCTATTCAAGTGGAGAAGAATTTGGCGTATGAAGAAATTCCTAACCATATATTAGATAAAAAAGAGCAGACGTTAAGAAATAAAATTATATATTCTATAAAAGTGCTTTGGCGAAACCACAACACCGAGGAGGCCACATGGGAATTAGAAGATAAGTTGCAAAGAGATTATCCCTATTTATTTGTGTAACCTTGTACCAATTCCGAGGACGAAATTTTTTATAAGGGGGGAGGGGGGGGGGGAGGAGGATGTAAGAACCGTAAATTTCTTGAATAAATATTTATTTTGATATAATAAGAAAATAAATATTTATTGTATATAAATATGTATGTGTCAGGAGATGAGTAGCTCAATTAGATTAAATTGGAAATTTTGATAATTGAGAAAATGTGGGAAGATATGACGAGACCTGTGAAATGCCTTGTGTGACATGAGAATGGAAATTTTGATGGTTTAATTAAATTAGAGATTTAATTAAGAAGTGAGTGATTAATTAATATCATGTTATTAATTAATTATTATTGTGAGTATTAGAATATTAATGAATAAATAATTAATATAATAAGAGTTATAATTGTTCATTTAATTGATGTGGGCAAAGTATGTGATAATTAATATATTAATTATAATACCAACATTAAAAAGGAAGTGTAGTGTGTAACAACCCTAAAATTTAAATAATTTAATTTTCGACCTTGGTCATTAACAATACATTCAACCTCCAATTTTACATCATTAAACGATAATACAACCATTAAAATTTGCGGAATAATTAAAATTTTCTATTACAAACTATTCTCGTTCCCAAAACTTTCAACATTTACATCTAAATATGTCATAATCATTTTAATACTACAAGAGTTTACATCGCAAATGATATTACTCAGTCTTCATTTGAAAACCACACCAAATAATTTGGCAAAACATTGACAATACTTTGATAGATTATAAGAAATCCAACATATCGTAAGTCTAGCTGAAAGAATTGGCTTCGACTTTATCATACATCAATTCATGCGTACGAATATATGAATCACAAAGCTTGTCCAGATTTAACTGAGACAAGGATTAGAACACTTGCCTTCAGCGTCTGCTTCTTTTATTACACGTTCACTTTAAGTCTTTAAGGTCTCTACAGTAGATGATCACATAACATAACACATTAGGTCATGAATAAGCACACATGGTTCCTAACCCTTCTTCTCCATTTAATCATGTATTAGATTTGTTACTATTGGTTCTGGCATGCCATTATAGTTTACATTGTCATTACGTTCATGTTCGATTGATTATCTTCAATCTTTAGTTATCATACTTAAGGTTTAACAAAGTTTTAAACAATGTTACTTCAAGCTTTAGTTTATTACTAATTAGTTTACTTTCTTTCTCTACTTACAAACTCTTCTTACTGAGCAAATCTTAAGGCTGGCGCTGCGGCGCCAGCTTCCCTTCCTTGACCCACGCCGCGGCGCGACTCCTCAGTAGGTTTACCCCTGTTCCGGTGCTACGGCGCCAACTTCAGTACATTAGGCCTCGCTACGGCGCCAAACTCCAGTAGGTCATGGCATTTTCTCGGCACTGCTCGGTACTGCAGTGCCACCTGTTTGCCTTGGGCTGGCGCCGCGACGCCAGGTTTGTGCACCAAAAATTTTGACAATTTTGTTTACACAATGAACTTCCCGAACTCCAAATTTGATCATTTTAAGTCCGAATTGGCTCGTTCAAAAGCCATTAGTTCACAAATCACATACTCTACGTGTTCATGCAAGAATTTTATATTTTCAACTTCGTTAGCTCAAAATTCACCTATTAGTTCATTTTTAACGAAAATAATAAACGTTCGTGAATATTCAACGCTCGTTTCTTCGTTCTAAGTCGAAATTCGGTCATTTTCAAGTCCGCAACTCTATAATCCCAAATAAGACTTATACCCATCAAAAACCAATATTTTTGAGCTTAATATCAAAATTCGACTTCCATTCTGAGAATTTCACGAATTCGACGATTATCGTCTAATCGTGTGAATTCTAGTATAACTTCGTTACTTATAATTTATTCATTATTTCAAATGGATTTTATCCATCATACTAACATCTTAACATATATATTACATCAACTTATTTACATGATAAGTTATTACTTATTCTTTATGAGTTTATAACTTATCAAAGTATAAACTACATATACTTTCATTTCTCATGACTTATGATGGTTTAAGTCTTCTAACCAACATCCTTACATCCTTTTAACATATAAACTTCATTCATGTAAACAAGTTACAAGCCTTACAAGTTTTTCTTTAGTTCATAGCTTATCTATGAACCAAGTGCATATTCACAACTTATTAAGACTTAAGTCTTTAGATTATTCATTCTTATCATTTCTTAGCATACATGTCTATTAATTAACACTTCTCTTATCAACCTACAATGATAGAGATGAAAGGCTAATGACATAGGAGGCTTACGCTTGATGAACAATCTTTCTTCTTCTTTTTTAACAAATGAAAGTCTAGCTTATTATTGCATATTCTCTCTAACAATTAAGCACTTAACTTGTTGGTGAAAATTAACAAACAACTAATGAAATCCTAAGCTTGCTATTTATAGGATTTCCTAAGTTAGGATATAATGGACAATAGCCAATCCCACCTCCTTATTACACCTCCATACTATTCATTACTTAGCAATTAAGTTATCTTGCTCAATACACTGATTACTTGGCCATCACATTATTATCTTGGTCACCAAGATTAACCATATGATTATGGGTTGCCCCATGTGTCACCCTAACCCATTGGATCAATAGCTTGGGCTTAGGTTTAATTAACTTAACGTAAGCTCTTGGGCTTGCATTAATTTACTTTGGATTTTACTTTAATAACCACTTGGGCTTTAACATAACTCACACATGGGCTTGCACATTAACTTCTATTGGACTTCACAAATTATTACACAATACTATAAGTCCATCTCATTTGGTTTAAACCCTTAGAACGTATACTCTACGCATTATTCTCGTATTCTAACTCGTATATTAATTCATAATATACGATATACCATCATTCATACATACTCGTATAATACTTCGTATCATACTCATATTCATTACCTCGTACAATATATACGTATCATACGATCATCACATTAGCTTCTAACGCTTTATTTTCCCTAACGTTCTCAAATTAAGTTCGCATGCGAAAAATTACGTTTTTCATACTTGAATTATTATTACATAATCCATCTCACCTCGATATTCTATCGTTACGTATTTCTCGGAAGTTCAAAAATAATTCACGAGCATAAATCAATGAATAGTATTTTTCAGAAATTTTTTTAGAAAACTTTTATTTTTGTCTTCGAAATTCAAACACTTTAATTCCTCCACGTAGTCGAAATACTACGACTTTCTGACGTTTCTAGGTTATAGAACGACATCCAACTTACTAACACATAATAATAACATATAATATAATTTTATTCCTTATTAAATAAAATAAAATTATTTTATAAATTGTTCGATTTTCTGGGGCGTTACACTCTCTCCCCCTTATAAGGATTTTGTCCCCAGAATCTCGCTTTAAAAAAAAATTACACAAACAATTGAGGGTAATTCTTTTTCATCTTTTATTCCAATTTCCACGTTGCTTTTTCGGCATCGTGGTTCTTCCATAACACCTTTACTGAAGGTATAACTTTGTTCCGCAGAACTTGCTCTTTTTTATCAATGATTTGAATTGGCATCTCTTCGTACGTTAAGTCCTTCTCAATATGAATAGGCTCATACTCGATTACGTGCTTATAATCCGGTTTATAAGGACACAATACATATACGTGAAACACGTTATGTATTCGTTCTAGGTCTGGAGGTAAGGCTAACACGTAAGCTACCCCTCCTACCTTTTCTAATATCTCAAAAGGTCCTATAAACCTGAGACTTAACTTTCCCTTCTTTCCAAAGCGTATCTTTCCTTTCCATGGAGATACCTTTAGAAATACATACGACCTACTTCAAATTCTCTATTTACTCAATGTAAATCTGTAAATTTCTTCTGTCTATCTTGAGCTTCTACTAGACGCATTCGTATCAACTTTACTACATTCGCTGTCTACTGCACCAATTCTGGTCCTAGCATTCGTCGTTCTCCTACTTCATCCTAATACAATGGTGTTCTGTATTTCCTTCCGTACAAAGCTTCGTAAAGCGACATACCTATGCTTGCATGATAATTGTTGTTATACGAAAATTCTACTAATGGTAGATGATCATCCCAACTACCCTTGAAATCCATGACGTAAGATCTCAGTATATCTTCTAAAATATAAATTGTTCTCTCGCCCTGTCCATCGGTTTATGGATGGTAAGCCGTACTCAACTTCAACTGTGTTCCCAACTGTTCTTGCAGACTTCTCCAAAAGTTCGATGTGAATCGTGGATCACGATCTGACACAATCGAGACTGGTACTCCATGTCTGGAAATAATTTTCTTAACATAATATTTAGCTAACTGATCTAAGTTATACTTAATCCGTATTGGCAAAAAGTGAGCCGACTTCGTCAACCGGTCCACTATTACCCAAATCGCGTCATACCCCTTTTGAGTAATCGAAAGTCCCACCACAAAGTCCATCGTGATATGCTCCCACTTCCATTCCGGAATCTTCAATGCCCGTAACAAGCCAGTTAGTTGTTGATGTTCGACCTTAACTTTTTGACAAGTCAAGCACCTACTCACATACTCGGCTATCTCTTTCTTCATGTTCAGCCACCAAAAACTCTGTCGAAGGTCTTGATACATCTTAGTACTACCAGGATGAATCGAGTACCTCGAACTATGAGCCTCTTGTAACACCTGCTCCTTTAATTCCGTTTCATTCGGAACCCAAATTCTTCCTTCAAATCTTAATAATCCCTCGTTATCAAAACTATACTTTAAATCTTTTTCCTTTGTTAACCGCGTCTTCATTTGGTCATACTTATTAGTTTTGAGCTGCACCTCGTTGACTCTCTGTACAATAGTAGGTTGAATCTCTGTTGTAAATAGTTTCTACCCCGATTCACTTGGTAATTTCACCTCTATCTCCATCCTATTCATCTCTGTTATTAACTCCTTTTGAGCCGTTAACATCGACAACTTCTTTCGACCCTTTCTACTCAAGGCATCGACAACTACATTGGCTTTTCCAAGGTGATATAGGATTTCGCAGTCGTAATCCTTTATTAATTCCAGCCATCTCCTTTGTCTCATATTTAACTCCTTCTATATAAAGATATATTTTAGACTCTTATGGTCCGTGTATATCTCACATTTTTCTCTATAAAGATAATGTCACCATATCTTTAAGGCAAACACTACAACGGCCAGTTCCAGATCGTGAGTAGGATAAACTTTCTCATAATCCTTCAACTGTCGTGATGCATACGCAATGACCTTACCATGCTGCATGAGCACACAACCAAGTCCTCTATGCGAAACATCGCTATAAACTACAAAATTTCCTGTGTCATCGGGTAATGACAAAATAGGCCCTTCACTTAATCTTTTCTTCAGTTCTTGAAAACTGTCTTCGCACTTCTCAGTCCACACATATTTCACCATCTTCCTTGTCAAGTTAGTCAATAGAGTAGCTATCTTAGAAAAATCCTAGATGAATCTCCGATAGTATCCCGCTAACCCTAGGAAACTCCACACCTCAGTCGGCATTTTTTGTTGTTCCCAATTAATCACGGCTTCCACCTTTGCTGGATCTACTGAAATCCCCTCATGGTCAATGGCATGACCTAACAACTGTACCCTTTCTAGCCAAAATTCACACTTAGTGAACTTCGCATATAACTTCTCCTTCCTTAGTGTCTCCAACACTATTCTTAGGTGTTCAGTATGATCTTCTGGCGTCTTAGAATAGACTAGAATATAATCAATAAACACCACGACGAACTTGTCCAAATATTGTTTGAATACTCTGTTCATTATATCCATAAATGCAGCTGGTGCATTAGTCAACCCAAATGACATCACCAAAAACTCGTAATGACCATAACGAGTCCTGAATGCCGTCTTTGGTACATCCTCCTTCATAACCTTCATTTGATGATACGGCCCCATCTGTAAATCTATTTTAGAAAAATACTTTGCCCCTTTTAACTGATCAAAGAGATCATTGATCCTGGGCAATAGGTATTTATTCTTTATCATTAACTTGTTCAACTCTCGGTAGTCGATACAAAGTCTTAACGATCCGTCCTTCTTCTTGACAAACAGTACCGGTGCTCCCCACGGCGAAACACTCGGTTGAATATACTTTCTGTCCAATAGTTCTTGTAACTATACCATCAACTCCTTCATTTCCACTGGCGCCATACAATACGGTGCCCTGGAAACTGGCGCCGCTCCTGTCACAATGTCTATTATAAACTCGGTCTCCTTATCCGGTGGAAGACTTGACAATTCACTTGGAAATACATCCGTGAATTCTTTTACTATCGGTATTTGTTCTATGGTCACTCCCACTCTTTGGGTATCAACAACATGGCACAGATAACGTACACATCCCTTCCTCAATAATTTCCTAGTTTGTGTCATCGTAAGACAACACAAACGTCTCGGCGATTTAATACCGTAGAATATTACAGGAGGTTGTCTCAACGTCCTAATATTTACACACTTCTTTTGACAATCTATAATTGCCCCATGGTTAAACAACCAATCCATCCCGAGAATTACATCGAATTCTCCCAACTTTATCAGTATCAAATCTACCGATAATTTACAACCCCGCATGTCTACGCAATAACTCCTATGAATATCTTCAATAAGGATTATCTCTTAGTTTGCTACCTTAATATTTAAAGGTATAGGCAACTTTTCGGAAAGTAATCCTAATTGTCTAGCAAAATCACATGCTATAAACGAACAAGTAGCACCCAAATCAAACAACACGTAAGCATTTACGTCGTTGATCAGAATAATACCTGGGACTACGTCCCCTGATGCAACTGTATCTTGGATCTTCATATTAAAGGTATGGGCCATCGGCCTACCCGGCTGCGCTGGACCACCAATAGCTAACTTGTCGCTATTAGCGCTCTTATTCCCGTCCGTCCCCTTCTTCGGGTAATTCTTTGCCATGTGGTCAGTTGACCCACATACAAAGCATCCGTGGTTCTTCTTCGAACTTGGATAGTTAGGCGAAATGTGCCCCTCCTGTCCACAGTTGTAGCATACGGCCTTCCCCTTGAGACAGGATCCTAAGTGAGTCTTCCCACAGGTCTTGCAGGCCTCCATCCTCCTCTTTGGATCTCCTTACTTCACTCTGGTATTCCAAGAGTTAAACCCTTTCCATTTCTGTACTTTTCCACTCCCGCTGGCTCCTTCTATCTTCATCCCCCCCCTCAACTTTCCCCTTATTCTTTTTGTCCTTGTGGTACTGGCATAAAGCCTCGCTACCACCTTCAGCGATTATCGCCTTCTCTAAAATGGTCCCAAACAAAGTACTTTGGAACACATATATACGGTTATAAAGTCAGGGTTTCAAGCCCTACTCAAACTGTCGAGCTTTCCTAATCTCGGTGTCCACTTGGTGTGGAGCAAACCTTACCAGTTCATTAAACTTGGCGGCGTATTGGGGAACCGTCATTTCCCCTTGTTTTAAATCAAGAAACTGCATTTTCATCCTCCCCTGCATACTCGTGGGAAAGTAGTTCTCGAAGAAGATCTCCTTGAACCTTACCCACGTTAGATTCTCCGTACCAGCCCTAGCCTGGTTAGCCTCCCACCAAAAGTTGGCCTCTCTCTTCATCATATAGGTTGCAAAGGCAACCTTCTGACCCTCGTCAACATTTGTAATAACAAATGTCTTCTCGATTTCATTCACCCATGTTTGAGCTTCTATTGGGTCCGTAGTTCCTTTGAACTCCGACGGACCATCACTCTTGAAATCCTTAAAAGTAGTAGCTCGTACTACTCAAGGATTTACGGGAATATTAGCCCCATTCCTATTAAACGCGACTGTTAACAAGTTGACAAATTCCTGCATCGGGTTAACCGGACCTCCCTCCGATTGATTTTCATTAGCCTCTTAATTACGTTGTCTCCTTTTCGGCGGCATTTTGCTGTTACAATAAACAACACATTTCATTATTAATCGCTTCTCATTAGTTAGTTATTATTCATGATTAAACAATAACTTCAACCCATTATGCAATATGGTCCACAAAAGGCTTATATTGATTCATTCCTTGTAGTATAATACTACATCGTTTACATTACACAGCCTAAGCTACTTACATTACTATCCCGCAATTACTTTCTAAAAATTGGGATTTACAAAAGACTACCCTTTGATATACAAAAGAGGGTTTTACTTCACTACTTGATACACAATATTTACATATCTAATTCTACTCTAACTACTACTAGATTACATTTGCCTCAAGGCATTATCAAAATCCGCGATGGCAAGATCGGCGATAACATCACGACTGATAGTATGCCGAGTCTGCCCTACCTCTATTGGATACCCAGCTACCTGCTGCTGGAAATCCTTATGAGAACTCCTATGAATATAGGACATTCTCCTTATCTTCTGTTTCTTAACCTTTAGCTCCCCCCTGAGCTCAAAGACCTCCTGTTTTAGCTCGTGGACCTTGTCCTTGGCTAAAATTCTTTCGTCGTGTTCTTGTTCCCACATAGACTCCACATCTGTCTTATCCTCCAAGATAATATGGATTTCTGCTTTTAGCTCCTTCACCTCTTGGCAGTAATAGATGTTTCTATCCAACACTTTCATAAATAATGACATCATCGACTCCCCCAGAGGTGTCTCTTCCGCAAGTGCTACCGGGTTGAAGGACACCACCTCCACCTCTTCTTCCGACATGCCGTCGAAAACCGACTGTAGACACTCGAAATTTTCTGCACACTTGTTACAGACATTACAGGAGGGCAGATTCATCTTTCAGACATAACCCTGGGAGACAGCTCATATCCAGTCTGGATACTACCGGAAGCTCAGTTTCAACCCCGAAACACACACCGGGAGTATTAGTTTCAACCCCAGAACACACACCAGGAGCATCAGTCTAAATCCCGAAACACACACCGGGAGCATCAGTTCCAACCTCAGAGATAACCCCGAGGCCTGCAGTTCTAATATCGAAAATTCCACCGGAGAAGACCAATTCATCCCGGAGATAATCCTGAGATATTCAGTCTTAGTCCCAACACTGGGAATAGCAGATTCCAACCTTGGAGATGACCCCAAGGAAGACAGTTGCAGTTTCGGAGATAATCCCAAAAATACTTATTTCAAATGCATGCAATCAGCTTCAACCTCGGCGCTTACACCGAGGCACTCAATACAAGGCCCGACAATAACACCAGGAAGATAGGCACGCCTCAGAGATGACACTGAGGACCTTTAACACTTGCAACAGTCCAATCTCAGAGATAACCCTGAGCAACGTCTGCTTTATCAACCCAAACTGGAGATAACCCCGGTGAGGGGCAAAGTCGTCATCTTGCCAACTTGACGCCACATCACGCCGTCTCAACATTTCAGACATACATTTCTACACAGCAATGTCCCACAAGAACCAAGGAAGTCCAATCCCGAGTGACTATTACGCAGGGTAACGGATAGAATTTGAAGCTTGAAGACCGAAGGGCAAAGTCCCATCTTCCTGATTTCATACAACCTCTAATCCCATGTCATTGTGTAACTCTCGATAACGACGGTCTGAAATAGGTCTTACATACCTCAGTCGGATGCCCGAATTTTAATTCTAAAAGTTCAAGCGAACATCACGTTGCACGCATGCACGTACATCGAGATGGTGGGACCCAAGGAGCCCGCGACACCCCGGGCAGCCGCAGGTACACCTGCGGCTGCCTCCTCTATAAATAGAGGGCTTGGGGTGGCCATTTTGGAAGAGAAAAAGGCGAGAAAGCTCTGTCCAATTTGCTCTGTACACACCCTAAACTGAGTGCTTTCCCATTTTAAATACTTGTAAGCTCATATATAGCTACTTTTTACTGGTGGGAGCCGAGTGTTCATCCCTTTTAAGTTATAGAAGTCTTCTTTGGCAGCCCACTGTAAGCCTTCTTATACACTTTAAAGCCTTTCTCTTCATCTTTGCACACACTATTCTTCACGTTGAGAGTCGTGTTACTGTGTAGGCCCGGACTTCGGTCCGTGGTTCCATTTCAGTTTGTATATATATATATATATATATTTTATATACGGACTAACATTATCGAGTTATACCTTGATTGAGCCTAGACTTATGTCTGGAGCGTTTAATTGCTTTCGTATATATATACTTATATATATGAACTGTGTGTCAAACTTTATTCGATGAGCCTAGACTTACATCTGGTGCGTTTAAATGCTTTCGTGTGTATATATATATATATATATATATATATATATATATATATATATACTTATATATATGAACTGTGTGTCAAACTTTGTTCGATGAGCCTGGATTTTACATCCGGTGCGTTTACTGCTTTAATATATATATATATATATATATATATATATATATATATATATATATATATATATATATATATATTTACATTTCGTCCCGCCTGGAGTTTACTTCGTGGTGGTTGACCGTTTTTACTACTTTTTTTTGCATTTCGTCCCGGCTGGAGTTTTCCTATGTGGCGGTTGATCACTTTTATAGCTTTATTTACATTTTTGATCCTCCATGGAGGTGCTTCATGGTGGTTGATCATGTCTATATATATATATATATATATATATATATATATATATATATATATATCTGCTTACTGCGTTTATATCAATTGTGGCATCATGTGAGCCTAGGAATCATGTGATCACAGATTCAGTCCACTGAATCTAGATTCGGTTCCCGTGATGGACATTTTCAGCTGTAAGCAGCTTGTAAATTTATTCACGGTGTTGGATTTTCTCAGATGGTTTTCATGCCCATGAGGAGTTCGACACTATTTTGTATATTATTTTCTCGAAGATGCCTCGCATCTCAAAAATAAAAGCAATCAAGCCGAATATTTAATAAAATGGAAGTATCAAAGGCCTCAATTACTATTGAGCACATGGTTTGAAAAATCTCTTTTTACAAAATATCATTGCTATATCTTGTTTAAAACTGAATTTTTACACAAATTCAAACCCTATGTATATAGGTGCGAACGAGGCATAACACTACTTCTAAATAACAGCACATTGACCCACACACACACACATTTATATAATAGTTTCTTGAAAAGTGGCGGTCACCGAGGCAACACGAATGTCGGGGGGTGCCTAACACCTTCCCTCCAGATAAGTAAGTCCCCGGACCCTAATGAATCTCAGTTTCACAGACCCGTTTAGTAGTGTCATTCACTGGGTCAATGTGCAAACTTTTTCTCGGTTGTATTGGTACAACCAGTTAAAAAACCAACTGGCGACTCTTAACAGTCCATCGTCGACATTACACATGTCGTACCTTTTTCACTTGGTTTTCAAATAAATCTCATCTAAAATGAGAACACCAAAAAGTAAGTAATGAAAAAGGACAAATAAAAATCCCAACGTCGACACCGACATTAGGTCGTGGTTCTCTGAGTCTCCCGACTCAACCACCACTACTTCCGGCTCCTCTTCTATTGGGTTCGGTATAACCTCTATCTAATTAATCGATTCTTCACTTTCTACCTGTATGTCTCTATACATTCCATTTCCTCCTGACATCTACAACAAAAAAATAAAGTTTGATTAGTACACGTCAGCAGAATAATAGAAACACATAACATATATAATGCATTTTTATAGGGTTAATTTTCATCTTTTACTTCTTTGACTTCTCTTAAGGTTATAACTTAAGGTTTTAATTTCCCCCCTTAAGTTTTATAACCTAACGCTTTGATACCAACTTGTGACACCCCCAAATCCGGGTATCTTCCAACCCGACAGATGGTGCTACACGGTACTACCATTCACACATATATTCAATTGAAATGCCTCAACAGAACGAATATGTCTTCTATATATTCCAAAACGATATTAACATTCCCCAGGTTCTTTATAACCATTACATTTGTTCTTGTCATAATATCAAATAATATCAACATTCAATCTATACTATTATAAAAGCAATCTATAGGTTCGCCTTAGCCTTCCCTTTGTCTTTGCTGGATCCTTCGGTCCGTTCGGTCTTAGCTGCATTCATATGGTTCAAGCAAGAGTGAGCATAACTAGCTCCGCAAGTACAACAATTCCATTTAACAATATGCTTGAATCATATATCTTCAATAACTGAACAATAGTTATGAAGTACTATCGATAATTCAAAATAGCACTTCTCTTTTCCTTTAAAACGTTTTACAGTAACAATATTCAGTAAAACATCAATTCCGGTCCAAGACCATGAGTATTTCATACTTTCTTTGAAAAAGGATAACCCAGTACTAAGTCCATAAGTTTGACATTACTTACGAGCACGTCTAGGTGATCAACCTATAGTACTCTATGTTGATCAACACTACATTCTTTAAACGTATGTACGTTTAAGTTGTAGCAACCTCACATGCCTGTCGTTTGACGACAAAACATTTGTTTAGCATACTCAGTTTTCATTTGAAAACCACACCAAATAATTTGGCAAAACATTGACAATACTTTGATAGATTATAAGAAATCCAACATATCGTAAGTCTAGCCGAAAGAATTGGCTTCAACTTTATCATACATCAATTCATGCATAAGAATATATGAATCACAAAGCTTGTCCAGATTGAACTGAGACAAGGGTTAGAACACTTGCCTTCAACGTCTGCTACTATTATTACACGTTCACTTCAAGTCTTTAAGGTCTCTACAGTAGATGATCACATAACATAACACATTAAGTCATAAATAAACATACATGGTTCCTAATGAATCTTACCCTTCTTCTCCATCTAATCATGTATTTGATTTGTTACTATTGGTTCCGGCTTGTCGTTATAGTTTACATTGTCGTTACGTTCATGTTCGATTGATTATCTTCAATCTTTAGTTATCATACTTAAGGTTTAACAAAGTTTTAAACAATGTTACTTCAAGCTTTAGTTTATTACTAATTAATTTACTTTCTTTCTCTACTTACAAACTCTTTTTACTGAGCAAATCCTAAGGCTGGCGTTGCGGTGCCAGCTTCCCTTCCTTGACCCACGCCGCGGCGTGACTCCTCAGAAGGTTTACCCCTGTTTCGGCGCTGTGGCGCTAACTTCAGTACATTAGGCCGTGCTGCGGCGCCAAACTCCAATAGGTCATGGCATTTTCTCGGCACTGCTCGGTGCTGCAGCGCCACCTATTTGCCTTGGGCTGGCGCCAGCTCTATGCACCATAAATTTTGACAGTTTTGTTTACACAACGAACTTCCCCGGACTCCAAATTTAATCATTTTAAGTCCGATTTGGCTCGTTTAAAAGCCATTAGTTCACAAATCACATACTCTAAGTGTTCATGCAAGAATTTGATATTTTTGACTTCGTTAGCTCAAAATTCACCTATTGGTTCATTTTTAACGAAAACGATAAACGTTCGTGAACGTTCAATGCTCGTTTCTTCGTTCTAAGTTAAAATTCGGTCATTTTCGAGTCTGCAACTCTATAATGCCAAATAAGACTTATACCCATCGAAAACCAATGTTTTCGAGCTCAATATCAAAATTCGACTTCCATTTTGAGAATTTCACGAATTCGACGATTATCGTCTAATCGTGTGAATTCCAGTATAACTTCGTTACTTATAATTTATTCATTGTTTCAAATGGATTCTATCCATCATACTAACATCTTAACATACATATTACATCAACTTATTTACATGATAAGTTATCACTTATTCTTCATGAGTTTAGAACTTATCAAAGTATAAACTACATATACTTTCATTTCTCATGACTTATGATGGTTTAAGTCTTATAACCAACATCCTTACATCCTTTTAACATATAAACTTCATTCATGTAAACAAGTTACAAGCCTTACAAGTTCTTCCTTAGTTCATAGCTTATCTATGAACAAAGTGTTTATTCACGGGTTATTAAGACTTAAGTCTTTAGATTATTCATTCTTATCATTTCTTAGCATACATGTCTATTAATCCACACTTCTCTTATCAACCTACAATGATAGAGATGAAAGACTAATGACATAGGAGGCTTACCCTTGATGAACAACATTTCTTCTTCTTTTATAACAAATGAAAGTCTAGCTTATTATTGCTTATTCTCTCTAACAATTAAGCACTTAACTTGTTGGTGAAAATTAACAAACAACTAATGAAATCCTAAGCTTGCTATTTATAGGATTTCCTAAGTTAGGGTATAATGGACAATAGCCAATCCCACCTCCTTATTACACCTCCATACTATTCATTACTTAGCAATTAAGTTATCTTGCTCAATACACTAATTACTTGGCCATCACATTATTATCTTGGTTACCAAGATTAACCATATGATCATGGGTTGCCCCTTAGGTCACCCTAACCCATTGGATCAATAACTTGGGCTTAGGTTTAATTAACTTAACTTAAGCTCTTGGGCTTGCATTAATTTACTTTGGACTTTACTTTAATAACCACTTGGGCTTTAACATTACTCACACATGGGCTTGCACATTAACTTCTATTGGACTTCACAAATTGTTACACAACACTATAAGTCCATCTCATTTGGCATAAAGCCTTAGAACGTATACTCTACGTATTATTCTCGTATTCTAACTCGTATTTTAATTCATAATATACAATATACCATCATTCATACATACTCGTATAATACTTCGTATCATACTCGTATTCATTACCTCGTACAATACATACGTATCATACGATCATCACATTAGCTTCTAATGCTTTATTTTCCCTAACGTTCTAAAATTAAGTCCGCATGCGAAAAATTACGTTTTCCATACTTGAATTATTATTACATAATCCATCTCACCTCGATATTCTATCGTTACGTATTTCTCAGAAGTTTAAAAATAATTCCCGAGCAGAAATTAATGAATAGTGTTTTTCAAAAAATTTCTCGAAAAACTTTTATTTTCGTCTTGGAAATTCAAACACTTTAATTCCTCTATGTAGTCAAAATACTACGACTTTCTGACGTTTCTAGGTTATAGAACGACATCCAACTTACTAACACATAATAATAACATATTATATAATTTTATTCCTTATTAAATCAAATAAAATTATTTTACAAATTGTTCGATTTTCTGGGGCGTTACATAACTTCTCAAGAAACGCTTCAACTGCATAAACATATTTTAATATTTGTCTAGTTGAATCAAATAGCATAGACTTCTAACAACAACTCGAACATTAATCAAAATAGTTTTATCCCATTCATATGACATATCTTTCTTAGTTTGAAGAAAACTAAAAATCCTTTTATGATGACAAGATACCGTACTATCTCGATAGTACGTTGAGGACTCAGTCATTATATGACTTTGTCATGCTACATCATATCATAGTGGGCTGACGATCTTATGATCACATCCAACACCAGGTTTAATTGCATTGATGACTTTCTCGTTTGTCAAATCAACATCATATTTAGTGATGCTTTATTGACTACGGAAAAAGAAATAAATTATATTTTGATATTTTTAAATCATTTTTGTCTAGCCGAAACAATTAGCATAGACATACGAATAACGGTATTATTTTTAAAACTCATTGATTCCATCATTTGATTTAATGTTTTTCAAGAAAAATAAAAGTGCAAACATCAGCACGAAGTCAATAAATTTCAAAAATCTAGCAAAGCTAGAAGATTTGGAAAACCTATGTCTCCACCAGCAACTCCACTTTCTATACTGATTCCTTGCTTAATAATTCTATCTATTCCTATAATTCTCAATTCTTCATTCACAACTTATCTATACCCCAATATAGTTCATCAAGATTACCACACTTTGGAAGTTCAGGAACTTGCCACAAAATATAAGTTTAAGAACTTATCCTAGTCAGACCATAGGCGTCCATTCCCTGAGGGGTTCAAAATATACCATATTATTATGAGTCACAAACTTACCATATGCATTAGTTTTAAGAACCGTACCTAATCTTAATATCGTCTATCCTAACCTTAAAAGCCTCTAACTATCAAATATACACATGAGAAAAGAATCAACTTTCCACCACATATACATTGATAGCGCAATACCGATATTCCAATGATTATCAATGTGATAAACCAAGTACATGCACCAAATCTCTACCCATACAAAGGTTTGTACAACTTAGTCACCATATGAGTCCTCAATTGAAATCCCCACCTAATATTACCTTACTCTTAACAACTTGCCCTTAACTTGCTCAATATGAATTCCTCGTATCACATTATCTATAACTCCTCGTGAGTTTATCTCGTACTATATCATAGTACATTATCTTCATAGCATCAAGCTATAATTATTTAAACATTACAGACCACATTTCTTTTATAACTTAAATAGATCACGCCATGATCTTATTCTATAATCATCTCCCTTAAAAGTCTTTTCTTAACTCGTGATCGTTTTATTTTACGATCTTCTTTCTTTCCTTTTTCACCATTTATGATCTCATTTATGCTTTTAATCTTATAGACTTTGTCTATTCATCATTATTCGTTATCTTGGCTATTGGAGTTATGTAACTCCCATTTCTTATCTGTATATCTCTTCAAGATTCTTCTTTGAATTCTCTTGTTTATATAACGATTCTTCCTTTAAGAATTTCTAGCTTCTTTTACATTGCTCAACATTTCATTCGAATTCCACATTTTCATCATACATATCCATTTCTATACTTGGTACACATCGAGTCTCTAATAGTTTCAATACGGTATGCTGTATGGTTTCCCACAAACAACCAACAAACTAGGTCCGAGTTACTAGTTCGTATATACTTCCGCTCTATGAAGGAATCGTTTAGCCTAGATACCATACATCAACTATTAAAGAGTACGATTGTACCATACTTAAATATAACTTTTTATTCTTAACTTCTTTATCATTCTCTTCTTATAGACATTGTCTATTTATTATCACCTTACATCCTATTATTGGAGTTGGGTAACCCCACATTCATATTTCTTATAACTCTGTGAGGTTCTTCTTTGAATCCTCTCACGCATGTTTTAATCCTATCTTTATAAATTTCTTAATTTACTTGTTATTGTTCAAACTCTATCTGAACTTATTCTTTCATTATTTTCACCTTTCTTCTCTAAAGTTATAGCCTAAGGTACTCCTACCTAAGGTTTATAACCTACAGCTTTGATACCAACTGTAACGACCCCAAAATTTAAATAATTTAATTCTTGACCTTGGTCGTTAACAATACATTCAACCTCTAATTTTACATCATTAAACGATAATACAACCATTAAAATTTGCGGAATAATTAAAATTTTCTATTACAAACTATTCTCGTTCCCAAAACTTTCAACCTTTACATCTAAATATGTCATAATTATTTTAATACTACAAGAGTTTACATCGCAAACGATTTTACAATTCAACATTAATACATTATTCGGAACCTTAAACATGGTTCAAATAATAATAACTCAGCCATAGTGTATAAATCTTCAAGTATCACATCTGATTCATGTCTTCCAAGTAGCACATAAGTTTACCTTGGATCCTTAACCTACAAAAGTAGTTATTTGCAAGGTTGAGCTCGACAGCCTAACAAAATCTAACAGTTTTCATGCACCACATAACACATAATAACATGCTCAACATATATCTCGTAAACATTGGACTAACATAACATACATGCTATAGTTCATATAACAAGTATAAAGATTGAGTTCCTTACTCAATAAACATTCATTACTCAATTAACGTAGTCATAAATTAACTTTAACATTTCATTCTTTTAACATACATATAACACACTATGCTATTTGCAATAAAGTTTTAAAATAGTTCATCATCAAATTCACATAGCAAATAGAAACTGAAAGACTTGCCTTGATCGTTGTTTACCAATAATAGTTTAACAGCTTACAGCTATCTGCACTTCACGTGCCCTACACAATTATATAATTATGCACATCAACTATTAGTCACATAGCAATGCATAGTAGTTATAATGTAAACTTTACTCTATCTCATAACCTTTTCTATTATCGATACACAATGTTCAATTTGATTGTGTTAACTTTCGACTTATATGTCACTATATTTCTACTTAAGTCACACTCGAAGTTCATTCAAGTGTTTAAGTCTTGATAGGACTACTTATTAGTTTTATATTAACCTCATTCAATATCTTATAATATTCATTTCATTTGATTTAAAACACTTTTTACGTTCATTAACACTTGTTACAGTGTTTCGACGTTCATTTGTCACATGCCCGATTTGTCTCTCTTGTGTATGCTTAGTATGCTTATACAACTTATCTAATACATCATTTATTAATGCTAAGTATCATTATGTTTACTAACATTCATGTTTTATAACTTAGAACAACATCTTTTATCGTCAAAAGCACTACACTTACATACGTGCATGCCCGACGCCTTCCGATTGTCCTTGAAAACACAATAGTCCTAAAGATGACCATTTTGACCCCTGTTCCCGATCTCAAATTAAAACACTTAAAGAATAAAAATTGTAGGTCTATTCGTCCTCGTTCCGGATCATCTTGAATCACTTCAATCGGAATCTGTATGAAAATGTTATGGTCGTTTTACTACAAGAGGTCAAAACTGTCCGGCCCCGACTACTATTCCGACGCTGCAGCACCCCAAATAGCCTTGGGAGCTGCGCTGCAGCGCCCCTTAGTAGTAAGGTGCACGATATTTTCTCAGTTTTCTCCTTCCAACCTTCATAACTTGAGTTATACACACCCAAATCAGTCTGTTTTCGACTTTATGAATTCGTAATTCATAGAACTACATCATACCAAAGAATTAACAATTTATAGAAACACTAATAAACCTAAATCTTCACCCAAAACTCATGTTCATATTAGTTTTACATGTTTTAACATATTTAGCATAATCATTCACCACAGATTCGATTCCTAACCAAATCAATCCGTTTAAACTTCGTTGTTTTCGTGTTTCAACATACTAACAACATCTATTATGAATTTCAAATTATATACATGTTGTAACCATCAATTTTAACTTCAAAATAAGCCATATTCATACTCATATTCACTGTTAAATAACTTTCTCCATATATATCATATTTACATGAAGTAAACTACTCTAAATCATATACTAAACATATGAAAATAATTTATCTACAAATTATTATATATACCAAATATATAATCACAATTACTACCCATATAACTTTTACAGAGAACTTTTCATACAATAGAAAACTAGAACTTTAGAACAAAACTAGAAATAAGAAAAGTAGGGTTATACCTTTGGTAGAAGATGATTACAACTACTACTTCTTCTAAATTCTCAACTCACAAAGAATTTTCTCTTCTTCCTTCTCTCTTTTCTTTCTTTCTTTCTTCTCTCTTTTCTCTTCTTTCTCTTCTTCTCTGTTCTTTCTCTCTTTTCTAACATACGTAACTTAGAAAATATAACGTAAAATATAATACATAGTAATATATATATATATATATATATATATATATATATATATATATATATATATATATATATATATATATATATATATATATATAAAACTGATATCAGTTATAGTTTTTAAAAATCAAAAGCCATAAGGCTTCGTTTAGCAAAACCAATTAAAATAATGACTTAATCATTCCTTAAGCCTTATTTGACAAAACAAGATTAAAATAAGAATTTCAAAAGCTCTAAGGCTTTGTTTGGTAAAACCAAATTAAAACTCTTTTAATTTATTTTCATAAGTAATTTATAATATAGTTTATTATCACACTTTATTTAAATAAATTCTCATATTCAAATTAAATTATATCTAATAACAATTTATTAAATCAATTTCCACATAAACCTATACAATAAAATTATAATTTTCATTATAATTATAATTTTATTTAATAAATTAATACATCACTTTGATTACAAAATCAAATTAAAATAACATTATAATAATTCATTTAATTATAATATAGTTTCAACTTAATTTAAATTACCCAATATTTATAGGGTTAATTTCCCTTACCACCAAATTCCTTATCGTGACTAATTTCTTTTATTTCCTTTAATAGTTTAATCAACTATTAAATCTCATAAAAATTAATATCTTCACACCAAAACACATAATTCAAAATATATACACATCATAATAAAAATTTTAATTATTAAATTCTTATTTTAATAATTTATGAAAATTCAGGTTGTCACATAGTGTGATACTTTAATGTTACTATATAATATATAAAAATATATAGTAAAAGTGAATAAATTATAAGTTACATAAATAATGTTTATGTGACAACATGTATGTGTGAGAACATTAAAGATGTACTTTAAGTTGGATAAATCAATGATTTACAAATTAATAATTATTTCAATAAGTATGTATAATTGGAATAATAAAGTTATGTGGAAATAATGGATTGTTAATACCCAACTAATTATATTCCAACCCAATTTAAATATTAATTGGACTAGACTAATGTACATGGATTATATGGTATGTGTACATATATAATCCCTAACTTTTCATTATGTAGTAGCATTAACACAATAAAATTATATTTTTGGAAATCCAAGAAACCAAATTAAGCATTATATAACTAAGTTACTGAGTTTTAAAACTCGTGTCCCATATTAAGTGACCCAAACAGTGGCCAAAAAGTAGCCTATTTCCCAATTACGTGAACTTCAGCTGCAAGAATTCGTGGTGATGATGGCTACGAAGATGGTAGTTGGCCAACTTCTTCATATCCAATGTTTCCTTCTACCTCCCATTGGTTCAAACCATGGAGCAAAGCTATTAATTGGGCAATCATTTCTCTATAAATGGCAGGCACATCCCCTCCTTTCTAAGTTGTTAAAATTTGTCTGATAAGTGTAAGTAGAGAGTGAGTGTTGTTGAGAATTGAGGGAGTATAATCAGTGTATTAAGGAGTTCATTTCAACCTTCAAGAGGTATAACATTACATTGTATTCTTAATTTTGAGTTTGTTAAATTCTCATAATTACTTAAAATTCTCTGTTAATTAGTATGAAATGACATGTCATTGTGTTGTCTAAGTTTGTATGTGTAAGACCCCAAATTATTAATAAATAAAATTTAATTTCCTCTATTTATTATTTTGAAATAGTAAGGGTTGAATTGATTAATGAGGTTAGTTATGGGTAAAATGCGCAAATATTTTAAATAAGCAAGTGGTTATAAAATATTCATTGTTGTCGGGGAATATTCGTTTGGTCATGGAATATTCTTCCTGTCGGGGAATATTCGTACGACGGCGCAGTCTTTTGTGGGCCCCATAACAGAAAGCGATTGGATGAAGAAAACGACAAGTATAAGTTGTTTACAAAAAACGGCGTAGTTATTACCATTAATACTGTTGGAATACCCGGTGGTTAAAACACAGTAATACGCGTTGTTGCATAGTAGCACACAGTATTGCACCAATTATGGATTCTTACATAAGAAGGCACTACTCAATAATTGTTACAGTAATTACTGTTCTGTATTTTATTAATTCAATAATTGTTGCGTTGATATTTTATATTATTGTTGTTTCAATAATTGTCACTACACAGTATTTTTCATTATCGAAGCAATAATTCATATTATCTGAATAATATTATTAGATAATATTATTGGCAATGTCTAGAAAGTTCTTTCTAAGGAGAGGTTTGGTCATCTAATTACGCGCTAGTAAGGAAAAATCTTAATTGGAAAGCCCCCTCTTTCCTGGGAACTGCCTGGTTGTCAGTATTGTAATTCAGTAATATTATTTGTGAATAATTAATTATTGATTTATGTGAAGAGGAAAATATTCATTTTATGTGAATATAGATGGAGAAATTTTTTAAAGTGACCATTGTTGAAAATCGATATTTTATCTTTTCTGATAAAATAATATTTTATTATATTATTATAATATAATAATGATGATATTTTTACAATGAATGTGGGATATATGAGTATATGAGGAGGAAGAGTATTTTTATTGCAAAAGTTATTTAAAACATGCTAAACATGTATGTGGACCCATTTTTTGACTGAAATTTGATTATAGCCTATAGAATCGTCCGTTTGTGGATTTCGGTCAATTTCTGTTTAGAATTTAGAAAAATTTCTTCTGTAAAGTTGTAGATAATGAAATTTCCTATTAAAAAGACATGTCGTTTGAATTTTTCTGACAAAAGGGCTATTTATTATGAATTATTGAAGTTCCGAAGTTCCGAAATAATTGATTTTTGAAGTTTTAAATATTTTTTATAAGAAAAACGTTTTTTTTATTTAGGTGAGGTGTGGTGGCTGATTTGAATCAGATTGTGTGTGTGTAAGAATTTAATAAATATATATTAATATTTTATTAAATTTTCTGCTTTGGTGTTCTAAGTATTTTCCTATAAATAGGGTGTTTAGGCTAGAATTAAAAATCACACCAGAAACTAAACTTTTCTCTCTTTCTCTCTCTATATTATTGAGCGTATTCTTATGAGTATTTTAAGACTTTGAGTGTTGCTATACGGTGCAAGTTCTCTTCATCTCTATATCCAATATTCTAGTCAGAATTACTGTCTTTCGAGGTAAGGGATATTATTTTTTTTATATAAATGATATTATTTCTTCCAATATCATTATATCGAAATATTGATCTGAATTTTTATCAAATTTGAAACTTTTTGTGTCGGGGTTACTATTCACGTATACGGTACTATTCACGTATACGGCACTATTCACGAATACGACACTATTCACAGAAAAATTAAATTTTCATTTTCCGTCCAAAATATCTATTATGGATACTAACTTTGATTGTATCCATATTTTGATCATTCTTGAATTTTACTCCACTATAATTACTTATGAGATATTTTTGGACATGGATAAACCGAAATACGAATCCTTAATATTTGTTATTTTTGTTTCACTGGATTCGTTTCTTTTAAAATATTTTTCATCATCATCAGTCCTAAATGATGATATTACTAAATATCTTTAGCCTGTAGTGCAAAGATGAATGATATCTGATGAATATCTTTGGCCCGTAGTGCAAAGATGAACAGGTGTTGAGATGAACATGACCAACTGATGAATATCTTTGGCCTGTAGTGCAAAGATGAATATTTGATTCAAGATGTTTATTGATTGATGTTACAGGGATATAATATTGTTGATGAACTTTTAAATTCATAGATGATAGTAGATTTCATCCTCTACTTAACTCTTCTAATGAATTATTATTTCCGCTGCGAATATTGATTTAAAACTTATTGTGTATTATATTCTATTAAATTTTTTTCCCTGTTGAAGACTAACGATAATTTGTTCTATATTATCTTAGTCATAATATTCTTTACTAGGCTAGTTGAGCTCACCCTTTTCCTTTCTGTTCCTTTTTTCTTCTCAGGAGGCGAGAATATAGCGAGTACTAGTCGGGGTATGGAATGAAGATTCTAAAAAGTTGTTTTAGTAGTCCTAACCATTTTTGTAAAATAATATATCAATAATTGTAATGAGGACTTATTTGAGTGTGGATATTGTCTAGATGACAATATTTGTATTTAAACTCACAGTTTTTATGTTATATTAATAAAGTTATAGTTGTTTCTGTACCATGTATTTTGACGACTCAAAATGAGTGTTGTATACCTATTTTGGGGGTGTCACAGTTGGTATCAGAGCTTAGGGATATGTTCTCTGGCGGAGATCGCAGAATAGAACTAGGAGGGGAGAGATAAGTAAATCATTCGCTAGTGTGTCCTACCTAAGCTTATTTATTGGTCGGTCATAATATAGGGATATTATGTGATATGTTAATTTATTAAATTAACCCTTATTTTATGGCAGTATTTGAGAATGTCGACTAAGAATGTTAACAGTGGAGTAAATAAGACCGTGGAGACACCTTTGCTCACCAACGAGGAGAACGTGCAACAGGCTGACAATGTTCCGCCTGTAAACAACACTGAGCAGACGATGAACGATGAGATGTTTAGAAGCTTTTTGCAGTTCATGTAAAACCAAACGAGGGAGACTTCTGTTCAAAATACAGGTAGGAACAATGGCAACGCACAGCTGGTTACAGCCAAGCAGTTCAAAGAGTTGGGACCACCAGAATTCTGGGGAAAGTCGGATCCGATTAAGGCGGAGACGTGGGTCAAACAAATTACCAAGATATTCGATGTCTTGGAATGCACGGAGGAATAGAAAGTTCCATTTGCCACTTTTATGTTCCGTAATGAGGCAGATTACTGGTGGGAATCTGTAAAGCGTACTCATCCAGCCGCGCTTAGCATGTCTTGGGAAACGTTTCAAAAACTGTTCAATGAGAAGTATTTTCTGGAAAGTATTCGTCATATAAAGGAGGTAGAGTTTATTAGACTGGAGCAGAATAACATGACAGCGTCCCAGTACGAGGCGAAGTTTGTAGAGTTGTCCAGGTTTGCACCTCATTTGGTGGAGAATGACAAACGTATGACACAGATGTTTCTAAGAGGTTTGAAACCCGGCATACGTCAATATCTCATTTCACATAAATTTTCTCTCTATTCAGATGTTGTCAACATGACTCAATTATTAGAACGAGATAACGAGTATGGTCAACCGAGGGACCACAACCTGGATCATACTAGTGACAGTAGTCATCAGAACAACGATAACCAGTGGAGAAAGAAAAATACGGACAAGAGCGGCAATCACTCTGGTGGTAATCGTGGCCATGAGAATAGAAGAAGCGAGTCGGGAGGAGATTTTAAAAAGAGGACATTCAACAATGATAATACGAAGACGTCAGCACCAGCAGCAACTGGTTCCAAGGGAGGAGAAAGACCACCGGTCATATGCTATAAGTGCGAAAAAGAAGGACATATCAGCCCAAACTGTCCACAACAGTTTAAGGTATGTTATAACTGTGGAAAGGAAGGACATATCGCTCGAGATTCACTGTAGCAAAACCAAGTCCAGCGGGGATGGTGACTCAAAATGCTGTCCCAAAAAAGTCAAAGTCAACAGTTCCTGGAAGAGCGTTTGTCATGACTGGTCAACATGCGAGGAACCCAAACGAGGTGATTACGGGTAAGCTAATCATAAATTCTTGCAAAGTTTATACCTTACTAGATACCGGTGCTACCCATTCATTTATCTCTCTTGCTTGTGCTCAACGTTTAAACTTGACTCCGGAGAAATTAGATTTTGATTTATCTGTGGAGACTTCGTTAGGAGAAACTTTCATCACATCTATTGTTTATAAATCTTGTTTGATCCAAGTTGGCACCATCACCTTACCTGTTGACCTTATCTCTTTAAAGATACTTGCATTTGACGTGATTTTAGGAATTGATTGGTTAACTACTCATCATGCCAAAATTGATTGTTTTCGTAAGGTTGTTAGTTTTCATATTCCTAACCAACCTGTTGTGCGAATTCAAGCAACTAAGCCATTAAAATCAATCACTGTTATATCAAGTCATAAAGCTATTTGTTTATTAAAAAATGGATGTCAAGCTTTCTTAGCCCATGTTATGAATTTGAATAAAGACACGTCATATTTGAATAATATTCCTGTTGTTATTGACTTTCCTGACGTATTTTCTGAAGAACTTTCCGGTCTACCCCCAGAACGTGAAGTTGAATTCTTTATTGATCTTGAACCTAGTACAAAGCCCATTTCTAAAACCCCATATCGAATGGCTCCTATTGAAGTTCAGGAGTTAAAGGTCCAATTACAGGAGTTGTTGGACATCGGTTTCATTCGTCCTAGTACATCTCCTTGGGGTGCTCCTGTTTTATTTGTAAAGAAGAAAAACGGAAGTATGCGACTTTATATCGATTACCGGGAATTAAACCATGTCACTATCAAGAATAGGTATCCGTTACCTCGTATTGATGACCTGTTTGACCAGTTACAAGGAGCACAATTCTTTTCAAAAATCAATCTTCGTTCTGGATATCATCAGCTGGAGATTAAAACTGAGGATATTCCAAAGACTGCCTTTAGAGCTCAGTACGGGCATTATGAATTCTTAGTCATGTCTTTTGGATTGACTAATGCTCCTGCGACTTTCATGGATATGATGAACCGAGTATTCAAGGATTATTTGGATCAGTTCGTTGTTGTTTTTATTGATGACATCCTCATATATTCCAAAAGTCGTGAAGATCATGAGCACCATTTGAAGCTGGTACTCCAAAGGCTTCGTGAAAATAAGTTATATGCCAAGTTGAAGAAATATGAGTTCTGGCTTGAGGAAGTAGCATTTCTTGGGCACGTGGTGTCAAAACATGGAGTATCTGTTGACTTGGCGAAGATTAAAGCAATACAAAGTTGGGAACAACTGAAGTCGGTGACCGAAGTACGTAGCTTTCTGGGCTTAGCTGGTTATTATCGGAGATTCATGGAAGAATTTTCTCGAATCGCTACTCCATTAACTTAGCTGACTCGGAAAGATATCAAATTCGTATGGAGCGAGGAATGCAAGAAGAGTTTTCAATAGCTTAAGAGGAGACTCATTTCAGCACCTGTTTTGACCATACCATCTGGTTCGGATGGATTTGTTATCTACAGCGATGCTTTAGGCAAAGAGCTAGGATGTGTTCTCATGCAACGTGGGAAAGTCATAGCCTATCCCTCACGACAACTTAAAGAATATGAGAGGAATTATCCTACTCATGATCTAGAGTTGGCAGCAGTCGTTTTTGTGCTAAAGATCTGGAGGCACTATCTATATGGGGAGAAAGTGGAGATATATTTAGACCATAAAAGCCTCAAATATTTCTTCACTCAAAAAGAACTCAACATACGGCAACGAAGTTGGCTCGAGCTGTTGAAAGACTACGACCATACCATTCAATACCATCCTGGAAAAGTGAACGTGGTAGCCGACGCATTGAGTAGAAGATCATATGCGGGAACAAGTGCGATGTTGTCAACGCAAAGGCCCATTTGGTGTGATTTACAAAAGATGAAGATAGAATTCAAGACTCCGGAGACCCATGCAATAATGTCAAGTATACGTATATAACCAACTTTAATCGAAAAAGTTAAAGTTGCTCAAGCCACAGACCCGGAGCTGATGCATATGAAGAAGAAAGTGCAAGAAGGTGCTATTCCAGAAGCAAGAATCGATGAAGAAGGAATACTTCGAGTACACTCCAGACTTTGTGTTCTTAACAATTCTGATTTGAAGTACAAGATCATGATGGAGGCACATAATACACCGTTTGCAATTCATCCTGGAAGTACAAAATGTATCGTGATCTTCGACATACATTTTGGTGGAACAATATGAAGAGAGAGATTGCAAAGTTTATCTCGAGGTGTTTAACTTGGCAACATGTAAAGGCGGAGCATCAAGTGCCAAAGGGTCCATTGCAACCACTTGAGATTCCGAAATGGAAGCGGGAACATATTACCATGGATTTCGTTATGGGTCTTCCCACGGTTTCTCAAGGCATAAATGTTATTTGGGTTATTATTGATAGATTAACCAAGTCTGCTCATTTCTTGCCGATACGGGAGACTTATTCCCTTGAACGTCTTGCTCATATGTATGTAAATGAGATTGTGAGATTGCATGGCATGCCAGTATCCATAGTTTCGGATCGTGACCCAAGATTCACTTCAAGATTTTTGGTTAGCTTGCAAAAAGCTATGGGCACAGATTTACGATTTAGTTCAGCATACCATCCTCAAACGGACGGACAATCAGAGAAGATTATTCAAACTCTTGAAGATCTATTAAAACTATGTGTCTTAGACTTCAAAGGGAGTTGGGATAAGTATTTACCATTGGTGGAATTCTCTTACAATAACAGTTATCAGGCAAGTATAGGTGTGGCTCCATTCGAAGCATTATATGGACGAAAGTGTCGCTCTCCAATATGTTGGGATGAGGTAGGTGAAGCAACATTGTTGGGACCCGAGTTGGTACGTATGACTACAGAAAAGATCCAAATGATTCGACAACGTATACAAATGGCACAAGATCGACAAAAGAGTTATGCGGATCTTCATCAAAAGGATGTGGAATTTGATATTGGGGATCATGTATTGTTACGTGTTGCTCCATGGAAGAGAGTTACAAGATTCAGGAAGAGAGGAAAGCTCAATCCATGATTTATTGGTTCATTTCAGATTCTTGACCGAGTTGGAAATGTGTCTTATAGACTCGCGTTACCTCCAAGTATGTCTCGTGTTCATAATGTTTTTCATATATCCGTGCTTCGTAAATATGTGAAAGACCCAAACCACGTCATTGAGTTAGAACCGGACGATATAGCTGAAGACTTAGCGTACGAAGAGGTACCTGTCAAGATCTTGGATAGGAAAGAGCATGTCCTACGCACAAAGGTCATACCACAAGTTAAAGTTTTATGGAGGAACCATGCCATTGAGGAAATGACCTGGGAGTTGGAAACGGAAGTAAAAGCGAGGTATCCTCATCTTTTCGAAACACCAGGTACGTACGTCAATTTTGAGGACGAAATTTCATAAGGAGGGGAGGTTGTAAGACCCCAAATTATTAATAAATGAAATTTAATTTCCTCTATTTATTATTTTGAAATAGTAAGGGTTGAATTGATTAATGAGGTTAGTTATGGGTAAAATGCGTAAATATTTTAAATAAGCAAGTGGTTATAAAATATTCATTGTTGTCGGAGAATATTCGTTTGGTCGTGGAATATTCGTACGACGGCGCAGTCTTTTGTGGGCCCCATAACGGAAAGCGATTGGATGAAGAAAATGACAAGTATAAGTTATTTATAAATAACAGCATAGTTGTTACCGTTAATACTGTTGGAATACCCGGTGGTTAAAACACAGTAATACGTGTTGTTGCACAGTAGCACACGGTATTGCACCAATTATGGATTCTTACGTAAGAAGGCACTGCTCAATAATTGTTACAGTAATTACTGTTCAGTATTTTATTAATTCAATAATTGTTGCGTTGATATTTTATATTACTGTTATTTCAATAATTGTCACTACACAGTATTTTCCATTATCGAAGCAATAATTCATATTGTCTGAATAATATTATTAGATAACATTATTGGCAATATCTAGAAAGTTCTGTCTAAGAAAAGGTTTGATCATCTAATTGCGCGTCAGTAAGGAGAAATCTCTATTGGAAAACCCCCTCTTTTCTGGGAACTGCCTGATTGTCAGTATTGTGATTCAGTAATATTATTTGTGAATAATTAATTATTGATTTATATGAAGAGGAAAATATTCATTTTATGTGGATATAGATGGATAAAATTTTTAAAGTGACCTGTCGACGTCGGGATTTTTAGATGTCCCCTTCCGTTACTTGTTCTTTGGTGTTCTCATTTTAGGTGAGATTTGTTTGAAAAAACAAGTGAAAAAGGTCCGACATGTATAATGTCGATGATGGACTGTTAAGAGTCGCCAGTTAGTTTTTTAAAAGGTTGTACCAACACAACCGAGAAAAGGTTTGCACATTGACCCAGTGATGTGACACTGTTATACGGGTCGGTGAAACCGAGATTCATTTAGGGTCCGGGGACTTGGTTATGCGGGGGGAAGATGTTAGGCACCCCCCGATATCCGTATTACCATGGTGACCGCCTCTTTTCAAGAAACTATTATCTGAATGTGTGTGTGTGTGTGAGTCAATGTGCTGTTATTTGAAAGTGGTACGAGGCCTCGTTCGCACCTATATACGCAGGGTTTGAATTTATGTAAAAATTTAATTTTAGCAAGATATGGCAGTGATATTTTATAAAAGAGGTTTTTCAAACCCTGACGCTCAATAGTAATTGAGGCCTTTTGCACTCCCATTTTATTAAATGCGCGGCTTGGTTGATTTTATTTGACGGCTGCGAAGCATCCGTATGAAAATAATGTACAAAACAATGCTGACTTCCTCGTGGGTATGGAAACCATCTGAGATAATTCAGACACCGCAGAATAATTTATAAGCTGCTTACAGCTGAAAATGTCCATCACGGGAACCGAATCTAGATCCAATGGGATGAATCTGTGATCACATGATTCCTAGGCTCACATGATACCGCAATTTGTATGAAAGCAGTAAGCAGGTATATATATATATATATAAAAGCCGTAAATATATATATATATACAGACATGATCACCAACCACGAAGAACCTCCATGGGGGATCAGAAATGTAAAGAAAGCTGTTAAAAGCCATCAACCGCCACGGAGGAAACTCTAGGCGGGACAAAACGTAGATAAAGCTGTAAAAACGGTCAACCACCACGAAGTAAACTCCAGGTGGGACGAAATGTAAATATATATATATATATATATATATATATATATATATATATATATATATATATATGTGTATATATAAGCATGTAAACGCACCAGATATAAAATCCAGGCTCACCGAATAGAGTTCGATAACAGTTCATATATATAAGTATATATATATATATATATAAAAGTGAGTAAACACACCGATATAAAATCCGGGCTCATTGAACGGAGTTCGACCACAGTTTATATATATATATATATATATATATATATATATATATATATATATATATATATATATATATATATATATATATATATATATATATATATATAAGAAAGCAATTAAACGCACCAAACCGAAGTTTAGGCTCATCGAACAAAGTTCGACACACAGTTAATATATATAAGTATATATATATTAAAGCAATAAACGCACCAAATCGAAGTTTAGGCTCAATCGAACAAAGTCCGATACACAGTTCATATATATAAAAATATATATATAGAAAAGCAAATAAACGCTCCAGACCGAAGTCTAGGCTCAACCGAGGTATAACTCGGTAATGTTAGTTAATATATATGTAAATATATATGTAAGATATATATATATATATATATATATATATATATATATATATATATATATATATATATATATATATATATATATATATATAGACTGAAATGAAACCACGGACCGAAGTCCGGGTAAAAGCAAGCAACACGACTCTCAACGTGTAGAAGGGTGTGTGCAAAAATGAAGAGAAAGACTCTAAAGTGTGTGAGAAGGCTTACAGTGGGCTGCCAAAAAAGACTTCTATATCTTTAGAGTGAGTAAACACAGACTTGTGTAGGTATAAAAGAGGCTTTATATGAGCTCACAGGTGTTTAAAGTGGAAAAATACACTATATGACAAGTGTAGAGCGAATTCTGCAGGGTTTTCCTGTCTTTTTTCTCTTAAAAATCAGCACCCCAAGCCTCTTATTCATAGGCAAAAGGTTCCGCAGGTGTACCAGAGGCGGGTCGGGTCGGCCCGGTTTGGTCGGGTCGTCTCGAAGTACGTGTACGCAGGCACTGTAATGTCCACTCGGTTTTTCTGAAGTGCAATCTGGGCATCCGTTTGAGGTATACATGACCTATTTTGGACCGCCGTTGTCGAGAGTTTGTATGATGGCATAGGATTAGAGTTTGTACGAAGTCTTTGAAGATGGGACGGTGCCCTCCGGTCTTCAAGCTTCAACTTTCATCTGTTACCCCGCACAATAGCAACTCGGGATTAGTTAGCCTTGTGGGCCGTTGTTGCGTAGATGTGTTGAGACGACTTGGTGTGGCATCGTGTTGGTCAGATGACGATGTTTCCCCTTACCGGTGTTATTACCGAGTTGGGTCGATAAAGCAGACGTTGCTCAGCTTCGCTGGGATTGGACTGCTGCAATTGGTTGAAAGTCCTCATTGTCATCTTTGAGGTGTGTCTGTCTTCCCGATGTCATTGCCGGGCTGATACAGTGTATCTCGTTATGAGCGCCAAGATTGAAGCTGGTTGCATGTGACAACCCGAGAATTTAGATAATTATTAAAATCCTAAAATGATGGATTAAAGGTTATAACATTAACCTAGACAGAAAATAAGTGTATGGAATTGACGTTTCTGTGAAGGAATTTTAAGGATTTCAAAATTTTTAAGAAGAACCTATATGGTTTCTTAATTGAATGAGAATAAAGAAATATGGGTTACAAAATTTCAAAACCCTAACAATGAATTAATATGTACTTGAAGAAATATCGAGAATAAGGTATTACGATACCTGTAAATTCAATATGAACTGAATAGTCTAAGAAATGTTATATAAGTACATATGGAAATTTTAGTAAGGAGATAAGATTTCACATGAAGAGATGTTATAAGGTTAAACGAAGATGAGTATATGTATAGAAATATATATACTTAGTAAGGTGCTATATATATTTTAGCAAGAGGAATGATGAATTAAGTTATTGATATAAGGATCAAGATAAAACTATGTTAGTAATTAACATAGCTTGAACGTTGGCCTTGAATGGCAAATAAGAATTTGGATAAGTATAAAGTCGTTAGTTAATACGATTAGCAATAAGAAAGGAGTAATTTAAAACTCAAAATTTGAGTTAGAGATAGAATTTTGAAGCATGGAATGCTCGGTTGCGTCCGGAACGTCAAGTTTAGTCAGAATGGATAGTAAACACAAAATGTGTAATGGTTGACTTTTGGTCAAAGTCAATAGTTGACTTTTTATGGAGAAAAGTCAAAATTAGTGTGAGAAGTGAAAGATGTTATATGAATAATGATATAATATTTAATATTATACCAAATGATGTAAAGCTAAAATATGAGATGAGATCCAATATGTAGATATGAATATTGGTATCAAAGTAGTTAGTAAATTAAATTCATATTTGAATAAGTGATTGAATATATTAAATTATATATTGTTTGAAAACAATTTATGGAGAGGATGCGAAAATTAAATTTAAGTATACAATATGAATTTTATAACTTGAATAAGTTATTATGTATGAGAATTAAATAACCTTAATGGTTATTGTTATTTAGTGATTCTAGTATTTAAATATATACTAGTAACCTAATTTAAGAGAATTGTGGAGCATGTCATAATTTATTTAATGATTATGTGAGTAAGTGAATACGAATATTATGTGATGGCAAATAAAAGAAATTAGCATGATCCTAATTATATATTAGGAATGAAGAATTAAATAACTTAAGGGTTATGAGATGAGAGAATTATGGTATTTATAATATATACTAATTTTAAGAGATTTATTTTATACATCTCAGTTAATTAATTTTATAACCTAATTAAGGGCATGTAAGTCTAATTGGGTTAAGAAATTAAATGTACTTGGGTAAGAATTTATATTTAAATTGAGTACATAGAAACCCTAATGAAATGAGTAGGGTAAGATGAAATTTAGTGTAATGGATCATATTAATTTTATGGCCTAAACATTTTAGCTAGGAAGTCCAAATATTTTATTTGGAAAAGCCAAAGGAATTAAGTTTTAAGCTCAAGCGAGCCAATTGTTAAGGAACATGTGGAAGAGATAATATTAAAAGTATTGGCCTATGTAAATTTCATGGCCCAAGAAATTAAATATAAAGTCCAAAAGATTATTTATGGAAAGCCCAAATTATTATGGGTGGGACAAATAATGGATGATGTTATTTGTTATGGCCCAAAGAATTAAAGTTAGTAGCCAAAAGAATTAAAAGTTTGACCCAACATTTAACCCATTGGGAGAGGGGCCTTTGTCATTTGATATACTAAATAAGAGTTAAAACAAAAATCAACTTTGGCCAATCTTTATCCACATGGCCGGACATGGAGAAGAGAAGGGAAAGAGGGAATGAATGTAATAATTACTTACTTTATTAGGTGGCTAACTCCTCCTTATGTGGCATTGCTTTATTGAACCAACACTTTGTTCTCTCTTGTAAACAATCATTTAGTGGTTAGAAAGAGAGTGAATTGATGTGAGTAATTAAATGCCACTTGGCCGGATTTGAAGGAGAGAAAAAGAAGGGAGTGCATGTCATCATTCTAAGCCACAAGTTTGCAAAAGATAATTACAAACTTAGCTAGGTGTCATTTATTTAAGGAGCCACATGATTCAATAATAATCCACATGCTATGTAATGATTATTACTAGAGAGAGAGAATTAGTGGAGAAATATGGAGAAGATAAGGCCACTTGGCCGGATAAGAAAAGAAGGAAAAAGATAAGAAGAAAAGAAGATAAGAGAAGAAAAGAAGATAAGAGAAGAAAGAGAAAGAGGAAAAGAAAGAAAGAGAGAGAAATAGAGAGAAGCAAGAGAGAGAGAGAAAGAAGTGGTTCGGCAGCCATGGGGGAGGGGAAGGGAAGTTTTTGATAAGTCATCAAAACTCCATAGCCATCCATGGAAGAAGAAGAAGGAGAGCATGTGAACAAAAAGGTATAAACCCCTTTTGTTTATATAATTTTTGATTATTGTAAATCAAACTTTGAATCTATGTTTTTAAACTCAAAAACCTTAGATCTATATGTTTATGAGTGTTTAATATTTAGATCTACCCATATTGGGTGTTGATTTAGTTGGAAATCGAAAATAAAGAAAAGTGATTTTCTAGTTTTTAAGCTCTAAAATTTCTATGTACTTTGGATTTCCACCGTATTAATTCTATAGCTTCTTTTTGCGATCCGTCAAAGGGAGGTGCTAGATATACGTATTAACTACTAAACTCAAGTGGTAGCACTCAAAAATGTTGAGTACACAAGTTGTAGTGACTGTTTTACCAAAAACAGTTTTGTGTTTTAAGGAAAAATGGACTGTTTTGGACAGTCAAAGAGTAGGGGTAGTTTGGTCATTTTTCGGACATATAAAAATTCTGGAAAATTTTGGGAGTATACTATGATAAGTTATCTAACATCTCCAAGTGGAATCACTGAAAAAGGAGTTGTAGATTTCCGTATGGAAAATATTTAATAAAGCACGAAAACCTGCAAAATGGCATTTAGCTTCTGCCCAAATTTTTAAAAGGGCATTTTCGGCAACTTAAAATGTGAGAAAAATTCTGGCCTTTTGGGACATGAAAATATATGATATCAAGTACCTTGTGTCCAAAAATGAGCTCATTCCGAGTTAAAATGAGCAAGTTATGACCATTTCAATTTCTGTGATTTTCCGACGAAAATCGCTATAACCGGAGTTCTATAACTCCGATGGCCACGAAATTTAAACTGGAGTGTCACGTTAACATGTATAAGATTGTGCCAAGAGATGGCAATTTCTGGAGTTAAGCACGACGTAGCTAATTTCTTAAGGAATTAACTAAAAATGATTTTTAAAAAAATACCAAAGGAAGTTGGAAAATTTTGGAAAAATACTTTTTGTGTATGAAATATGTGTATGCATGTTTGTACAAAGGATAGAAAAATAATAAGTTGATTTGGTATTTTCGTGCTCGGATATGGAATCCAGCTTGCTGGATTAGAAAATCTGATGAATCCAGCTTGCTGGATTGAAAAGAAGTTTACTGAATTGAAAATATGTTGAATCCAGCTTGCTGGATTGCAATCTAGTTGCTGGATTTGTAATCTAGTTGGCTGGATTGCAGTTTGGCTTGCTGAATTGGAAATTTGTTGAATCTAGGTTGCTGGATTCTGTATCCAGTCTGCTGGATTGGCAATTTGGTTGTTAAATTTAGAATCCAGGTTGTTGGATTAGTATTTGACTTATTAGAGTATAAAGAAGAACTTATAAGGTATAAGATTAAGTGTTTAATCATAATGAATATGACACAGTGATTGAAAAATTATCCAAAAATGATAATAATATCGATGTGTTAGGATGTTATCTAATATTTGATTAAGTGTTAGATAAGCTATTGACAAAGTAATTGTATTATGATACAAAGTAGAAAATTGCTGATTTAAAGACCAATCTTATTATTAATGATAGGTCTTACCAAAAGAAGTTAACTTAAACTACGTAGCAGTAGTCAACGAATCAGGCAAGTTTTCCTTAACTCAAACTTGAGTTGTATGTTCAAAGCATGTTAATGAATAATTGTTGTTAATTATTCACGTCTATATTGATTATTGATTCGCACATTGTGCAAATTGTAAATGTTCATCAGGTATGAAAGGCTGATCACCTTCATTACCATTTGGTTCAGTTAATCTGTTCATGTTTATGCTTGACCATTCATTTTTATTGACTTGGTCGTTCAGCTAAGAAAATTTGTTCATGCTCTTTCACAATGTTTATATTGTTGAAAGTTAGCTAGCTTATTGTTCAATTCTTTCAATCATGATATATCTTTATTGAATTTAAACTTGCTGGGCAAATTTGATGCTCACCCTTGCTATATCATGATAAAAATTTTCAGATTAAGATGAAAGCTCGAGTAAAGACAGAAGCAAAGTCAAAGTGCAAGATTAAATTACATTGCAGTTAGATCTATTAAATTTTCTGACGAAAATAGTATTGTAAATCTTCTAAGATATTGAAGGTATGTATTAAGTTAAGGTTGTAGACCTTGGGAATGATGTATAAAAGTTTAATGTATAAACAATTTATGTTTATATCTTTCGCAATAGTTATAGAAATAGTATACTAGATCCTTGGTGATTAGTACCGGGATTTGGGGATGCTACAGTTGGTATCAGAGCTGTAGGTTATAAACCTTAGGTAGGTGTACCTTAGGATATAACCGCGGAGAGATGATAAGTAATAAACTCGAATAGAGTTTAAGCGATAAGAGATGAATTTTTGGAAATTCATTATTAAGTAAAGAGAAAGATAATTAAGATTCAAATAAGAATCTTGAAGAGCTATAAGGATAAGAATCCGGAGTTACCTTACTCCAATAATAGAGATAAAAAGTGATAATAAATAGACTATGTCTATAAGATGAGAAGTGTTATTAAAATCATAATATACTATGATTAAAGAGAAGAATAAGAAGATCGTAAAATAAAACGATCATAAGTATAAGGAGAAATGATTACGAAATAAGATCACGACGTGATCAGATTAAATCGTTGAATAACATAAGATATGTAAGTGATTGGAATGATATAGCTTGACGCTATAAAGAGAATGTACTATGAAATGGTACGATGTAAACTCAGAAAAGAGTGGCAAATGTTAAGATACGGATTAAAGAAAATTCGTATTAAGAAAAGAGAAAGTAAGAATGGTGTGGGTTTTCAATTGAGGACTCAAGTCAGCAGCTGAGTTGTATGATTTCTTGTATGGGCAGGGAATTTGTACTTGGTTTTAGAATCACTTAGCTTCCTGGTCGATATAGTGGTTAGGTTGACCGATTCTTTGTATGGGCGGGGAATTGTTCGCTTAGCTTCCTATATTGATTAGTGGCTGAGTTTGGTTTGACAACCACTTAGTTTCTTACATTGATAATCATTGGAACCTAATGTCGCGCTATTTGCTATATGCATGTGGATAAGGTGATTCTTTTCTCATGTGTATAACGAATTGGTAGAGAATATAAGATTAAGTACGAGTTCTTAAAACTCATACTTATGGTACGTTCGTGACTCATAATTATATGAAATGTTTATGAACCCCTCAGCGAATGGACGCCAAAGGTCTGACTAGGACAAGTTCTTAAACTCATATGATTGTGGAAAGTTCCTGAACTCATAATGTGTGGTAAGTTTGATGAACTGGGTATAGTTAAGTTGTGAATGTAGAATTGAGGATGATAGAAATAGATAGACTTATTAAGAAATGGATCAGTAGAGAAATTGAAGTTGATGATGGAAGCATAGGTATTCCAAATCTTCTAGCTATGCTAGACTTCGAAGTTTTTGACATCAAGCTAAATACGCACTATGTGCCTTTTTGAAAATGAATTTTTATTCTCAACTCCTGGTGACCCTTGTGTATGCATGGACTTTGGGCCATCTACACCTCGTTACCTGTTGAGACGATAAAAAAATGATTTTCAAAGATTTTTGAACGGTTTAAAGAAGAGTCTATGCTAATTGATTCGGCTAGACAAAAAAATGATTTGAGATGTCAAAATGTATTTTTATATCATTAATGCATCATGCAACCTGGTGCAAAGATGATAAAAATGATGGAGTTATCAATGCAGAATTACTTAGTGTCGGATGTGATCTAAAGATCGTCAGCCCACTATAGTATGATGTAGTATGACAAAGGCACACAATGACGGAATCCTCAAACGGACTGTAAATACAGTGCGGTATCATGACGTCATAAAATGATTTTCAGAATTTTAAAGAAAAGTTAAGTGCCAATTAAATTTGGACAGAAACATGTTTCGATTGAAATTCGAATTATTGGTATGCGTCTAAGCTATTTGATTCAGCGAGACAAATGTTTATGGAATTCAAAGTATTATTTGAAAGCTTATGCCGAACCAAATTGTTTTGGTGCGGAATCTTATGGTGAGTCTGAGGTGAATAACCCTAAAAATGGGGATATACTAATTGGATAAAATATTTCAATCTAAGAACGCATATAGTCGTTCCGATTACTAAGGTACAACAGACTGATCCTCTAAAGTACCCGCATCGGTAGTTTACCTTCTTTGTGATTGTAAACATACCAAATATAAAATATTTCAGAGGTAGAGTACCTTTCTTTCGTAATTGAAAGAGGTAGCAGGTAGAAATATCCCTAAACCTCAAAGTTCATGATTTTTATGATCCCTCAGGCAGATATGAAAATTTTTAAACTCTTTAGAGTAATGTTGTGGTAGAAGGTGATGATGGATATGAAAAATTGTGAACTCGTTGTGTACGAGTAGAATCTGAGATGATTGAATAAAGGTTATTATGACAACCTAGTTTTGCTGAATGTTTAGAAGATGTAAACTCCTAGTGAGTAGTTATGGTGAAATGTGATAATAGATGAGAAATCCTCAAAGGAGAAAATTGTAAAGGTTAAGTTAAAAACCTAGTTTTGATCAAGAGAATAAGCAGAGATTAGTATGCTTTAATTTCGGGGACGAAATTCTTAGAAGAAGGAGTGAATGTGACAACGCGAGAATTTAGATAATTATTAAAATCCTAAAATGATGGATTAAAGGTTATAACATTAACCTAGACAGAAAATAAGTGTATGGAATTGACGTTTCTGTGAAGGAATTTTAAGGATTTCAAAATTTTTAAGAAGAACCTATATGGTTTCTTAATTGAATGAGAATAAAGAAATATGGGTTACAAAATTTCAAAACCCTAGAAATGAATTAATATGTACTTGAAGAAATATCGAGAATAAGGTATTACGATACCTGTAAATTCAATATGAACTGAATAGTCTAAGAAATGTTATATAAGTACATATGGAAATTTTAGTAAGGAGATAAGATTTCACATGAAGAGATGTTATAAGGTTAAACGAAGATGAGTATATGTATAGAAATATATATACTTAGTAAGGTGCTATATATATTTTAGCAAGAGGGATTATGAATTAAGTTATTGATATAAGGATCAAGATAAAACTATGTTAGTAATTAACATAGCTTGAACGTTGGCCTTGAATGGCAAATAAGAATTTGGATAAGTATAAAGTCGTTAGTTAATACGATTAGCAATAAGAAAGGAGTAATTTAAAACTCAAAATTTGAGTTAGAGATATAATTTTGAAGCATGGACTGCTCGGTTGCGTCCGGAACGTCAAGTTTAGTCAGAATGGACAGTAAACACAAAATGTGTAATGGTTGACTTTTGGTCAAAGTCAATAGTTGACTTTTTATGGAGAAAAATCAAAATTAGTGTGAGAAGTGAAAGATGTTATATGAATAATGATATAATATTTAATATTATACCAAATGATGTAAAGCTAAAATATGA
Organism: Panax notoginseng; assembly: GCA_016801055.1. Classification (NCBI taxonomy): domain Eukaryota; kingdom Viridiplantae; phylum Streptophyta; class Magnoliopsida; order Apiales; family Araliaceae; genus Panax; species Panax notoginseng. Next base: position 33,301,364 of record CM029017.1, read on the forward strand.
GATGAGATCCAATATGTAGATATGAATATTGGTATCAAAGTAGTTAGTAAATTAAATTTATATTTGAATAAGTGATTGAATATATTAAATTATATATTGTTTGAAAACAATTTATGGAGAGGATGAGAAAATTAAATTTAAGTATACAATATGAATTTTATAACTTGAATAAGTTATTATGTATGAGAATTAAATAACCTAAATGGTTATTGTTATTTAGTGATTCTAGTATTTAAATATATACTAGTAACCTAATCTAAGAGAATTGTGGAGCATGTCATAATTTATTTAATGATTATGTGAGTAAGTGAATACGAATATTATGTGATGACAAATAAAAGAAATTAGCATGATCCTAATTATATATTATGAATGGAGAATTAAATAACTTAAGGGTTATGGGATGAGAGAATTATGGTATTTATAATATATACTAATTTTAAGAGATTTATTTTATACATCTCAGTTAATTAATTTTATAACCTAATTAAGGGCATGTAAGTCTAATTGGGTTAAGAAATTAAATGTACTTGGGTAAGAATTTATATTTAAATTGAATACATAGAAACCCTAATGAAATGAGTAGGGTAAGATGAAATTTAGTGTAATGGATCATATTAATTTTATGGCCCAAACATTTTAGCTAGGAAGTCCAAATATTTTATTTGGAAAAGCCAAAGGAATTAAGTTTTAAGCTCAAGCGAGCCAATTGTTAAGAAACATGTGGGAGAGATAATATTAAAAGTATTGGACTATGTAAATTTCATGGCCCAAGAAATTAAATATAAAGTCCAAAAGATTATTTATGGAAAGCCCAAATTATTATGGGTGGGACAAATAATGGATGATGTTATTTGTTATGGCCCAAAGAATTAAAGTTAGTAGCCAAAAGAATTAAAAGTTTGACCCAACATTTAACCCATTGGGAGAGGGGCCTTTTTGTCATTTGATATACTAAATAAGAGTTAAAACAAAAAGCAACTTTGGCCAATCTTTAGCCACATGGCCGGACATGGAGAAGAGAAGGGAAAGAGGGAATGAATGTAATAATTACTTACTTTATTAGGTGGCTAACTCCTCCTTATGTGTCATTGCTTTATTGAACCAACACTTTGTTCTCTCTTGTAAACAATCATTTAGTGGTTAGAAAGAGAGTGAATTGATGTGAGTAATTAAAGGCCACTTGGCCGGATTTGAAGGAGAGAAAAAGAAGGGAGTGCATGTCATCATGCTAAGCCACAAGTTTGCAAAAGATAATTACAAACTTAGCTAGGTGTCATTTATTTAAGGAGCCACATGATTCAATAATAATCCACATGCTATGTAATGATTATTACTAGAGAGAGAGAATTAGTGGAGAAATATGGAGAAGATAAGGTCACTTGGCCGGATAAGAAAAGAAGGAAAAAGATAAGAAGAAAAGAAGATAAGAGAAGAAAAGAAGATAACAGAAGAAAGAGAAAGAGGAAAAGAAAGAAAGAGAGAGAAATAGAGAGAAGCAAGAGAGAGAGAGAAAGAAGTGGTTCGGCAGCCATGGGGGAGGGGAAGGGAATTTTTTGATAAGTCATCAAAACTCCATAGCCATCCATGGAAGAAGAAGAAGGAGAGCATGTGAACAAAAAGGTATAAACCCCTTTTGTTTATATAATTTTTGATTATTATAAATCAAACTTTGAATCTATGTTTCTAAACTCAAAAACCTTAGATCTATATGTTTATGAGTGTTTAATGTTTAGATCTACCCATATTGGGTGTTGATTTAGTTGGAAATCGAAAATAAAGAAAAGTGATTTTCTAGTTTTATAAGCTCTAAAATTTCTATGTACTTTGGATTTCCACCGTTTTAAATCTATAGCTTCTTTTTGCGATCCGTCAAAGGGAGGTGCTAGATATACGTGTTAACTACTAAACCCAAGTGGTAGCACTCAAAAATGTTGAGTACACAAGTTGTAGTGACTGTTTTACCAAAAACAGTTTTGTGTTTTAAGGAAAAATGGACTGTTTTGGACAGTCAAAGAGTAGGGGTAGTTTGGTCATTTTTTGGACATGTAAAAATTCTGGAAAATTTTGGGAGTATACTATGATAAGTTATCTAACATCTCCAAGTGGAATCACTGAAAAAGGAGTTGTAGATTTCCGTATGGAAAATATTTAATAAAGCACGAAAAACTGCAAAATGGCATTTAGCTTCTGTCCAAATTTTTAAAAGGGCATTTTCGGCAACTTAAAGTGTGAGAAAAATTCTGGCCTTTTGGGACATGAAAATATATGATATCAAGTACCTTGTGTCCAAAAATGAGCTCATTCCGAGTTAAAATGAGCAAGTTATGACCATTTCAATTTCTGTGATTTTCTGACAAAAATCGCTATAACCGGAGTTCTATAACTCCGATGGCCACGAAATTTAAACTGGAGTGTCACGTTAACATGTATAAGATTGTGCCAAGAGATGGGAATTTCTGGAGTTAAGCACGACGTAGCTAATTTCTTAAGGAATTAACTAAAAATGATTTTTAAAAAAATACCAAAGGAAGTTGGAAAATTTTGGAAAAATACTTTTTGTGTATGAAATATGTGTATGCATGTTTGTACAAAGGATAGAAAAATAATAAGTTGATTTGGTATTTTCGTGCTCGGATATGGAATCCAGTTTGCTGGATTAGAAAATCTGATGAATCCAGCTTGCTGGATTGAAAAGAAGTTTACTGAATTGAAAATATGTTGAATCCAGCTTGCTGGATTGCAATCTAGTTGCTGGATTTGTAATCTAGTTGGCTGGATTGCAGTTTGGCTTGCTGGATTGGAAATTTGTTGAATCCAGGTTGCTGGATTCTGTATCCAGTCTACTGGATTGGCAATTTGGTTGTTAAATTTAGAATCCAGGTTGTTGGATTAGTATTTGACTTATTAGAGTATAAAGAAGAACTTATAAGGTATAAGATTAAGTGTTTAATCATAATGAATATGACACAGTGATTGAAAAATTATCCAAAAATGATAATAATACCGATGTGTTAGGATGTTATCTAATATTTGATTAAGTGTTAGATAAGCTATTGACAAAGTAATTGTATTATGATACAAAGTAGAAAATTGCTGATTTAAAGACCAATCTTATTATTAATGATAGGTCTTACCAAAAGAAGTTAACTTAAACTGCGTAGCAGTAGTCAACGAATCAGGCAAGTTTTCCTTAACTCAAACTTGAGTTGTATGTTCAAAGCATGTTAATGAATAATTGTTGTTAATTATTCACGTCTATATTGATTATTGATTCGCACATTGTGCAAATTGTAAATGTTCATCAGGTATGAAAGGCTGATCACCTTCATTACCATTTGGTTCAGTTAATCTGTTCATGTTTATGCTTGACCATTCATTTTTATTGACTTGGTCGTTCAGCTAAGAAAATTTGTTCATGCTCTTTCACAATGTTTATATTGTTGAAAGTTAGCTAGCTTATTGTTCAATTCTTTCAATCATGATATATCTTTATTGAATTTAAACTTGCTGGGCAAATTTGATGCTCACCCTTGCTATATCATGATAAAAATTTTCAGATTAAGATGAAAGCTCGAGTAAAGACAGAAGCAAAGTCAAAGTGCAAGATTAAATTACATTGCAGTTAGATCTATTAAATTTTCTGATGAAAATAGTATTGTAAATCTTCTAAGATATTGAAGGTATGTATTAAGTTAAGGTTGTAGACCTTGGGAATGATGTATAAAAGTTTAATGTATAAACAATTTATGTTTATATCTTCCGCAATAGTTATAGAAATAGTATACTAGATCCTTGGTGATTAGTACCGGGATTTGGGGATGCTACATTGCACTTGTAACAAGCATTTTCGGGATTAATGCCGAAACTGCTTTCCTTGGGGCTATCACCAAGGTTGGAGGCTATTCCCATGTTTAGGGATGAGACTGGATACCTCGGGGTTATCTCTGAGATTAATCTGTCTTCTCCGGTGTGTGTTCCGGTATTGATCTGTATGCCTCGGGGTTCTCCAAGATTGGAACGATTACTCCCAGATTGCGATCTGGGGTTGATGCTGAACCTCCGATAGTATCCGGTATGGTTGTGGATTGTCTGTCAGGGTTCTCTCATAAAAGACGAATCTGCCCTCCTGCAATGTTAGTGTCAGTAGTACAGAAAATTTCGAGTGTCTACAGATGCCCCTCTTTATCATACTCATGCATGGCGATGCATGGGTAGGATAAAGAATCCTAGACACTTGAAACGTAATAAGACGAACATGGTACTATGGATAACAACATAATGTAGATGTATGATGCATGTGTACGGGGTTGTAGCCCAACACGCTGAGGATAATTGCTGGCTCCCTGTTGCTTCAATCGGGGATTGGCAATGATGACCAGATTTGATGTATAATATGAGTCTGTCAGGATGTTGATGTTAGAGTTATCATCAAATTCCTGGATAAGGACTGGATCCTACAGAGGTACCTCTTATCTGTAAGAGATCTGTGGAGATAAAGCTTGATCTATTTAAGGATGTGTATAACATATTCCATCATCCATCCTCCTTGATGACAATCTCCTGGTTTGTATCGTCAGGACATGTTCGGGTTCTGTTGGAGTTACTGCCAACATCAAATGCTGTCAGGGATGCCTGACCTTCGTTGACGTGTATTTCACCGATATGTGAATCAACGGTTGAAAAATCCTATGGGATATACTGTCAAGGTTGCTTGACTTCCACTGTTGTGTAGATCAACGGAGCATTGCGTTGTGACCCCCGCCGGGGAATATGGGTAATCGGGTGGTAAGAACCCCGAATGGCTCCAGAGCTCTGATAGGTCTAACCCACTATCGGTTGGAATGATGTCAAGGCTGCTTGACCTTCATTGATGTGTGTGTCAACGGCTTGAATGTACGTGGTAATCCCCTGCCATAAATTCATGTTGCAAACCCCTCGGGAGATCTACTAGGGACGTATGTATTGATCGAACCACTGTGTATGCTCTGATGGGTTTACTTGTCATCGGCTGAGATAATGTCAAGGCTGCTTGACCTTCGTTGATTTGTGTGTCAACGGATGAACACGTGTTGTAACCCCTGCCGGGGATCTACGTTGTAAACCCCGTCGGGGACTCACGTTGTAACCCCCGTCGGGGACTCACGTTGTAACCCCCGTTGGGGATCTACGTTGTAACCCCCGTCGGGGGCCTAGGTTGACACGGATGATGATCCTGAGAAAGCAGCATTGGACCTGCGTACGATATTGCCGAGCTTGACTGAGATCATTTGAGATCACTGGTATAGTGTACCCTGTGTGTGGGCGAATACCAATGCGTAATGTACCGATTCAAAGTCTCATCAGAGAAGACTAGGATTGTATGCAGTTTTGCTCAATCGCGTGGTGTTTTTTTCTCGATTTGACCTTTTTAATTCGTAAGACCTCCTTTACAACTCGAACTGGACCGAGCCGGAGGGATGGGACCCACATGGGGGTGCCGCAGGTGTACCTGCTGCAGCTGCAGATAGGCCTGCGGCCAGGCGTGGATCATATATCCATCAGCCAGCAGCATTCACAAGTTACTTTTAACTTGTTTCGCTTAGAAAAAATCGCGAGCCATCTTCAGATCTGCTGAGTTCGGGTTGCTTTCTATAAATTCTGTCACCGTACAAGTGTTCCACACTATCCTGGTAACGTATGCCTGTATTTTCTCTAGTTTCTGTCTGTTAGATTGTGAGTTATCGCACAAAATGCATCTAAACACATAGTAGTGGTTATGTATGCACAAATGACTTGATAAAAAATATTCAACATAGTAAATGTTAGTATTAAACCATGCTGAACATAATGATGTGAAAAAATTTGACTTTTGAGACAGTCAAATTGGCACCTTTTTCTGCTATTTTTTGTCCTATTTGAGGTCCAATGAGCAAAAGGTAGAAAGACAAAGTACTCCTTGCATTGAGGTTGGCCTTATGCATGATGCTTTTGATTTTTAATGCATATATTGTGTATATGACTTTGGGTCAGGTGTGCTACTGAATGGCCACCTAAGCATGCCTGAGTGCATGTGGATAGTCCTATTTTCAAAGGGGCCTATGTCAAAATTTTTCAAAAGGTAGGCATTGGGTAATCATGCATTTTAACTCTATTGTTTGTTAAAGTAAATGCATGCATGCATATAATCATAAATGCATTAGAGAAAGCTCCAGGTAAGGAAATACTACACCCTTTCTGAGGTGATTTGGAGACTTATTGTCCAGATATTATGGATCCGGATCAGCCGAGCAGTTCCTATAGGACACCTTCTGGTGTACGGTGGAGGGCTTCTGAAGTATTTCGTCCCCGTTCTGTCAGATAGCCTCGACGGTTGGTGGAGGCCATGATACGTCCTGTCCAGGTAGGTGTTCCAGACGTTAAGAACGAGGAGGCGGATATTCCGATAGAGGATCCCGCTCCTGCTGCACCTGTCCCTCGTAGGGAGCTTCCGAGCATTCAGGTGGCGAACCCAGAGTTGCTGGGTGATTTGGGCAGACATCCATCGATGTACTTACATGCTAACGAGGTATGACGTTAGACTTTGCTTTTCCTTCTTTCCTATTGATGAGGATTAAAGGGTTCTGACGTAGATTTGCATTTCATGCAGGTTCCAAGTTTTACACAGCCTTGAGGGAACTAGTTTAGCATCCACTCCATGTACCAGGTGCTTCATCTTGATTATAGAGCAGTAGTGCATGAGTGGGGATTTGGGACATTCTTCTCCATCCTTCCCCATCGTTGTCCCTGGGGTTACCTCAGGGCATTTTTTGAGTGGTGGTTTCACCAGACTCAGTCACTCCACCTGCTGGATTGCGAGGTGATGATGACACCGATGGATTGGTGATTTATTAACGACGTTGAGTTTGGAGGGGAGCCAGTGCCTTGCATGGCGAATATTACCCCTACTGCCATCAGATCCTTGTTAGGAGTTCCGGCGGCGGCGCTCAAAGGTAGGACTGTCCGTTTAGGTCCTTTGAGCGTGGATGCTGTGAGCGGGCTATTGAGTGAGCCCATGCCTGATGATGTCAGGATCAGGGATCGCGTTCTGCGGCGATTGTTCCTGGTGATCATTCGAGGCTGCTTCATAGCAGATAACTCTTCCACAGTATCTTTTGCTTTGGTCAGCGCTACGCGTGACGTGGACCCTATTAGAGAGTACGATTGGGGCTCCTATACCTTTGCCTATTTCCTTCAGGGCATGCGTATGCGCTCACAGGGTTTGACCGAGGCTTGGCTAGGATTTTACCCGTTTCTGCTGGTGAGTATTTCTCTTGTCTTTTCCCATTTATAGGTTAAGAGTGTTTACTGATAGCAGATGTCTTGCCATTGTGTTGGCAGTTTTGGGCTTATGAGAGGCTTCCCTGTTTGCGTCCCGTGAGTGTGTTAGGTTTAGATACCTATCCACGAGGAAGAAGATGGCATCATTCAATTCTCCCTGAGGTCCCTATAGCGGAGGGATTCACTCATTGCCGTATGCAGCTGGAGTTGCTGTCGGCCGACACCATCACCTGGCTTCCCTATTCTGGGGAACACTTGACAGTGGGTTTTGAGGATGGATACCCGACTGGGGTCGAGTATTTGATTTCCACCAGGAGAGTTCCACTCTTCACAGATGGCGGTTGGGAACTCTATTTAGGAGAGCGTGCTATCAGGAGCACCACAGGGGAGATTCGTATACCGATCTTACCTCCTACCAGGCGTCACTGGCCTATATCGCAGTCACCCGCCATTGATATCCCGTTGTTAGGTGTTGATGGATTTACATTATCAGAGGGTCCATGTACTCAGGAGATATTCCAGCGTTGGTGGCTTCCTCGTACTATTGGAGCCCAGTCTCGCGCCACACAGTTTATGGGGGACATGGTTCCTGGGCCCTTGATGATTACGGATTGGATAGCTTGTGTCCGAGATCCGACTAATGTGACCCATATTGATAGCTTAACCCGTTAGTTGGACAAGGCACATATATTTATTCGGCATTTGAGCAGAGATCCAGTAGAGGCGGAGTTATTTGTTCCTTCCAGCTCAGGCGCTGGCCCCTCGGACGACCCATTTGGTTTTACCGACGCAGATCCTCCTCTTTATAGGCCTGACATTCCTGTTGATAGAGATCTAGTGACTCAGGAGGAGTTACATCAGGTGGACAGGATTGATAATGTGGATATTGACACCATTGTCTTCTTCTGATGTATTCTCGTTATATCTTTTGATAGGCCTCTATTAGATATTGGGTGGCTGTTCCCCATTCTCACTATATCTTTTGATAGGCCTCTGTTAGTAACAGGGCGTCTGTGCCCCATTTCCCTGTATTTGTAGCTGTACAGAGCTGATGTATTAGATGATGATATACTTAGGAATGTATGCACAGTCTTTTCCATTCCCTATATCATATTGTCATCCATTATCTGTTATGCATGTATCATGTTATGCATATATATGTATGTCCAGAGATATTCGGCATTGACCCCTGGATGGTCTTATGACACGACCCTCACAGATGTCTTCTTCGACAGTTAGCCGTATAGATCATACCCCACCGTCAGTGGTGGTATCGGGTATGAGATCGTGGTATAATAGTATGTCACCACCAGACAGGGTGACCGTAGATATATTACTGCAGCATACCATGACTCTTTTGACATTTTAGGTTCCTGCAGGATTCGTAGATGGGATGCTAGAGCATTGGCGACCTGACAGGCATGTATTCCGCTTTGGCACCCATGAGTTGACTCCTACACTGGAGGAGTATGCACATTTGACAATGCTGCCCTTGACAGACCTTGCGTGCATATGGCTTTGGGAGACATGAGTAGACGATTCATGACTCTCACAGGATTGAGGCGCAGAGTAGTGCAGGATGAGCTGACATCTGGCCATGTGATCTCTCAGCGTTTTCTATACGACAGATTTGGCTCAGAGGACAGTTACTCACGACATTCCGGGGATTTTACCGCACCGGAGGATCATTGGCGTCTAGCCAGAGTTGACATACTAATGTTATGTGTACTATCATATATGTACATGCCGCGGTTATGGATGAGATAGATATAGGCGTTATCATGGCCGTGAGAGCTCTTAGGGAGGGTCATACCATTGTGCCTATGATCTTGGCAGAGACTCTGCGGTCAGCATCCTATTGCAGTACTTATCCATCAGTAGTGTTTATTGGGAGCTCAGTCCTTCTGTATGTGTGGTTCATGTCACACTTGAGACCGATTGGTACCCTTAGACGGTATGGATATTGGTTTACCTACGATGTGGCCATGTCATACTCCTTTCAGCCATCAGAGTGTATAGATGCTCAGTCCTGGTCTGCATTTTTGGCAAACATCAGAGACCCATTTAGCATATTGCTGTGCTCGGGGCTTAGCTCACCATACAGCTTTATTACTCATGCTCCGGGCATGGATTTCCTCCCTCTGGCCGGCTTGAGGGGTGTGACTACTTATCACCCATTGGTCGTGATGTCGCAGTTAGACCAGTTTCAGGATTTTCATCCTTTCACAGGGGCGACAGGTCAGCGTTCAGCTGCTCGATACCTCTCAGCCGAGGATCGATCTCGTGTATACGCTTGTTGGGACCAACGTGAGGTAGCTGCTTTTTTAGTGAGCAGTCCAGGTTATTCCGTAGAGTATTCTGCCTGGATAGAGACGAAGGTTTTATCGGCTGCAGCAGTATCTACAGTACCGGATAGCGACGCAGGGGGTGTGGAGCCTGTGGAGGATATTGATACCCACTTCGAGGAGGAGCCCGCTGCTGGGTTGCCAGCATTTCTTCCGAATTCTCCTAGTACCAGCACTGTTGCGATTCAGCACTCGGCATAGTACTTAGAGCAGAGTCTTCAGCTGATGACCTTTGAGAGAGATCAGGTTCGATCTATGATGTCGACTGCTCTGGATGTGAGGGAGACCGCTATGTTGGAGAGAGATGAGGCCTTAGCTCGCAGGGATGTCGCTATTGTTGAGCGGGATGAGGCCAGATTAGCCAGAGATGTAGTGATAGTTGAGCGGGATAGTGCCATATCTGCCCGGGATGTTGCCGTCACAGACAGTACTACAGCGAGGTCCCTTACCACTGACATAATCGCGAAGATGAGCGCATATATTGATGAGAATATGGTCATCATGCAGACGGCTTCTGATCTATTGGGTCGTGTGGATACTCTCATACAGGAGACCACAGCTTTACCTCCTTCTTCTGAGAGGGATGCTGTGTTGGGCTTGCTAGCTCGCGTGTATCCTGACTCATAGATTAGCTTGTATTTACCTGCACAGACTAGCTTAGCCATTTTGTCATGTACAATTTACATCATATATATCAAACAACATTATATATGACAGGGAAATATATTTTTGGATCACTTCCCTTTTAGATACACCTTGCTATTTGTTTGATATTTTTCCTGCTAATTCAGGGCTTGTGATCTTGATGTATTCTGAATTCATCCTGGGTGGATGGACATTGAGTTGTCTCTGGATAGTTCAGAATGGATCATCGATCTGTGTATCCCTACCATCTTTTGGTGTCTTGGGAATGGTTTCTGTATGGAAATGTGGAGAGGAGTGTGGCTTTCCTCTCTGAGATTGACCGCACCACAGATGGTCGCCAGTACTTCTATTCAGGAGAAGCCTAGTTAATTCCATCTCTTATGGATTGGCATTACTCTTCAAGGTATGACCGCAGCTTAGATGGTCGCCGAATCTCCTATTTGAGAGGAGAGGTTGGGTAATTCCATCCCTTTGGTCTGAAGCCGAATGAAACGCAGTGGATTGATGTTTGATCCCAGTACCAACTGACAAGGGTTTGTGTTTTGGTAGGGGGTGAGACCGTACCATGAATGGCTGCCTACGTACTCCTATTGAAGAGGAGATCAGGTCTGCGTAGTTCGAACCTGGTGTAAGAGGTTCAACGCTGTATGTGGCAGAAATGGTGTAGGAATATTTTTGTTGTTTTTTGTGAGGAGAGAAGGGTAGAAATGTTTTTGTTGTTTTTGTTTTATTGCGACCGGGCCATATGAAATGGTTGCCTACGTACTCCTATTGAAGAGGAGATCAGGTCGACGTAGTTCAACCCTCAGGGCGAGAAGAGAAAGCGTAATCCCATGTGCAGGTCAGAGTGCGAGGATGAGAAAGTTTAATCCTAAGTGGAGGACAAACTACAGAGGAAAAGTTTGATCCCAGGTATGGGTAACCAAACTGTAAACATAAGAGGTTCGATCCACGGTGGGATGACCTAAGTTGTATGAGCGTAAAGGAAAGTCAGGCTGCTGGCTTGAAAAGTATGTTTCCCTGAAGGGCAAAGTGCAGAAAAGTTGTATGTGGTAAAGGGTTAAAAAACCGGAATGACTGGTGATCTGATGGTTTGACATCAGGGTGTTTGCGAGTTACTTCAGACATAGTACCGTTTCACGGCGTCTGAGTTGATGAGTTATGGAAATTCATCACCGTCCATTTCTTGCAATCTGAGAGCGCCTCCCGTCAATACTTCTTTGACAATAAACGGGCCTTCCTAGTTAGGAGCGAATTTTTCCTTAAATTGATCTTGGTTGTCCAGGATTTTCTTCAAAACCAAGTCATATTGTTTAAATTGCCGTAGCCGGACTTTTTTATTGTAGGATCGGGCGATCCTTTGCTGATATAACTGACCATAGAAGATAGTCGCAGTTCGCCTTTCGTCTATTAAAGACAATTGGTGATACCTGTCTTGTACCCATTGATCTTCATCCAGCTGAGCGTCTATCAACACTCTGAGGGATTCCATCTCAACTTCTATGGGGAGCACTGCTTCCATCCCATAGGTTAGTGCGTAGGGGGTTGCCCCAGTTGAAGTACGCATAGATGTTTTATAGGCTAACAGAGTCAGAAGCAATACATCAGACCAATCTTTGTGGTTGGCGGACATCTTTTGCATAATCTTCATGATGTTTTTGTTAGCCGCTTCAACAGCACCGTTCATCTTTGGACGATAGATGACTGAGTTGAGATGTTTGATGTGGAATTTACTGTACAATTCCTCCATCATCTTATTGTTGAGGTTTTTGGCATTGTCTGACACAATCACCTCTGGTTGCCCATAACGACAAACAACATTGTTTCTGATGAAAGTGATGACTTCTTTAGTAACCCTGGGGAAGGAGGCTGCCTCTACCCACTTAGTGAAGTAGTCGATCATGGTGAATATAAACCGATGTCCATTACTGGCTTTAGGTTCAATGGGCCCGATAACGTCCATTCCCCACATTGAGAAGGGCCAAGGTGAACTCATATTGTGGAGTTCCCGTGGAGGGGCGTGTATAGCATTCCCATGAATCTGACACTGATAGCATCTTTTGACGTGGTTATGGCAATCAGCTTTGAGAGATAGCCAATAATGTCCCGTTCTGAGGATTTTCTTGACAAGGAGGGGGCCACTCCTGTGGGGGCCACAGACTCCGCCATGGATTTCATCCATGAGCCTTTGGGCTTGACCTTTGTCTAAACACCGGAGGAGGCTTAATCCTGCATCTCTTTTGTAGAGCGCATCTCCACTCAGGTAGAATTTCATTGCAAGTCGATGGATCCGCCTTTTCTCGGTCGGGCTCGCCTCAGCGGGTGTAGATCCATCTCGCAGATATTCCTTGATATGCTGATACCAAGGCTGTGGGATGGGAGGTAGCTCATCCGATACTTCTCCAATATAATTCTCGTAGGCTGGGGCCTTGTTTAGGAAAATTGTGACGCTTGGCAATTGCTCCTTATCTGATATATGAATCAAGGAGGCCAAAGTTGCTAATGCGTCTGCAAAATCATTCCTATTACGAGGAACATGTAGAAAGGAGATTTCTTCAAACTCCAAAGCCATCTTTAAAACCTGCCGATGGTAAGGCAGCAAGTAGTTCCTTGGTTTGATAGATTTCGGTGGATTGTCTGATTACCAACTCTGAATCTCTAAGGACAGTTAACCGTCTGATGCCCATTGAACGGGCAAGTTTTAGCCCCATGAGACAGCCTTCATACTCAGCCGTATTATTAGTGCTGTCAAACTGTAATTTGACGGCGACGGGATACTACTCCCCCGTATCAGATACTAAAATTGCTCCAGTTCCAGAACCTTCCATATTAACAGCTCCATCAAAATACATCTTACATGATTGGCGCATATCGTACTGATGGTGTTGCTGTACTGTCATTACTCCTTCATTAAGAAAATATGTTTCTAAGGGTTTGAAATCCATTGAAGGTGCGGCGGCCAGTTGATCCGCGATTCCTTGACCTTTGATGACTTTTGAGTCACATATACGATGTCAAATTGTTGTAGGATCAACTGCCATTTGGACAGTCGGCAATTTAACATGGGTTTGTTGAACACGTACTTGAGAGGATCCACGCGGGATATAAGATGGGTTGTGTGACCATGGAGGTAATGTTGTAACCTCATGGAAGCCCATGCTAAAGCACAACACGTCTTTTCGATCAGAGTGTACTTGTGTCCACTGGTGCTGAACCTTTTACTAAGGTAATAGATAGCTCGTTCTTGGCCTCTATCGTCCTTCTGCCCCAGCATGCAGCCCATAGCATTGTCACTTACGGACAGGTACATAAACAGGGGAACATCATTCCTGGGTGGTACCAACACAGGAGCTTTGACTAGCTATTTCTTGATTGTAAGGAAGGCATTCTGACACTCATCATTCCATTTCATGGAGGAGTTCTTCCTTAATAGTTTGAAGATTGGTTCACAGGTTGCTGTGAGTTGGGAGATGAACCTGCTAATGAAGTTGATTCTTCCCAAAAATCCCCGGATTTCCTTTTCTATCTGAGGAATGGGCATTTCCGTGATGGCTTGGATTTTGGTAGGATCCAGCTCAATCCCTTTGTGGCTGACTAGGAATCCTAGCAACTTGCCTGATTTAACGCCAAAGGCGCATTTGGCTAGATTCAACTTCAAGTTATACTTACGCAACCTGTTGAATAACTTTCTGAGATGGTCTATATGGTGATCCTCCTTCTGGGACTTGACAATGATGTCATCCACGTAGATCTCAATCTCTTTATGCATTAAGTCGTGGAAAAGAGCCATCATAGCTCGTTGATAGGTAGCTCTGGCATTGATGAGGCCGAATGACAACCGTCTATAACAAAAGTTTCCCAAGGACTGATGAAGGCAGTCTTCTCATGATCTTCCTCGGCAACCATGATTTGATGATACCCTGTAAAGCAATCAACAAAGGAGTACATGTCGTATTGCGCAGTATTATCAATGAGAATGTGGATAAATGGCACGGGAAAGCTGTCTTTTAGGCAAGCTTTATTCAAGTCCCGATAATTCATGCAAACTCGCACCTTCCCTCCAGGTTTAGGCACGGGCACGATATTGGATATCCACTCAGGATATGTAGACACCATGATGATGCCAGCCTGAAATTGTTTCACAATTTTCTCTTTCACCTTTAAACTCCACTCAAGTTTCAATCGCCTGAGTTTCTGTTTGACTGGCTTAAATCCCTCTTTAATGGGAAGGCGATGAAGGACAATGTCAGTGGACAAACCCACCATATCTTCATGAGACCATGCAAACACATCCTGGAATTGGATTAATAGCGTAACCATGTCATTCCGTTGGTTTGGGGTAAGGTCTGAACCAATCTGGATTAACTTAGGGCTTTCTAAGGTTCCGAGATTGAAAGAAGTGGTTTGATTAAGGTTGGGTTTAGGTGTATCTTTAACCCATTCTTGAATTTCTGGAGGCACGTCAATGTTATCCTGTGTATCCATCAAGGCTAAATTCATCTCTACATCAAAGGTACAATCCCTGTGTAGGAGAGGCATCGTATCAGCAAGTACAGGCACATCTAAATTCAGAGTCCTGAAACAAAATATGCTTTCACTTAGTATATATGAAACGTGTTTGATCATACACAGTGTTAACATATACTGGCAAAATAAACTGCTAATACTGTATAGAAAAGTAAGCAGTTATTATATCTACAGGGCATAAAGAACTTCTGCTCGCTTTACCCTTGACGACCAATTGCAAGGAATGTTGTTCCAATTGGCAAGAGCAAAGTTTGGGTGAACCGTAGTGATGGAGGGACTATCATCATCCTCCCTATCCCGAATGATGGCCATTATGTCTAGGCAATCATCATCTGGGGTGTATCGGTTGGTATATTCATCATGGATAATGATACGCATGCCCGACATTTTTCGGACAACGTTCTCCTTGATTCTCCGGTCCTCTTCTTCGATTGCGGGATCTGGAATAAAGATTTTGTTTTCCTCCACCGGTTTCGGCTTAGGAAATAACATAGCCATGACATTGGCTGGCACCTTTACAGGAGGTTGTGCGGACTCAGCACTTGAAGGCGAAGATAAACGCCACATAGTTGAAGCTGAAGGAACCTGCGAATGCTTATGAGGGTTCCTGTGACTAGAGTTGGCCGAATAGCCTAGTCCAGTTGTTCCAATGTGCTTGGTTAAGCGAATAGGGTACTTGATACCCTGACAATCTTTACCCAACCCTTGTCCTGGTTTATGACCCAACGACATCATTTCTTGAGTGGCTGACATCACTTTGGCAGAAATCTGGGGTTCGGGCAGTGGTACTCCAATAGCATGGTATTGGGTATTGCTTATTTCCAAAGCATGAAAACTGACTGGTTCAACGTCCGCATTAGCATTAATGACCGATATATCCCCGTATTGAGGACACTCTGGTTCAGCGTTGACCGTGACCAGGCTATTGTTGACAATATATTTTAATTGTTGATGAAGGGTGGAGGGGACTGCCCCAGCCATGTGGATCCATGGTCGTCCCAAGAGTAGGTTGTATCCCGACTCTATCTTGAGCACATGGAAGGATACGTAGAATGTATGAGGACCAATCTCAATTAGCAGCTCAATTACTCCAACCGAATTCTGGCGGGCTCCATCAAAAGCTTTGATGATAGTATGGATACTCCGGATTCGATTAGGATTGATATTCATCTTCACCAAGGTAGCATATGGGCAGATATTTAGGGATGAGCCTCTATCTATCAGGACTCCAGCCACCATATATCCGGAGGACAAGACTGCAATGTGCAACGGTTTGCAATGACCGGTCCCTTCAGGAGAAATGTCATCATCAGTGAAGGATATCACATTGTCGTTGAAAATGTGATCAACCAGATGTTGAAATTTTTCCTCATCCACGGATGTCGGGAGATAGGCTTCTTCTAAAACCTTTAACAAGATCTTCTGGTGATTTTCGAAAGTGAGGACCAAGTCCAAAATTGATATCTGTTGTGGAGCTTCTTTCAAGCTTAAAACCACCGTAGCTTCGTTATGACCCATAGTGCGGAGGAATTTTTCAATCTTCTCCGTGGGTATTTTCCCCTTTGATTTGACGGCAGATTTCATCACCCGTTGGGGAAGGTACAATGGATTTTCTTTCGACACTGCAGCAGTGGTATGTGAGGTAGATCCTTCACCTTCTCCATAATTCCACGGAACTTTATGCAAGCTAACAATAGGATATTGTGCTCTGCACGGCAAGTTGATTGGCTCGGGAGCGGCCACTTTCAAAGGATTATTTCTTCCTTTGAGCTGAATTATTGGCATGACGAGTGATTGATCAGCTTCAGTAGATATGACGGCTACCACACTCTTCCATTTAGTGGGACCTGCATTCTCACTGGCGCGTAGCACAGTGTCGTCATCTGCCAGGCGCAGTACGCCACTATCGATTAGGTTCTGAATAAGGTGGCGGAGTGCCCAGCATTCTTCTGTGCTGTGACCATGAGATTGTGAATGATATTGACATACTCCCTCAGAATTGTACCGTCCCGAACGGGGTTTGATTGGAGGTAGAAGGGAACTGATTCTTCCTTCATTGATTAACATGTGAAGTATCTCCTCCATAGGTTGACCCAAATAGGTGAATTCCCTTTCATTGGCAAAATCCCGACGGGCCTTGGCATTTGCTCTCTTTGTCACTTTGTCTTCCAGCATTTCATTTTATGAAAGTGAAGAGGGAATATTCATGACAATGGGCAGGAGACTGACATGCTCCTGGCTGATTAGCTGACGAGTCACTTGATGCTGATAAGTCACCATTTCTGCCAATTGCTCAATTTGTTTGCAGAGAGCTTTCATTTTTCGTTCCATTGTGAACTGGAACTTGGCATAATCCCATCTGTTATCACCGTCTTTGATGGTTTGGGAAGAATCACAGCTGAAGTTGGAACTCTGTCCACTGCTCCAATTAATCATGTTGGCCTCTTCTTCTTTGTGTTGAGGAAGAGGGTTGTCTTGAATGTTAGGTTGATCTGGTTTAGTGACCACGATCTCACCGTTGTCTATCAGGTCTTGGATCTTGTGTTTCAAGACCCAACAATCCTGAGTATCATGTCCAGGTGCCCCGACATGATAAGCACATTTTCGAGTAGCATTAAAACCCCTTCCATTTGGGCTGGCTGGTGGAAGTAGATGTGTAATCTTCTTTTATGTTGTCAGAAGATTAAGGATATTCTCGAGGGTATCCCCTAAGGGTGTGAACACTCGAGGACGTTTGGCTTCTCTACCTTTTGGTATTGGAGGATTTACAGACTGTGCTGGAAAGGGAGTAAAGTTTCTCCTCTGAACATGCATATTTTGACTGCCTTTTTGACCCTGTAGTATCAGGGAAACATCTTCCTCTTTCTTTTTATGGACCATCCTGGGGTTGTTCCCATAATTTCCAGACTGGATGTGATCAGCAACAGCTTTGAGTGCAGCTAGGTCTTGAATCTTTTCATATTTTAATCCCATCACAGCCATCTCCCCATGTTTGACCATTTCAGAAAACGGTTTGCCGATGCCGGCTAAAACTCTCTCATAGAAGGGAGCTTCTTGTATGTCTATGAACGTCATGACCATTTTTGATTCGGTCATGGAAGGATTCATTTGGGCAGCCAGGCGTCTCCACCTCTGGGCATACTCTCTGAAAGACTCGTTAGACTATTTTTTGATCTTGGTAATTTGGTACCGATCAAGAGCCATTTGAGTTTAAAATCTGTATTGAGTGAGGAAGGCATGTGCTAGCTCTTCCCAGCTGTGGATTTTGGAGTTGTCTAATCTGGTGTACCATGAACGGGCTTCTCCAGTTAGACTCTTTTGGAATAATTGCATTCTGAGCTTTTCATCCTCTGCATAAGATCCAAGTTCTCCAATAAATACCTTTAAATGTGTATAAGGATCTCCTAACCCGTCATATTTTTCAAAGTCAGGAGTTTTAAATTTTTCTTGGTAATGAACACCAGGAAAAATACATAGATCAGCATATGAAACACTCCCGTGTATTCCAATTCCTTTGATAGTGCGAAGGGTCTCTTCCATTTGAAGGACTTTCTTTTTGATGTCACCAGTGTCTGGGTCTCCAGTGGGATGGGCAGCATCATGAGTTTTGTTGGTCTGATCCAACTGCAGTTCAGGTATGGTAATAATCTGGGCTCCTCCTTGTGTGGAGGATTCAGCATGTACGGGTATTTTCTGACCTTGTGTAGACTGGTGTAATTCTTTGAACAGAACAGCCAAATCTGCAATTTGTTTGCTTAATCCATCGAATTCTTTGCGAGAAATTGGATTAAGTTCAGTCTGGTCGGATGACGACATAATTGACTGTAGGCCTGTTGCCTTTTTAGACTTTGAACGGGTAGTAGGCCTGATTGACTCCCTGCGAAAGACTTGCATAGTTTAGTCCTTAGGGAAGGTGAATATTAATATGCAATGTGATAAGTCCATTTTAGGAATTTTATCCTGCAAAAACGGATGTTAGCTGTTTGTAGCATGTATGTATATGTGTACACATTCCTTCATATTTCTCATTACATGGAGATAGATATATCATGAAATTGTGTAATTTAAAATGAGAGCATGAAGAGACTTTCCTCCGTTTTGGGTTTATCAGAGGCTGACCTATCTTAGGTTACTCTCGCGGCTTTTTGGCATGAAGGTTCCCAAATCATCGCAATCTACTTGACGGGAAGTTAATCCGGTCTTTCAACTGGAGCGAATTTGGGTGGTGCCTTTCCTAAGCCTCGGAGAATAAGGCTTCTCATGAGTCCAGTAATCAAACACCGACGGGATAGCCTCATGGTGGAGGGACCACACAACATACATTCACATACATCGCGTCTCGCCGTATGAAATGATGACATGTGCGAAGTACTAATATCATGAGCAGTTTATAGTGCGAGGCACTAACATCACAGACAGTTTATAGTGCGAGGCACTAACATCACAGGCAGTTTATAGTGCGAGGCACTAACTAAACAAGACATGCATTCGTACACATTCATCCAATGTAAATGCAACATCCATACACAAGCAGATAACAATTTTGAAAAGATTGAAATAGCGGCTTAAGTCCTCTTACTGGAGTCCCCAGGAGAGTCGCCACCTGTCGACGTCGGGATTTTTAGATGTCCATTTCCGTTACTTGTTCTTTGGTGTTCTCATTTTAGGTGAGATTTGTTTGAAAAAACAAGTGAAAAAGGTCCGACATGTATAATGTCGACGATGGACTGTTAAAAGTCGCCAGTTGGTTTTTTAAATGGTTGTACCAACACAACCGAGAAAAGGTTTGCACATTGACCCAGTGATGTGACACTGTTATACGGGTCAGTAAAACCGAGATTCATTTAGGGTCCGGGGACTTGGTTATGCGGAGGGAAGGTGTTAAGCACCCCCCGACATCCGTGTTACCACGGTGACTGCCTCTTTTCAAGAAACTATTATCTGAATGTGTGTGTATGTGTGTGTGTGTGTGAGTCAATGTGCTGTTATTTGAAAGTGGTACGAGGCCTCGTTCGCTCCTATATACGCAGGGTTTGAATTTATGTAAAAATTCAATTTTAGCAAGATATGGCAGTGATGTTTTATAAAAGAGGTTTTTCAAACCCTGACGCTCAATAGTAATTGAGGCCTTTTGCACTCCCATTTTATTAAATGCGCGGCTTGGTTGATTTTATTTGACGGCTGCGAAGCATCAGTACGAAAATAATGTACAAAATAATGCCGACTTCCTCGTGGGTATGGAAACCATCTGAGGAAATTTAGACACCGCAGAATAATTTACAAGCTGCTTACAGTTGAAAGTGTCCATCACGGGAACCGAATCTAGATCCAATGGGATGAATCTGTGATCACATGATTCCTAGGCTCACATGATACCGCAATTTGTATGAAAATAGTAAGTAGGTATATATATATATATATATATATATATATATATATATATATATATATAAGCCGTAAATATATATATACAGACATGATCACCAACCACGAAGAACCTCCATGGGGGATCAGAAATATAAAAAAGCTGTTAAAAGCCATCAACCGCCACGGAGGAAACTCCAGGCGGGACAAAACGTAGATAAAGCTGTAAAAATGGTCAACCACCACGAAGTAAACTCCCGGTGGGACGAAATGTATATATATATATATATATATATATATATATATATATATATATATAAGCATGTAAACGCACCGGATATAAAATTTAGACTCACCGAACAGAGTTCGATAACAGTTCATAAATATAAGTATATATATATATATATAAAAGCGAGTAAACGCACCGGATGTAAAATCCGGGCTCATCGAACGGAGTTCGACCACAGTTTATATATATAAGTATATATATATAAGAAAGCAATTAAACGCACCAAACCGAAGTTTAGGCTCATCGAACAAAGTCCGACACACAGTTAATATATATAAGTATATATATATTAAAGCAATAAACGCACCAAACTGAAGTTTAGGCTCAATCGAACAAAGTCTGATACACGGTTCATATATATATAAATATATATATAGAAAAGCAAATAAACGCTCCAGACCGAAGTCTAGGCTCAACCGAGGCACAACTCGGTAATGTTAGTCAATATATATATATATATATATATATATATATATATATATATATATATATAGACTGAAATGAAACCACGGACCGAAGTCCGGGCAAAAGCAAGCAACACGACTCTCAACGTGTAGAAGGGTGTGTGCAAAAATGAAGAGAAAGACTCTAAAGTGTGTGAGAAGGCTTACAGTGGGCTGCCAAAAAAGACTTCTATATCTTTAGAGTGAGTAAACACAGACTTGTGTAGGTACAAAAGAGGCTTTATATGAGCTCGCATGTGTTTAAAGTGGGAAAATACGCTGTATGACAAGTGTAGAGCGAATTCTGCAGGATTTTCCCGTCTTTTTTCTCTTAAAAATCAGCACCCCAGGCCTCTTATTTATAGGCAAAAGGTGCCGCAGGTGTACCAGAGGCGGGTCGGGTCGGCCCGGTTTGGTCGGGTCGGGTCGTCTCGAAGTACGTGCACGCGGGCACTGTAATGTCCACTCGGTTTTTCTATAGTGCAATCCGGGTATCCGTTTGAGGTATACAGAACCTGTTTCGGACCGCCGTTGTCGAGAGTTTGTACGATGGCATGGGATTAGAGTTTGTACGAAGTCTTTGAAGATGGGACGGTGCCCTCCGGTCTTCAAGCTTCAACGTTCATCCGTTACCCCGCCAATAGCAACTCGGGATTGGTTAGCCTTGTGGGCCGTTATTGCGTAGATGTGTTGAGATGACTTGGCGTGGCATCGTGTTGGTCAGATGACGATGTTGCCCCTTACCGGTGTTATTGCCGGGTTGGGTCGATAAAACAGACGTTGCTCAGCTTCGCTGGAATTGGACTGCTGCAATTGGTTGAAAGTCCTCATTGTCATCTTTGAGGTGTGTCTGTCTTCCCGATGTCATTGCCGGGCTGATACAGTGTATCTCGTTGTGAGCACCGAGATTGAAGTTGGTTGCACTTGTAACAAGCATTTCCGGGGTTAATGCCGAAACTGCTTTCCTTGGGGCTATCACCAAGGTTGGAGGCTATTCTCATGTTTAGGGCTGAGACTGGATACCTCGGGGTTATCTCCAAGATTAATCGGTCTTCTCCGGTGTGTGTTCCGATATTGATCTGCATGCCTCGGGGTTCTCCAAGATTGGAACGATTACTCCCAGATTGCGATTTGGGGTTAATGTTGAACCTCCGGTAGTATCCGGTATGGTTTTGGATTATCTTTCAGGGTTCTCTCATAAAAGACGAATCTGCCTTCCTGTAATGTTAGTGTCAGTAGTACAGAAAATTTCGAGTGTCTACATGACCATTGTTGAAAATCGATATTTTATCTTTTATGATAAAATAATATTTTATTATATTATTATAATATAATAATGATGATATTTTTATAATGAATGTGGGATATATGAGTATATGAGGAGGAAGAGTATTTTTATTGCAAAAGTTGTTTAAAACATGTTAAACATGTCTATGGGCCCATTTCTTGACTGAAATTTGATTATAGCCTATAGAATCGCCCGTTTGTGGATTTCGGTCAATTTCTGTTTGGAATTTGGAAAAACGTTCTTCTGCAAAGTTATAGATAATGAAATTTTCTATGGAAAAGACATGTTGTTCAAATTTTTATGACAAAATGGCTATTTATTATGAATTATTGAAGTTCTGAAGTTCCGAAATAATTGAGTTTTGAAGTTTTAAATATTTTTTATAAGAAAAACGTTTTTTTTATTTAGGTGAGGTGTGGTGGCTGATTTGAATAAGATTGTGTGTGCGTAAGAATTTAATAAATATATATTAATATTTTATTAAATTTTCTGGTTTGGTGTTCTAAGCATTTTCCTATAAATAGGGTGCTTATGTTAGAATGAAAAATCACACCAGAAACTAAAGTTTTCTCTCTCTTTCTCTCTCTATATTATTGAGCGTATTCTTGTGAGTATTTTAAGACTTTGAGTGTTGCTATACGGTGCAAGTTCCCTTCAGCTCTATATCCAGTATTCCAGTCAGAAGTACTGCCTTTCGAGGTAAGGGATATTTTTTTTATATAAATGATATTATTTCTTCCAATATCATTATGTCGAAATATTGATCTGAATTTTTATCAAATTTGGAACTTTTTGTGTCAGGATTACTATTCACATATACGGTACTATTCATGTATACGATACTATTCACGAATACGACACTATTCACAGAAAAATTAAATTTTCATTTTTCGTCCAAAATATCTATTATGGATACTAGCTTTGATTGTATCCATATTTTGATCATTCTTGAATTTTACTCCACTATGATTACTTATGAGATATTTTTGGACATGGATAAACCGAAATACGAATCCTTAATATTTGTTATTTTGTTTCACTGGATTCGTTTTCTTTAAAATATTTTTCATCATCCTCAGTCCTAAATGATGATATTACTGAATATCTTTAGCCTGTAGTGCAAAGATGAATGATTTCTGATGAATATCTTTGGCCCGTAGTGCAAAGATGAACAGGTGTTGAGATGAACATGACCAACTGATGAATATCTTTGGCCTGTAGTGCAAAGATGAATATTTGATTCAAGATGTTTATTGATTGATGTTACAGGGATAAAATATTGTTGATGAACTTTTAAATTCATAGATGATAGTAGATTTTATCATCTACTTAACTCTTCTAATGAATTATTATTTCCGCTACGAATATTGATTTAAAACTTGTTGTCTATTATATTCTATTAAATTTTTTTTCCTGTTGAAGACTAACGATAATTTGTTCTATATTATCTTAGTCATACTATTCTTTACTAGGCTAGTTGAGCTCACCCTTTTCCTTTTTGTTCCTTTTTTCTTCTCAGGAGGCGAGAATGTAGCGAGTACTAGTCGGGGTATGGAATGAATGTTCTAGAAAGTTATTTTAGTAGTCCTCACCATTTTTGTAAAATAATATATCAATAATTGTAATGAGGACTTATTTGAGTGTGGATATTGTCTGGATGACAATATTTGTATTTAAACTCACAATTTTTATGTTATATTAATAAAGTTGTAGTTATTTTTGTACCATGTATTTTGATGACTCAGAATGGGTGTTGTATACCTATTTTGGGGGTGTCACAGTATGCATGTTTAGAAATATTATAGTTGGTCTAAGTTGCAGGAATTAGTAATGCTTGTGTTGCTTGTGTTGAGGCTCTGCAGAAGCAGAGCCATTTTTTTTGCTACTGCACGAAGTGGCGCGGCCGCGCGGGCTGCCTGTCATAGAAACTAATCTTGTTGGTCTTGTGTTATTCTGAGCATGTTATGTTAGTTAGATTATGCATGTAAATGACCCTAACATATGGAATGATGTTATTTTATATATAGCAAATCATTTTAGCTTGGTTTGGTATGCGTATTTAAAGAAAGTTTAAAGATTTAGAAACTAATTTTGATAAGCATGGTGTAATGTATATTCCGACCTTAAGTATCAACATATTAAGCTCCGATATGCCTTGACATGTTACTAATATGTTAGTTTATATTGTTAGAGGTAGTATAGACTATTCAAGCATGATTTAAAAGAAAATTGCAAGTAAAGGACTATACTAGCTATGTGTAAATGAACTATGTATACACTAAGTTTTGAACTTCAAAACATGCTTATGTGATCTATTATGTGGTCATGAAAGCATGAAATAGAATATGTGGACTTACCTTGCATGCTTGAATAAGTTTTGATGATCTACTAATGGAAACTTAAAGTTTCAAATACAAACTTGATAAACTATATACACTTTGAGTTAGGAACTTGTGAGCATGATTATGTGGTCTAGTTATGTATATATGAAAGTATGATGTATAGTAAGTGAAGTAGCTTCGCATGTTTGGTTGGTTAACATGATATTTTCAAAAGAAACCTTAAGAGTTTGAAAACTAGTTTTGTTAATAACTACGTTACAAGTATTCTAAAGTTTGACCGTCATTTTAGGGTGTGTTATGCCTATAGACATGATTGACATGAATGCCTAGTTTGTCATACACAATGTAAAATAGTTGGGCATGGATTAGGACAAGTCTAAATGATGTAGAACTTTATAACTTGAAATACATGACTAAACTAACGTAAGCATGTATAGTTGAGACTTATTGACCGCATAGCATATGTTTAACGGTTAAACGTAAAAGACTTTGTTAATTGAAAACTTAAAGCCTTGATTAAATGAAAATGGATAACGACTTATGTTAAAGATAAGATGTAGGGTCGAACTTAGATATCAATATCCTGACATGTGTGTTTTGCATGATTCTTCATATATGTGCAAGTCGAGTTAAGCTGGGATTCTGCAGGAACAACCATGTCTTGGTCTGAACCAGGAGCAGCGCGGCTGCGCCACTCCTTAGTGCAAACCAAGTGCGACCGCTCTAATATGCAGAATGGACAAAGTCTGTTTAATTATAACCTGAACTTGATGCATGCTTGTATTATTATCTTAATCTGCAATACATGCTTAGTGGTATGTCCAGATGTCAATGAGCATACTAGCAATAGAATCATAGGTTTGATAAAATATTTACAAACTTTCAAATGTTGAGTCACCTATGATCACAAACTGTGATTATCAAGTAATGAGTAAGAACCATGTTATTTGATTCAAAGTGACTTACAAACTAATTTTATGTTAAGTGTATGTAAAGTACGTAATGACTTATGTGTAGGATTATACGGCTAAGTTAGAATCGTATGTGTATGATAAACTTACATATCGAGTTTGTGTATCGAATGTGCATAACTAATAAATATCTTATATACGTAATTATGTTATAATAGGGTTCAAAAAGTGTTGATAAGCTATACTTTGGTAAACTACGCTTGAGGCAAGTATCTAAACCTTATCTCTTTGATGCAAGTATCCTAACTTATGCAATTATGCAAGTAATCTATGATTATGCAAGTTTTTCTAACTTACACAACTTTAGATTTTGTGCAAGTTCCCTAACTCATTTGATTCTCAAATTGAATGCAAGTTTCATAAGTTCCTTATACTGTACATATTGTATAATAATTTTTGTTCCATGTCTACCATAATTATTTCAAACAAATATCTATTACTATTCAGAAATTGTTGACATATCTTGATAATTGTTGCAAGTATCGAACTTATAGTTCTTGAATGCATTATAAAAGTTGTCTAAGCCATTGATTCGGCTAGACCATTATTGTGTGATAGAAAGCTATCCAAACCAAATTAACTTGGTGCGGAATCTTGTATTGACTGAGATGAACAACCTTCTTTGAAGGGAAAACTATATTTGTCAGGAGACCGACTTGTGCACTTGAGTACGATTAAACGATATGCATAACGTAGAGTACTTTAGGCTGATCACCTGTTGTACTCATTTTTGTTGGATTATCAGTATATTGCTGTTAATTCTATTAGAAGTTCATAGTCTTTAGTGACTGCTCAGTATTCATTACTTTGAAATCTTGAATTGATTAAGCGTTGAATCTTATTGATATCTTTCTGTCCTTAGCGACTATTGTTGAGAACCATTGATACTTCTTGCTATCCTTGAACTATCATTATTATTATACACTTGAGAAATTAGAACTATATTGAGCACCCTTATTGCTATATTATTTGCTGAGCAAACTTGTTGCTCATTCTTGCTTTCCCTAAAAATGTTTCAGTTAAGGCAAAACAAGGCGGAACCTCAGGCATTGATAAGAGCAAGGGCAAAGCTACAGAGTAGTTCATATTTGTCTAGAAATATTATGATTATGTTAAGACATATTGTGTTATGCATTAGTTATGTCTAATCTATGTTTAAGTTATGTAAGAGATGTTTTAAGTTACGAAATCTTGGGACGTGAATGATTATATTAAATAAATGTAATCTATTTTGTTATTTCTGTTGCATGAGTTATTTTTTAGTCATTAGATTTATAACACATGATGAACCGAATTCGAGACGTGAGTGGTTTGAATTTGGGGGCGTCACATCATCATTTCCATACGGTGAGACACAATATATGTGAATGTATGTTGTGTGATTCCTCCACCAGGAGGTAAACCTGTCGGTGTTTGATTACTGGACTCAAGGGAGACTAATCCCGCAAGGCTCAGGAAATGCACCACCCAGATTCGCTCCAGTTGAAAGATCGAATTAACTTCCCATCTAGTAAATTGCGATAATCTAGGGACGTTCATGCCAAAAAGTAACGAGAGTAGCCTAAGATATGTCAACCTCTGATAAACGAAACACGAAGGGAAGTCTCTTTATACCTCCCCTTTTCAATTACATGTAATTTCAATTTTGTGTAATTTCAATTCCATGTAAATGTCAATGTAATGGAAAATATAAAGGAAGATGTAAATATGCATTTCTTTTTCATATCAAGACCTGTCATACTATCCTGTCATCAAAATGACTGACATCCGTTTTGCAGGAGAACATTAAAACACTCCTAAAAAATGGACACATTGCATAGCATATAACATTTCCATATTTTCCCAGACTAAACTACGTAGTCTTTTTGTAGGGAAATGATTGGTCCCGTTACCCGTTCAAAGTCCAAGAAGGCACTAAGCCCACCATCAGAAATGGCTACAAGTGCCCATCCTGATCCTACTCCTATTTCTCGCGAGTAGTTCGAAGGATTAAGGAATTAAATAACAGAGTTGGTTGTTCTTCTGAAAGAACTAAACAAATCAACTCAGGGTCCACAAATACCCATCCAAACTGAATCCTCTGAACAAGGAGGAATCCAGGGTCCGGATAGAGAAGTCCCAGTATTTGAGTCTCAGACTAAGAAGTCCAACAAAACCCCTGAAATCACCCATCTTAAAGAAGATCAAGATACCGGCGATATTCAGAAAAGGTTCAGCAAATGGAAGAGACCATTCGATCCATCAAAGGGATTGGAACGCACGGAAGCGTTACCTATTCAGACCTTTGCATCTTCCCCGGGGTTCATTATCCAAAAAATTCAAGGCTCTCGATTTTTAAAAATATGATGGATTGGGAGATCCCTACACTCACTTAAAAGTGTTCATTGGAGAACTCAGATCCTATGTCGAGGATGAAAAGCTGAGGATGCAGTTGTTTTAGAAGAGTCTAACTGGAGAAGCTAGAGTATGGTACGCCAGATTGGATAACTCCAAAATCCATAGCTAGAAGGAATTAGCCCATGCTTTCCTCAATCAATACAGCTTTCAAACTCAGATGGCTCTAGACGGGTATCAGATTACCAAAGTCAAGAAATAAGTCAACGAGTCATTCAGAGAGTATGCCCAAAGATGGAGGCGTTTGGCTGCTCAAGTAATCTCATCCATGACAGAGACTGAGATGGTGATGACCTTCATAGATAATCAAGAAGCTCCATTTTATGAGAGGGTCCTAGCCGGTATAGAAAAACCATTCTCATAAATGATTAAGCACAGAGAAATGGCAGAGATGGAGTTAAAATATGAGAAGATTCAAGATCTCGCCGCTTTAAAAGCCGTAGCTGAGCATATCCAATCTGGAAGTAATGGGAACAACCCCCGGAGGGTCCATAAGAAGAAAGAAGAAGATGTCTCCTTTATACTGCAAGGGAAAACTCAAAAAGGCAATCAAAACTTGCCTATTCAAAGGAGAAACTTTTCCCCCTTTCAAGCACAATCCTTAAATCCTCCCTTGAGAAAGAGTGGAGAAGTCAGGCATTCAAGAGTGTTCAAACCCTTAGGGGACTCATTGGAAGATAATTTCAAACTTCTGACAGTTCATAAGAAAATCTCTCATCTTCTTCTACCAGCCAATCCAAGTGGAAAGGGCTTCAATACAAGCAAGAAGTGTGTTTATCATTCTGAAGCTCCAGGTCACGACACCCAAGATTATTGGACCCTCAAGCATAAGATCTAGGACTTAATAGACAGTGGTGAGATCGTGGTGACAAAGCCCGAGCAACCACATGTTCAAGATAACCCTCTCCCTCAACACAAAGAAGAGGATGTTAACATGATCAATAAAGGCAGTGGAGAGAGTTCCAATTACCTCAAATACGTGGGTGGTTCTCCCCAAACCAGCAAAGATAATTCCGATAAGTGGGATTATTCAGATTTCCAGTTCATGATAGAAAAGGAGTTGAAGTCTATCGATGAACAGGGCAATCAGCTGGCAAAACTGGTGATACATCAGCACCAAGTCACACGACAGTTGTTAAGTCTGGAGCATGCAAGTCTCTTCTCCCTTATCATAAAGAATCCACCACAGACCCAAGAGAATAAAACCTTGGAGGAAAAGATTGCAAGAAAAGTAAGTCGAGACTTTGCCAACAAAAGGGAGTTCACCTATTTGGGCCGACGATGGAAGAAATCTCACAAATGCGGATCAATGAGGGAAAATCACAGCACTGCTACCCCTAGTCAATCCACGTTAAAAAAGATTTGATGCTACCGGGATCTGTCGATACCACTCCAATACTCGTGGTGACATCACTGAAAGATGCTGGGCACTTTGTCATCTTATCCAAAATATGATTAACAGCAGTTACCTGCAAATGACAGATGATGAAATCGTATTGCCTGAGAGTGGAAAGACGTTTCCTCTAGGATTGTAAAGATGGATAGAGATCATAGCAGTCATATCCTCTGAGGGAGACCTGGCTACAACACCCCTTACAATTAAAATAATTAAGCTCAAAGGTGTTGAAAACCCTTTGAAGGTGGCTGCACCGTAACCACTAATATTGTCATTCAGGTTGCAATATCCTATCACCAGCCTTAAGAAAGTCCCATGAAACTATGGAGAGGTTGATGGATCAACATCAAACACAACTGCTCCGGTATCCAAGGAAAACCCGCTATATCTCCCTCAACGAGTGATGAACCTAGTCATTAGATCTAAGGGGAAAGTGCCCAAGGAGAAAATCGAAGAATTCCTCCGCAAGATGGGACATAATGAAGCCAAGGTGGTGCGAAGCTTGAAAGAAGCACCTTAACAGATATCTATTCTGGACTTGGTATTCTCTTCGGAAGATCATCGAAAGGTCTTAATGAAGATATTAGAAGAAGCCCAACTGCCAAAGAGGGTGGATGTTAAAAAGTTTCATTATCTGGTAGATCACATTTTTAAAAGGAATGTGATATCCTTCACTGATGATGATATACCCCTCGAAGGGACGGGTCATTGTAAGCCACTGCATATAGCAGTGATGTCTTCCGGATATGTGGTCGGAGGTGTGCTAATAGATGGAGGATCATCCCTAAACATCTGCCCATATGCCATATTAAAAAGAATGAAGATAAATCCCAACTGAATCCGAAGCAGCCACAAAGTCATAAGAGCCTTCGATGGGTCTCGATGAGATACTGTAGGAGAGGTTGAATTGCTAGTGGAAATCAGTCCACGTATCTTCCACATATCCTTTCAAGTGCTCAAAATCACTACAGGATATAATTTACTGCTTGGAAGACCTTGGATCCATATGGCGGGAGCAGTCCCATCCATTCTTCATCAACATCTCAAGTATATCATCAACAGTAATCTGGTCACTATTAATACTGAACCAGAATATCATATCCCAAGTGATATGCCTCTAATCAGTTTAATGAAGTAGTTGAGTGTAAGACCCCGAATTTTATGAAATGAAAGTATTCAATTTTCTTATAATTATTATTTTATTCGTAAATGGTTAAATTGATAAAAGGTTAAAGTTAAGGGTGATATGTGAATTTTTTTACAAAGTATGCAAGTTGTTATAAAATATTCATTTGGTCCGAGAATATTCTTTTTGTCGGAAAATATTCGTACGACGTCACAATCATTGGTGGACCCCACAACGAAAGTATTGTCGTAGTTAAAAAACGACAGAATTATCTTTTTATAAAAAATAACGGTGAAAGTGTTACCGTTAAAACTGTTGAACTACCCGGTAGTAAAAGTAAAGTAATACGCGTGGTTGCATAGTAGCACACGATATTGATTATTGATGCTTACGTGATAAGTCACTCAGTTATATTCAATTATTTCTATAATAATTACTGCATCATATCTCTCATATAATTGATTCAATTATTGTCACAGTATCATCTGCATAATATGTTATATTATTAAATCAATAATTGAGACGACAAAGTTATTCATAATATTATTTGCAATATTGACAATGTCTAGAAGTTCTGTCAAGGAGAGGATAGATAATCTAATTGCGCGCCAATATGGAGAAATCCTTATCGAAAATCCCCCTCTTTCCTGGGAACGACCTAGTTGTTAAATATTGTGAATTATAATATTAATGATGAATAAGTTCGTGCTGATTAAAGATGAAATTGATAGTTCTATTGTGTGAGAATTATTAGTGTTAGCAGAATTCAATATTTATTTCGATAATAATTAATGTCTAGAAGTTATATTGACCAATCGGGTAATTAACCAGATAAATGAGCAATAAATTACTATTATTTCATATGCTTATAACTATTTGTTCACATGTATGTACTATTGATTCACATTCTTGTACTATTAGGGGAGTTAGTGCAAGATTGATAATACTTGCATGACTAAGTTAAAAATGGAGGTATAGTTGAAGGTACTATACTGTAATTAGTTTTTTCACATGATTATACTATTGAGTCATCAAGTTGGAGCAAAACAATATGACCGTGTCGTAATACGAGGCTAAATTTGCGGAGTTATCCCGGTTTACATCCCATTTGGTCGATAATGAGGAGCGAATGACGCGAATGTTTCTAAGAGGTTTGAAACCCGATATACGTCAATACCTCATTTCTCATAAACTTTGTATATATTCAGATGATGTGAATAGGGCTCAGTTATTGGAGCGCTATAATGAGTCAGCACAACCAAAAGGTAATGACCAGCAACACGATAATAATCATACCGATGGCAACGACCATCGAAACAATGATAACCATCGTGGGGGAAATTATCATTCCAAGAATGGTAACCACTTCGGTGGTAATCATGGCCAAGATAATAGGAGTGGAAATTTCAAGAAAAGAAGGTTCAATAATGACGGAAAGACGTCAGCACCAGCACCCGTTGTTAAGGAAGGAGAACGACCACCTATCATATTCTTCAAATGCGGAGGGGAGGGACACATCAGTCCAAACTGTGCGATGTTGTCCAAAGCATGTTATAATTGAGGAAGAGAAGGTCACCTAGTCTGATTTTGTCGTTCACCGAAGATAAGTTCAGCTAGGATGGAGGCTCCAAAGGATGTCTCAGACAAGTTAAAGTCAGTAGTTTAAGTGAGAGCGTTTGTCGAGGAACTCGAACGAAGTTGTCACGGGTAAGTTAATCATAAACGCTTACGAAGTCTATACCTTATTCGATATCGGTTCTACCCATTCTTTTATCTCTCTTGCTTACGCTCAACGTTTAAATTTGACCACAGAGAAACTAGACTTTGACTTATTGAAACTTCGTTAGTAGAAACATTCGTTACCTCCACTGTTTATAAATTTTGTTGATTCAAATCGACACTTTCACGTTACCTGTCGATCTTATCTCTTTGAAAATAGTTGCCTTCGATGTGATTTTAGGAATCGATTGGTTAACTACTCATCATGCTTTTCGTAAGGTTGTTAGAACCTGTTATGCGATTCAAGCAACCAAACCACTAAAGTCAATTATTGTCATATCAAGCCATAAGTAAAGAGCCGCGATCCTTTCGTTGTTGACTTTCTTGTGTGGAATGCACCGAAGCCAAACTTTCCGTAGGGGACGCTGTGAATGACGATGGCAAGTTGATAAGTATCAATGTGACGTGATATCCAAGTCTTGGATGAGAGTCACAATTTTGAATGATATTTCTATCGTTAATAAATTTCCTGACGTATTCTTGAAGACTTCTTGGCCTACCCTAGAGCGTGAAATTAAATTTTGTATTGACTCCAGTACAAAACCCATTTCTCAAACCCTCAAATACTTTTTCACCCAAAACGAACGTATAATGCGCCAAAGATGTTGGCTCGAGCTGTTGAAGATTACGACTATACCATTCAATATCATTGTGGAAGAGCGAACGTGGTAGCTGACGCGTTGAGTAGAAGATCGTATGCGGTTACGAGTGTGACATTGTTAACACAAAACCCATTTCGTATAACTTACAAATTATGAAGATAGAGTTAAAGACTTTAGAGACCCACGTGAAGATAACGAATGTACGATTAGAATCGACTTTAATCGATAAAGTTAAAGCCGCTCAAGCTACATACTCAGAGCTGATGAATATGAAGAAGAAGGTTCAAGAGGGCGTTATTCTAGAAGCAAGAATCGATGAAGAGAGAAAATCTCAACCCTCAATTTAATTGGCCCATTTGAAATCCTCGATCGAGTAAGAATTGTGGCCTATAGATTCATTTTACCGCCAAGTATGTCTCGTGTTCATAACGTTTTTTTTACGTATTGATGTTACGTAAATATGTGGACGACCCGAACCACATTATTAAATTAGAACTAGACGAGATAGCAGAAGATTTAATGTATGAGGAGATACGTGTTAAAATCTTGGATAAGAAGGATCTCATTCGACACTCAAAGGTTATACCTCAAGAGTTAGAATTTGAAATGAAGTCAAGGTATCCTCACCTATTCGGCATACCAGGTACGCACGTAAATTTTGAGGGTGAAATTTCATAAGGAGGGGATGTTGTAAGACCCCGAATTTTATGAAATGAAAGTATTCAATTTTCTTATAATTATTATTTTATTTCATAAATGGTTAAATTGATAAAATGTTAAAGTTAAGGGTGATATGTGAAATTTTTTGCAAAGTATCCAAGTTGTTATAAAATATTCGTTTGGTCGAGGAATATTCTTTTTGTTCGGAAATATTCGTACGACGGCACAATCATTGGTGGACCCCACAACTGAAGGATTGCCGTAGTTAGAAAATGACAAAATTATCTTTTTATAAAAAATAACGGCGAAAGTGTTACCGTTAAAACTGTTGAACTACCCGGTAGTAAAAGTACAGTAATACGCGTGGTTGCATAGTAGCACACGGTATTGATTATTGATGCTTACGTGATAAGTCACTCAGTTATATTCAATTATTGCTACAGTAATTATTGCATCATATCTCTCATATTATTGATTCAATTATTGTCACAGTATCATCTGCATAATACGTTATATTATTAAATCAATAATTGAGAAGACAAAGTTATTCATATTATTATTTGTAATATTGACAATGTCTAGAAGTTCTGTTAAGGAGAGGTTAGATAATCTAATTGCACGCCAATAGGGAGAAATCCTTATCGGAAAGCCCCATCTTTCCTGGGAACGACCTGGTTATTAAATATTGTGAATTATAATATTAATGATGAATAAGTTCGTGTTGATTAAAGATGAAATTGATAGTTCTATTGTGTGGAAATTATTAGTGTTAATAGAAATCGACATTTATTTCGATAATAATTAATGTCTGGAGGTTATATTGACCAATCGGGTAATTAACCGGATAAATGAGTAATAAATTGCTATTATTTCACATGTTTATAACTATTTGTTCACATGTGTGTACTATTAATTCACATTCTTGTACTATTAGGGGAGTTGGCACAAGACTGATAATTCTTGCATGACTAAGTTAAAAATGAAGGTATAGTTGAAGGTACTATACTGTAATTAATTTTTTCACATGATTATACTATTCAGTCACATGAGTGAACTATTATTTCACATGATTTACTATTAGGGGAGGTGGTGCAAGTTTGATAATACTTGCAGGATTAAATTAAAATTGAAGAAAAAGAGGAATGTATTATACTGTAATATTTCGAGCCCTAAAACGTACAATTATTGAAACTATATTTTCCTATAAATAGAAGCTCATTCTTTCTTCATTTCTCACCAATTCACTATAGCTATAAAGTAATTATTATAGAGAGAAATTATAGATAGGAAGAAGAAGAGAAGTCTTCTACCTCATTATTCCAGTATCCAGTTTCTTCTAAGGTAAAAGGGTATTACTTCTTTCGTATTCATGAAGAGAGCTTATGTTATTCCATTCTTTATTATTATGTTGGAATAACATGTCTATACGAAGTACCGCATACATGGTGAAATTCTTCTGTTATTCCATTCTTTATTATTATGTTGGAATAACCTGTCTATGTGAAGTACCGCATACATGGTGAAATTCTTCTGTTATTCTATTCTTTATTATTCTGTTGGAATATCTTGTCTGTGCGTATTACGCATGACCTGGTTTCATTATTTATTATTCTATTGGGAATAACCTGTCTGTGCGATCTATCGCATGCCTGGTGAATTTTCTGTTATTCCATTCTTTATTATTCTGTAAGGAATAACCTATCTGTGCGGTCTATCGCATGCCTGGTGAATTCTTTTGTTATTCCATTCTTTATTATTCTGTTGGAAATGATCTGTCTACGAGGATTACCGCATGGAGGATGAAAATCCATTTGCAGTTTCTTATATTCTATTATACTCGTATGAGATATCATTTCTTTTGTACTCGTCATGGAATATCATTTTCTTGCGTATTTTTCTTTTACGAGTTACTATTCACAGGTTATTGTTCGCCTGATTACTATTCACTCTAGTATCATTCACTTGGGTATTTGGGGCACTTTTCGTGTCAAAGTACTATTCACGAGTTACTATTCACAGGTTACTATTCACCCAAATTACTATTCACCCGAATATTATTCACTCGGGTATTTGGGATACTTTTCATATCGAGGTACTATTCACGAGCTACTATTCATGAGTTACTATTTACGGGATATTATTCATGGGATCCTATTTACCCGAAAAATATATTTCTTTTCTGTCCAAATTATTTTTGGTTCGTGAATATTATTCTTGAATTTTACTCCACAAAGCAGTATCATGCTGACAATTTGGACGTTATTGATTTCTGGATAAATTAAATTATAAATCTTTAAAATTTATCCTTGAACTTGTTTTATTGAATTATTATGTCATTGTCATCATCCTCATGCTTATATTGTGATAAAAGTCATCTTTGGCTTACGTGCAGAGATGGACTTGGTATGATTATAACCATGAATTATTTGGTATAATCATGACTGTAATGTGACGAATGATGTGGTGAAAGTCCTCATTGGCCTGTAGTTCATTGATGGACAGTTATTGGTATGATTATGACCAGGGATTATTCGGTATAATCATGACCATTAATGATTACACGAATATCTTTGGCCGTGGTGCAGGGATGATTCGATTTTATTTATTAAGCTGAGTCTCAGCGATAAAGTTAATGAAAAACTTTTTAAATTATAAAAAATAGTAGATTTTATGCTTTACTCGACTCTTTTAATGGATTGCTTATTCCGCTGCAGTTGTTGATCTAAAACTTGTTGTCTATTGTATTCTATCAGTTGTTATACTGTTTAAGGCTAAGGATAATTTATTCTGCATTATCTTAGTCATAATATTTTTTACTAGGCTAGTTGAGCTCACCCTTTCTTTCATTGTTCTCTTTAGGAAATGAGAATACAACTGGGACGAGTCGGGGAATGGAGTGATGGTCCAGGATAAATGGCTTTAGTAGTCCGCACTATTCTATGGAATAATGTGATAATAATTATAATGAGGACACCATTGAGTGTGGATATTGTCTAGATGACAATATTCTTTTTTAAACTCTCAGCTATGTTTTGTCGTATTTTACACGACTGTTGTATAATTAAGTTGTATTTGAATTTATGTACCATGTATCTGACAACTAAAGGTGGGTGATGTATACCTGTTTTGGGGGCATCACATTGAGCCTGTTAGCTTCCATGCCCTTGATGTGAGCAACACTCACTATCAACCCATTGGGGATCCAGCTTTGAAACCCAGAGTTTCCATCGAGGTAATGTCGGTCAGTCAAGAGATGATAGCATTGGGTTTCCAACCAGGACAAGGGTTAGGAAAGAATCAGCAAGGAATCAAATGCCCAATTCAAATTCCCAGCCAGACAGGGAAGGTCAGATTAGGCTATTCCTCTGGGCCAAGTCACAGGAACCTACAAAAGCATACACCGATTCCTTCATCTACGATTCTATTTCCTAAACCTACAGATGCAGATTTTGTACGGCCTCTAAGGAAAATTCCTGTCTCCGTGGTGGGTATGCTGTTTCCTAAACCCAGACCGGCTAGTGGGAAAGAAGTCCTAATTCCAGACCCAGACATTGAGGAAAGGAATCAAAGGAGCAAACAAGAATTAAAGAGACAGTTATCGAAGATGTACTTCCTGGTGTATACCGAGGGTATGAATAAGGATATCTCAGATGATGACTGCTCAGATGTCATGGTCGTTATTCAAGAGGAGGAGGATGATAACCGCCCCTTCATCATAGCCATCCACCAAGACTTGACCCTCGACAATTGGAGCAGCACTCTTTGTATTTGCCGAAAAGGGTAAAAAGGGCAGAAAATCCCTCTACCCTATAGATATCATAAACTGCTAATTTTATTGCATAGTATTAGCAGTTGTTTTTTTCATGTCATGAAAACACTTTATATGATCAAACAGTTTTATATATTAAGTGAAAACATTTTGTTTCAGGACTCCAGAGTTAGATTTGTCTAAACTTGTTGATGGAATTCCAATTCCTCACAATGACTGCAACTTTGATGTAAAGTTGGACTCCAACTTGATGGAGATTGAGCAAGAGAACTATGAGGTGCCTAAGGAGATCAAAGAATGGGTAGAAGATAAACCCAAACCAAACCTTGATCAAATCACCTCCTTCAACCTCGAAATCTCATAAAACCCCAAACAAATCCAGATTGACATGAACCTTACTCCAAGCTAAAGGAATGACATGGTTGCTTTATTGACCCAATTCCAGGATGTGTTTGCATAGTCTCATAAAGACATGATCGGTTTGTCAATTGATATTGTCATTCATCACCTGCCCATTAAAAAGGGATTCAAGCTAGTCAAGCAGAAGCTTAGACGATTAAAACCTGAGTGGAGTTTGAAAGTCAAGGTAGAAATTGTGAAACAATTCAAAGCCAACATCATCATGGTATCAACATACCCTGAGCGGCTATCCAACATAGTTCTGTTAGAGTTTGTGCCCTAGAGGCCAATTATTTGATATAACTGCTTAACATTTTGATATTATATTTGATTGAACAAATGAATGATTTTATTATGGTTTTATTTACTGCGTTATATAAATGTTAACATAATAAAATTCCTTAGAATAGTGCTACAAATTATATAGTTTCAAGTATGTGACTTGAACATGAGATTATATAATTACAATTAGTATCATTGCTCTTAAATGTCCATAGTCGAGTATCATTGTTGATGGGACAACAATGATACATTGAGACTAGTATGTGGATTGACAGATAACCAAATCTCATTGGTCATAAATATATGAGATATTAAGTCAATGCATAGGTACGTGTTAGAGAACGATGTACTGGACAGACGCACCATGAGAATTCTATGTGGACCATTATGCGAAGTGTCATTAGCCATTCTCATAGTGACAATGATGTAATGATCCTCCGACCTGAAATCACTATATTACTACACTAGAATTTATGTACTTTGATATCATCAAAGGTTACCTTTAATAGGGTGGACTATAAAGGTGATTATTGGGTACATCATGAATCGTGTGAGCAATATGAGTGATCTAGATGGAATTTAACCCTCCTATATATTAGGGGTGATATCCATAGGCCTCTTGATTGAGTAGGACTATGAAATGCATGGACATGCTCAAATAGTGATTTATTTCATATAGTCTACTCATTCATCAAGAAAACTCAGATTAAATTATGAAGAGTATGACACATTCCATGACTCGAGTTTAATCTAGGATGTCACGGTTAAAAGGATTAAATTACATTGAAACATTGGTCACGAAAAGGTTGCATCGAATCATCGATCTTATTATTACTTGGGTAGCAGTGATGCATTAATATATGACGCTCGTTGTTTATAATTTTATAATATAATTTTAAAATTATTGCCAACGTAATAATAACCTATAGGGTCACACACATAGAACGTAATTAAAAGAGAATTAATTTAAATTGTAAAGATTTAAATATATCAATATAATTGATAGCATTTAAATTACGAATTTAAATTAATACGATAATTTATATATATGGTATATTAATTAATTAAGACTTAATTAAGATATATATATATATATATATATATATATATATATATATATATATATATATATATATATATATATATATATAGCAGTCATTTAGGGAAGATATCGTAACCTAAGAAAACCCTAGCCGCTCTTAGAGAGAGACTAGAGAGAAAAATGTTTGAAAAATCCTGATCCTTTGGTGACTAGTACTGCAGCTCCCTTTTATTGCAGAATCGTGCGACGATTTGCGTGCGTTCGTGTGGATACCATAAAGACGTAGTTTCGTGAGGGATTGCGTTGGAGATTCGAAGAATTTCAGAACACTTTCATAATTGGTATAATATCTAAACCACTGAATTAATTTTTGTTTCGCATGGATCCTGTTTTTGGGTTTCTAAAATTGCTTTGATAATTTTAAATTTCTGCTGCTTTTATGTGCCGAAACCCCTACAAGTTCCCGTACCTAAACCCAGAGGAAAGGTGCGGGTATGCATGGATTATAGGGATTTGAACAAAGTTTGTCTCAAAGATAACTTCTCGGTACCATTTATCCATATATTCATAGATAATATAGCTCAGTATGGCATGTACTCCTTTGTCGACTACTTTGTTGGGTACCACCAAATCATGGTTACTGAAGAGGACCGGGAGAAGACAACATTCATCACTCCTTAGGGAACCTTTTGTTACAGACGGTTGTCATTCGGCCTCATCAACGCCAGAGCTACCTATCAGCGAGCCATGGTAGATCTTTTCCATGATTTAATGCACAAAGAGATAAACGTCTATGTGGATGACATTATTGTCAAATCCCGAAGGGAAGAAGACCACATAGACCATCTTAAAAAGCTCTTCAACCGGTTGCACAAGTATAACTTGAAGCTAAATCCGGCCAAGTGCCCATTCGGCGTCAAGTTTGGCAAGTTGCTAGGAAGAATCAACTTCATCAGTCGATTTATCTCCCAACTCACAACAACCTGTGAGCCCATCTTCAAGTTGTTAAGGAAGAACTCCTCCAAGAAATGGAATGAAGAGTGTCAAAAAGCCTTCCTTTCCATCAAAGAGTAATTGGTCAAAGCTCCTGTCTTGGTACCTCCCAAGGATGACATTCCCCTGTTTATGCACCTATCAATCAATGACAATGCCATGGGCTGCATGCTGGGACAAAAAGACGATAGAGGTAAAGAAAGAGCTATCTATTACCTCAGCAAAAGATTTAGCATCAGTGAGCACAAGTATACCTTAATTGAAAAGGCTTGTTGTGCATTAACATAGGCTTCCATGAGATTACAACATTATCTCCATGGTCACATAACCTATCTCATATCCTGCGTGGATCCTCTCAAATACGTATTCAGCAAACCAATGTTGAATTATCGGCTATCCAAATGGCAGTTGATCCTCCAGCAATTCAACATCATCTACGTGACCCAAAAGTCTATCAAATGATAAGAAATTGCGAATCAACTGGCCGCATCACCATCAGGGGATTTCAAACCCTTGGAAACGTATTTCCCCGATGAAGGGGTAATGAAAATTCAGCAACACCATCAGGAGGATATAGTCCAGTCATGGAAGATGTATTTTGATGGAGCTGTAAACATGGAAGGTAACGGAGCAGGAACAGTTCTAGTGTCTATTTTGGGAGAACAGTAACCCGTTGATATCAAATTACAGTTTGTCAGCACCAACAACACAGCTGAGTATAAAGACTTTATAATGGGGTTGAAGCTAGCCCAATCCGTGGGCGTCAAATGGTTAGATGTCTTTGGAGATTCTGAGCTAGTAATCAAACAAACCACTGGGGTTTATCACACCAAAGAATTACATTTACTGCCTTACCATCGGCAAGTTATCCAGATGGCTTAGGAGTTTGAAGAAATATCCTTCTTCCATATTCCTCGTAATAGGAATGACTTTTTGGATGCATTAGCAACTTTGGCCTCCTTGATCAACATATATGAAAAGGGAGACATTCTAAATATCAAATTTACCAGCCAAAAGGCCCTAGCCTATGGGAATTACATCGGAGAAGTATCGGATGAACTGCCTCCCATCCAACACCCTTGGTACCATTCCATTAAGGAATATCTACGAGATGGCTCTACACCCATTGGGGCTAGTCAAGTTGAAAGAAAGCGGATCCATAGAATGACCATGAAATTCTATCTGAGCGGAGACGCACTCTACAAAAGAGATGCAGGAGTAGGCCTTCTAAGATGCCTATACAAAGACCACGCCCAGAGACTCATGGATAACATCTATGGTAGAGTGTGCGATCCACACATGAGTGGTGCTCTACTTATCAAGAAGATCTTAAGAATAGGGCATTACTGGCTCTCTCTCAAAGCTGACTATAATGATCACGTCAGAAGATGTTATCAATGTCAAATTCTAAAAATGCTATCCACGCCCCTCCAATGGAACTCCACAATATGAGTTCACTCTGGCCCTTCTCAATGTGGGGAAAGAACGTGATCGGGCCAATCGAGCCTAAAGTCAACAATGGTCATCGGTTTATCTTCACCATGAATACTACTTCACCAAATGGGTAGAGGCAACCTCTTTTCCCAAAATTACTAAAGAAGTGATCATTGGTTTCATTAGAAACAATGTCATTTGTCGATATGGACAACCAGAGGTGATTGTGTCAGACAATGCCAAAAACCTCAACGACCAAATAATGGAGGAATTATACAACAAAGTTCACATCAAACATCTCAATTTCGTCATCTATCATCCAAAGATGAATGGTGTTGTTGAAGCGACTACTAAGAACATCAAAAAGATCATGCAAAAGATGTCCGTCAATCACAAAGGATGGCCTGACTTGTTGCCTATGACTTAGCGTAAAAAACCACAATGCGCACTTCAAATAGGGTAACCCCCTATTCATTAACCTATGGCTTGGAAGCAGTGCTCCCCATAGAGGTAGAAATGAAATCCCTGAGAGTGTTGATAGATGCTCATATGGAGGAAGACCAATGATTACAAGATTGGTACCACAAATTATCTCTGATAGATGAAAGGTGGACCACAACCATTTTTCATGGTCAATTATATCAACAGAGGATCGCTCGATCCTACAACAAGAAAGTCCGGCTACGACAGTTTAAAGGAAATGACTTGGTCTTAAAGAAAGTCCTTAACAACTAAGATCAATCTAAAGGAAAGTTCACCCCAAACTAGGAAGGCCCGCTCATTGTCAAATAGGTATTGACATGAGGAGCCCTCAGATTGCAAAATATGGATGGCAAAGAATTTCCTCAACTTATTAACTCAGACACCGTAAAGAGGTATTATGTCTGAAGTTATTTGTAAACCAACATCCTGGTTCTAGATCATCAATTCATCAGTCAATTTAGGTTTTCAAAACCTTTCTAACCACATCAGTTTTCATCCCACCAAGGACGAACTACACAGACCTGATCTCCCCCATACACGGGAGTACGTAGGTAGCTATTTATGGTCCGATCTAATCTTTGCAAAAATAAACAAAAACAAAACCCTTTTACCATATACAACTTTCAACCTTTTCATGTTAGGTTGGAACTATGTAGACCTGATCTCCCCCATACACGGGAGTACGCAGGCAACCTTCTGTGTTGCGGTCTAACTACAAAAAAAAAACAAAAAAATCCATACCCTTCAACTTTGTCAACCCTTCAAACCTTTTCACGGTAGGTTCGACCTACGTAAACCTGATTTCTCCTCATCAATGGGAGTACATAGCCATCCATTCAGGGT
Organism: Panax notoginseng; assembly: GCA_016801055.1. Taxonomy (NCBI): domain Eukaryota; kingdom Viridiplantae; phylum Streptophyta; class Magnoliopsida; order Apiales; family Araliaceae; genus Panax; species Panax notoginseng. The sequence continues at coordinate 33,344,079 of CM029017.1, forward strand.
GCGGTCTCACCCCTAAAAAAATATAAAGTCCTGTCAAAAGTACTGGGATCATCCTTCAACCTTTTAAACCAAACCATAAGAGATGGAACTACCTGATCTCCCCTATACACGGGAATACATCGACGACAATCTGTGGGGCGGGTAAACCACACCTCATCGGCTTAGACCACATGGGTAGAACTACTTGGTCTCCCCGTATAAATGGGAGAAAAAATTGGTGACCATCTATACTGCGGTTGAATCTTCAAAGAGAAACACCAATCCATAAGAGATGAAACTATGTGGTCTCCCCCATACACGGGAGTACTGGCGACCATCTGTGGTACGGTCAACCTCAGAGAGGAAAGCCAAAATCCTCTCCACAACCACATTCAGAAACTAGTCCCAAGATACCAAAGAGCTAGGGAACATAAAGATCAACGATCCATTCTGAAAGATCCTGAGACATCTCAATGTCCATCCACTAAGGGGGAGTTCAGAATACATCGAGATCACAAGTCCTGGAGAAAAGGCAATTATCAAGCAAGTAACAAGGCATATCTAAAAGGGAAGTGAATCAAAACATATTTCCTTGCCATATAATATTGTTTGATATATACAATGTGTCCTGTATATGACAAAAATGGCTAAACTAGTATATGCAGAAAAATTAAAGCTAATCTATAAACCCATGGATAAGCGAGCCATCAAGTCCAACATGGCATCCCTCTCAGTAGATGGAGGTAAAGCTATGAGCTCCTGCCCCAGGGTGTCCACACGAGCTAGGAGATCTACGACCATCTGCGTGGTGCTACAGTGCTCATCAATGAACGCACTCATCTCTACAACAATGTCAGCAGTATGAGATCTAAATGCAGTACTATTTGTAGTGGCAACATCTCGGGTAGCTAAAGCCTCATCCAGCTCAACAACAGCTACATCCCTAGATGATCGAGCCTCATCCCACTCAATAATAGCGGTATCCCTGCGAGCTAGAGCATTATCTCTCTTAACAAGAGAAACATCTCTTTCAGAAAGAGCTGTTAATATCAAGGCTCTAGTTTGATCCCTCTCAAATGTCATCAGATGTAGCCTCTGCTCTAAATGCTCTGCAGAATATGGAGCCATAATAGTAGGAATACTGGGGGTATCAACCAGAGCTACTGACGAACCAGTAAACAGCTCATCCTCGATAGGAGAATCAGGGTACTCCATAGGCTTCCCATCATCAGAATCAATACTCGGCTCTGAGGACATAAACTTAGCCGATGCAATATCTGCCTTCAACTATGCAGAATACTCTGGAGAGCGACCTGGATGGCTAGTCAAAAAGTCAGCCCTCTCGCGATGATTCCAATATGCATAAATCCTGGACAAATCCTCTGCTGACAGAAGTTTAGATGACAATCGCTGACCCACTGCACCGTTAAGGGGATGAATATCCTGAAACTAGTCAAACTGTGCCATAACAGCTAGTGGATGATATGTGGTCACCCCCCTCAAACCGTCTAGGGGAAGATAGTCCATGCCAACTGCATGAGTCATAAAGTTATATGGAGAGCCGAACCCTGAACATGACAAAATATCAAATGGGTCCTCGATCCCTGATAAGAAAGCCAACCATGATGCTGCGTCTGTACACTCTGCCGACTGAAAAGAATATATCATGGCTATCTCATGGGAAAAATAATACCCATGACTTCTAAAAGTGCCAATCGGTCTGAAGTGTGTTATAAACCACACATACAATAAGACCGCACTGCCTATGAAAACCCCCACTAAATAAGAATGTCAAAATGTGGCCGACATCAAGGTCTCTACCAAAATTATCGATAATATGGTATGACCCTCTCAGAGAGCATGGACTACCATAATCACACTAATATCCAGATGGTCCGTGTACAACGACATTTATAGATAGGCGACTATGCACATCAAGAATATGTCTACACGGGCGACATGCCAATCACCCTCAAAAATGGTGAAGTCCCCGAAATATTGCAAATAGCTGTCCAATGACCCAAATATGTCAATTAAGAAACTCATGGACACCACATGCCCCGAGGTAATCTCATCCAGGGCAACTCTGCGCCTCAAGCTTGTCAAGGTCATAAATTGTCAGCTCATGTCACAGATAGCCATTCGAGTGCAAGGCCGATCCAATGGTAAGTATGTAAGATGCTCATACTCCTCTAATGTAGGAGTCAACTCATGGGTATCAAATCTGAACACATGTCTATCTGGTATTCAATGCTCAAGAATGCCCTCTATAAAGCCCGGTGGAACCTGAAATGTTAGGAAGGTCATATAGTGTCTCAACAGTTGATCAACTGTCACCCGATCTAGGGAAAATAAACTGCCATACCACGATCTCAAGGAAGAGGCCACCAACATAGGTGGGGTATGCTCAATCCAGCTAACAATGGATGAAGACATCTGTAGAGCCGTATCATAAGACCATCTAAGGGTCAATACTAAACTCATCTCTAGAAATATATATCCATGATATAATGCATGCATAATAAATGACAGATGACAATATGATGTAGGGAATATAAAATATTATACATACATTCCTAAGTACATCATCATCTAAATACATCATCTCTATATACAACTAAAAAATATAGAGAAATGGGGCACAACCCCCCAACATCTAACAGAGGCCTATCAAAAGATATAACAAGAATTGGGGCTCAACCACCCAATATCTAATTGAGGCCTATCAAAAGAAATAGCGAGAAATGCATCAAAAGAAGTCAATGATGTTGATGTCCACATCATCCAATCTATCCATCTGATGTAACTCCTACTGAGTCATTGAATATCTGCCAGAAGGGATATCAGACCAATATAACAGAGGATCTACGTTGACAAAACCATCTAAATATGGGCCACCTTAAGGGCTAGCCCCAGAGCTGGAAGGATCAAAAGTATCCGCCTCTGATTGATCTCTGCTTAAATGCCGAATAAAGAATTGTGCCCGGTCCAACTGCTGGGTCAAACTATTAATCTGCGTCAGATGATTAGGATCTCAGACGTAGGCAATCTAATTTGTCATCATGACGGAGCCAGAAACCATATCCCCCATAAACTGTGTGGCAGAAGTCTGAGCTCCAATGGTGCGAGGGAACCACCAGCGGTAAAAAGCCTCATGAGTGAAAGGTCCCTCTAACAAAGTAAAGCCATCCATGCCCATCAATGGGATCTCAATGATCGGCTGCGACAAAGGCCAATGACGCCTGGCAGGAGGAAAGAGCAAAATACGTATCTCTCCTATAGTGCTCCTAAAAGCACACTCTCCCAAATAGAGCTCTCAACCTCCATCATTAAGGAGAGGAATTCGATGGGTGGACAATACATACTCGACACCAGTCGGGAAACCACCCTCGAAGCCAACTATCAAGTGGTCCTCAGAGTAAGGAACCCATATAATGACCTTTGCGGTCAGTAACTCCAACTGTAAACGAGAATGGGCAAAACCCTCAACTACAATAACCTCCGCCAAAGTGGAGAAATTCCATCGCCATCCCCGTGGATAGGTGCCCAAACCTAGCGTGCTAACGGGATGAAGACATGAGAGCCTCTCATAGGCCCAAAACTACGAATACAAAGATCAAATATTTACGGCCAGTCAAACTGGCAACCCGAACAAAGGGAAATCAAAAGAGAAAATTCTTACCAGTAAGAATGGGTAGAACCCTAACCAAGCCTCCGTCACGCCTTCTGAGCATAGGCGCATCCCCCTGAGGAAGTAAGCAAAGGTGTAGGAGCCCCAATTAAACTCTCTGATACTGTCCACCTCCCGAGTGGCGCTGACTAAAGCGAATGACAACGTCTAAGAGTTATCAGCCACGAAACAACCCCCGTGAATGATAAAAAATAATCGCCGAAAGATGCGATCTCTAACCCTCTGATCATCGAGAAATGGCTCAGTTAGAGCCCCACTCATAGCATTTACACTCAAGGGACCAGAATGGACTGTCCTACCCTTGAGTGCCATAGCTGGGACTCCCAAAAAGAATCTGACGATAGTCGGGGAAATGCCAGCCACCAAAGGCACTGGCACACCTAATAACTCCATCCAAATGATGAATCGCCAATCCATCGGTGTGATTATCACCTCACAATCCAGTAAATAGAGAGACTGGATCTGGTGAAACCAGCGCTCAGAGAAAGCCCTAAGATAACCCTAGGAACAATGACGGGGGAGGATGGGAAAGAAAGACTCGAAGCCCCAAGCATGAATAATCTCTCGGTACTCTAAATGAAGAGTCTGGTACAGAGAATGTATGCTAAACTAGTTCCCTCTGGGCTGCATAAAGTCGAGAACTTGTATCAAAGTGCAAATCAAAATTAGAACCCTTGGCCCCACAAATGAGAAAAGGAAGATCAACACGGCTATTACCTCATTTGCATAAAGATAGATCGAGGGGTGACGACTTAAATTATCCAAAAGCTCTAGAATAGTCACATTTATAGCTGAAAGCTCCCTACGGGGAATGGAAGAAGGAGCAGGATTCGCAATGGGTACGTCCTCCTTCTCATTCTCAACATCTGATCTCTCAACTCGAATAGGAAGAATCACAAACTCAGTTAATCGACGAGGCTTTCGGGCTGGGCGAGGCCGAGGAACATCTGAAGCTCTCCTCCTCACACCTGAAGAGGTCCTACGGGAGCTACTCGGCTGGTCTGGATCAATATATCTAGACAAAAGTCTCCAAATCACCTCAGAAAGGGTGTGATAAATGTAAAGCTCCCAAATCCGGGTACTTGAAACCCAAACTCGGTGCTTCACGATACCATTTCTATGAGCGAAATATTACTAATAATAATAACAATAATATAAAGATCAACTTAATTTACATATTTATCAGAGTCTGAATCCTAAGTACGTAACCTTTAAACATTCATTACAACTCATGATAGATAATGTATATCATCCTTGTTTTAATAAAGTTAACTATTACATAACATAGCATTGCGTTCATTCAGCAACCTTTTCATTTCTCTTGTTCTTAGCAGAGCTCTCTGGTTGTTCACACTTAGCTGAAAACATTTAAATTAAGCAAGAATGAGCATTTGAGTGCCCAGCAAGTAATAACAATTATATATATAAGCTGAAAGAATTTAAATGTTTTCTTTGTTCTATCCTTCTACAACAAGTCAATAGTTGTGAAGTAATCTGAACTAATAATAAGAACATAACAACCCTCTTTCAAATTTTTGAAACTACGTAATGACTATAAATAGGGTTAAGGTGACATACTATGGACATTATTTTTATTTTCGAAAAGGTTAAACAGAACTTCATCTGTAAACCGTCATAACTTACAGGCACGTGGGTGATCAGCCCGTTGTACCTTGTATTGATCAACACTACATGCAAGAACGAGGGTATCGTTCACTCTGTCTGCCTTGGGCGCATAAAAGTTTTCCCATATTCGGGATGTGCATACTTGTCTGGGTTCCAAATCAAAGGTTTTATCATGTTCAACAATAATCTGTAATTCAACATATATATATATATATGGGTAATTAACAATGGTGTATCAACATGTGATTAAATACAATGATTATCCAAGTGAGGACACTTGTATAACCATTTATAGAAGTTAACGAACAGAATATATATCTGAATTACCATATAATAACATGTTGATACTCAATAAGCGTATATAATATAGAGTTAATAATCTGTACAGTAATAATATAATTCTGAAACTCCTTACTCATGTCCATTGCATAAAGAAAATGCACATGTAAGATACTTGCCTGATACACTGCTTACAATTTGCATCTTAGTTCTATCTTTTATCTCACGACCTATCATTAATCAGACCATTCATTCGATTAGAACAATATATCTCAACACATAATACTGCTTATTGCAGTCATCACATAACCTAATCACATTGTCATATATGTTTAACAACCATTGAATCACAAATAAACACATATCTAATTAAATTATCTAAGTGCAGATTAATTTCTGAAATATGTCGGTCTACCGACGGCTTTAGCAGATAATTATCGAGTCTAAGACTCTATTCTGCAACTCAATAACTATAATTATCAGTCATATTATTTTTAAATGACTTATAATCATTTTTAAACATTTATTATAATTTATCATGAATTTTCAAACATCGGAATCATTATTAAATGATTTAAATATCAAGCAATTCTATTATCATTAATATTTAATTACTATTAAACTATTAATGAAACTATTTCTAAAATGTTAAAGTTATTTATAATAACTCAAAATACTTTTAAAGTATTAATATTATCCTTAAATAATTTTTAAAATATTTAAAATCAATTTTAAATATTTATCATTAACATTTAAATATTAATGTACTATTTATCAAAATTTTAAAAGTCATTAATTATAACTTAAAATATTTTTAATTCATTCATATCCTTTTTAAATGATTTTTAAATTAATAAAACTATTTTTAAACTATTTATTTAATATAATTATTAAATAAATTTAATATCATTAATAATAAATTAATAATTATTAATATTAAATTATTAATAAAATTATCCTTTAAATATTAAAAGTTATATTTTATAACTTAAAATATCTTTAAACACTTTATTTTCATTTAAAATGATTTTTCTAATATTAAAATTATTTTTAAACTAAATTATTTAATATAATTATTAAATAACTTTAATATCATTAATAATAATTAATCAATGAAATTTACCTTTAAATATTAAAAGTTATATTTTATAACTTATAATATTTTTAAATACCTTATTATTATTTAAAATGATTTTTAATATAATAAAATCATTTTTAATTTATTTATTTAATTCATTTAGTAAATAACTTAAATATCATTAATATTAATTTATTAATGAATTTTGTTTTAAAATATTAAAAGTTATATTTTATAACTTAAATTATTTTTAAATAACTTATTATCATTTAAAATGATTTTTAATATAATAAAATCATTTTTAATTAATTTATTTAATACATTTAATAAATAAATTAATTATCAATAATATTTAAATAAATACTAATATTTATGAAAAATATTTTAAATTATTAATATTTAATTTTTATAACTTAAAAATAAAATTTTAAATTATTTTTGTAATTTTCAGAAATTAATTACTATTTTTAAATAATTTTCGAAATTTAAATAATTAATTTTAATAAAAGTGTTGCTAAAGACTGCCTATAGCGACAGAACCGTCGCTATAGGTGTTCTTGTGTTCTTGGCCAAACCCAGAAATTCAAGTCTGTTTGCCAGGTACCACGTTTGACCAACAATTAATCTTCACACAAAGTGTTTCTGGACATGTTGATGGTCAGATCATGTAGTACAAGTACAAGACTACACGATCCAATAATAAGCACCATCATAACATGCATAACCAAAGAGATCTGAACCTCTAAAGTGGCTGTCAGACCTGTTCTTCGTTTTCTGGGTTACCCAGAAATGAAGAACAGTTCGTGAGGCCTACTTTGGGCTTCCACAACTTGTTGATCATGTGATGTTTCTGCGATATAGTGCATCCAGTACATACCCAACATGACAAGGAATAGCTCTATCACATTATATCACTGAAACAACAACAGATCAAACATAACAAGACTGGTCAAACCATGTCAGACGACATGGTCAAGCGCTTTCTGGGTTACCCAGAAAACAGCTTCCATGTTCGTCTGTCCTAGTTTGACCATCCATTGCAAGCATCCAGCTTGATATTTTGGAGATGTTAAGGTGAAAACATATAGTATAAACTACATACTACAACATGGATTCAACAAATAACATAAATAAACAATATACTGACAGATCTAGCCGATCAAAAGTGTTGTCAGGCCATTTCTGGGCTGTTTCTGGGTTACCCAGAAACGCCCGGTCACGGCCAGTCAACGACTTTTGACCTTGCTTATCTTGCAATCTGGACTCGATATAAGCATTATTCTTGATCCAGATCCAAGAGCACATAACAGACTACAACTACAAACTTTAAAAACACAAAAATCATTAAAGATCACACAGATACAAGGCCTGACATTCGTTGTCAGACACCAAAACAAATTTTTTCCAAATTTTGTAGAATCTCAAATCCGAGCCTCTAGATGTTATGGATCTAACATCTAGCAACCCAGATCATCATTAGACACCTTATATAACATGTTTAACAAAAAAAATCTAACATATAACAACAAATTTTTGTCAGATTATAGCTAGGGCTTTTATACCTTCTTTGAACAATTTTGATTTCTGGCTTCTGATTTGATTATGGTGTTCGTGGGGCTTTGATTTGGGACTGATATACTATATAATTTCGTGAGTTTTAGTGAGAGAGAGGATTGGTTGGGTGTTTGAGAAAAATGGCCTAACAAATGAATTTCTCTCTCTCCAAATCTATTTATACAAGTCTATATGTATGTAATGGCTGAGATTTAGAGTTAATTGCTAGCATTCTAGTCACATGGCTACTCTAGGGTGGTTTACCAACTCCAATAGGTTAACTTCTACAGGTTAGCTTCAATACTATTAAAAGGGCATAATGGTCATTTGAATTTCCAATTTAATGACTTAAATATAATCTTGTCAAACCCTTAGTGTTTAACCCTAAGGTTTAGTACAAAATGTAAGATTTTTCCCACTAGAATTTGCACACAAAAAAAATAAAAATAAAAAATAAAATAAAATAAAATAAAATAAAATAAAATAATAACAAATTTTAGTTTCTAAATTTTTTAATTAGGATTTCCTTATTTAGATTAGATTTTTTAATTACATTATACATTCACATTAGGGTATTAATTATTTAATAATTATGGTTAACCTTGCTAATTTAGCAATTAGAATTTACAATTAGTAACTAGGTTTACTAATTTTAAAAATTAGGACTTATAACTATTATTTAGGGTTTTCAAAATTAGAGTTTTTAATTACTAATTAGGGTTTTTCATAATTAGCACTAAACTCTACAACACATACCATATACAACATAACACGATGGCTTAATAGATTTTAAAGTCTTAATTGACTTACTAACTAGGGTTTATAAAAAAATATTGCTAGGATTTTCTTGATTAGCTAATTAGGATTTCTAACTATTAATTAGGATTACCTAATTAATCATAACATTATATAATACATAACATAAATCATATATCACAGTTATATAACTATCTTAAACTCATAATTAATTTTCAAATTAGGGTTTTCCATAGTAAAACTAGGGTTTTGACATTAAACACCATAATTGATCAATCATCCTCAATACGTATGTACAGTACATATTTATAGCACTGAAATATCAAAATATAATTATTATATTATTATTCTCATTCCTTGATAAAAATCCAAAATTAGGGTTTGGATTTCATATCTGATTTATTCTCCTATATTTAATCTTAATAATTAAGATAAAATAATTAACTTAATAATTTGTACTAAAATTCATATAATAAAATAATTATTATAATTATTCTTAAAAATCACTCCATATATTATTTAAATAATATATGATTATATTTTCATGAAAAATAATTAATAAAAACCTTTCTACCATATTAATTATTATAAGAATATACTTAATAATAATCAATAATTCTAAAATAAAATTATTTGTAAATATTCATATAATAAATATATTTTTATTTATCACATAATTACATATACACATTATCTTGTACAAATCCTCATCTTTAAAATAAAATAAAAAAAAATTATACGCAAAATTTCTGATTTATTTATATAGAAAATATCGGGTTGTTACAATAAATTCTAACATGGAGCTCATTAAATTCAGTTAATAGCTATATGCATGCATGCATTACTTTAACATACATCTGCAATAGAGTTAAAAATACATGTTCATTCAATGCCTAGACTTATGGAAATTTTTTGCCAGTCTCCTTTGTAAAAAGGACTATCCACATGTACGTAGGCATGATTAGGTGGCCATTCAGTAGCACACCAACTCGAAGTCATAAACATTTTATATGCATGAAAAAAAATAAAAGTTGTGACGCCCCCAAATGCGGGTTCCCTAACCCCGGGTTTGGTGCTCACGATCCATCATACATATCACATCTAACTACCCATTCATTTATGAATTACATCATACATACCATTAATTAATATAATTAATATAATATCCCAGGTTATCTAATCTTAACATAATTTACATACCTTCAGATATTCATAAAGGTTTACAAACAGTAACATAATATTTAAAGTTTACAATAACTACTCTTGAACCTTGCCCTTGCCCTTATCTTTCTCTGACTCTCCTGTTACCTCATCCTTAGCTGAAATGTTATATTTAAGCAAGGGTGAGCAACAAGTTTGCTTCGCAAGTTAAAGCATACAATAAGAGATATGAATCAAGAATATAATAGTCTAGATTCGATAGGACTTTAACAATGTTCAAAGGACTTCAAAGACTTCAAAGTAGCTGAATAAATCATTTATTAATATAAAGACTTTATTAAGATATATACTGAATAAAAATTCAATAATGAAAGAGTAAAACTCTTTTGAAGTTTCAATTTTGTTCAATTTATTATCAAGAGATAATACAACTACAATAATAAAGTGGAATATTCCCAGATTTCATGCTAAGTGATCATAATTGGATCACGAACTAATAGAGGAATTATCAGACATTCAATACTGAATTACCTCAAGTGTATCAGTTAACCATAAAGATTAAATCATACTCTTCTGCAAGCACATGAAGTGATCAGCTTCATTGTTCCATATGTTATGCATAATACTCAAAAATAGCGCAATAGCCGGATGTTCGAATAAAAAGTCCCCTTTTTATAAGGGTTGTTCATCTCAGTCTTACATCATGAGTCCGTACAATGACAATATAGTTTGGATTACTTTTAAAAAAAATGCTTAAATATTTCAACGTATAATATCTATATTGATCTAGCCGAAATAATTGGCATTGATTTTTCAATAACAATTGTAGACACTCAAAATTTTTTGCATACCTGTTACTGACATTGCAGGAGAGAATATTTATCTTTCAGAGATAACCCTGGAAGACAGCTCAGTTCAATCCCGGAGATACCCCTGGAATACTCAGTATTACCATCTCGGAGATAACCCCGAGACATTCAGCTCAGACCCGGATACCACCGGAAGTTTCAACCTCAACCCCGGAAGCAACACCGGGAGTTTCAATTTCAACCTCGGAGATAACCCTGAAGAATACAGTTGCAGTTCTGGAGATAACCCCAGAAATACTTGTTTTAAATACATGTAAACAGCTTCAGAACACTCGGCAAAAGCCCCGAGGCACTCATTCCACAAGCCCGGAGATAACCCCGGGAAGTCAGGCACATCTCAGATACAACCCTGAGGATGGTCAACACCTGCAGTAGTCCAATCCCAGAGATAACCATGAGCTATAACTGCTAACACAGCTCAAACCGGAGATAACCCCGGTGAAGGGCAGGACCGTTATTTTGCCATCCCAATGCCACAATCGCGCCGTCTCAACAACAACATATATACATTCTACACAGGAATGTCCTACAAAAACTAAGGAGTGCCAATCCCGAGTGACTACTACACAAGACAGCACACCGGATAGAATTTGAAGCTTGAAGAGATAGGGCATGGTCCCATCTTCCTGACTTCGTACAACCTCTAATCTCATATTATTGTGTATCTCTCGACAATAGTATGCCGAAAAAGGTCTTATACACCTCGATCGGATGCCCGAATTGAAGGTCTAAAAGTTTGAGCAGGCATTACGTTGCACGCGTGCACGTACTTTGAAATGGCAGGACCCGCGGAGCCCGGGGCACCCCAGGCAAACGCAGGTACATCTGCTGTGAGTCGCAGGCAGCTCCCCTCTCTATAAATAGAGGGCTTGGGGTGGCCATTTTAAGAAAGAAAAAGGCAAGGAAGCCCTGTCAAATTTTCTCTGTACACACCGTAAACTGAGTGCTTTCTCATTTTAAACACTTGTAAGCTCATATATAGCTACTTTTCTACTGGCGGGAGCCAAGTGTTCATCCCTTTCAAGTTATTAAAGTTTTCTTTGGCAGTCCACTGTAAGCCTTCTTACACACTTTCAAGCCTTTCTCTTCATCTTTGCACACACTATTCTTCACGTTGAGAGTCGTGTTATGTGTGTATGCCCGGACTTTGGCCCGTGGTTTCATTTCAGTTTGTATATACATATATTTATATATGGACTAACATTATCGAGTTTTGTCTCGATTGAGTCTAGACTTACGTCTGGAGCGTTTATTTGCTTTCGTGTATATATATATATATATATATATATATATATATATATATATATATATATTCATATATATTTACATTTCGTCCTGCCTGGAATTTACTTCGTGGCAGTTGATCGTTTTTTCAGCTTTCTTTAAGATTCGTCCCGCCTGGAGTTTATTACATGGCGGTTGATTGCTTTTACAGCTTTATTTACATTTCTGATCCCCCATGGAGGTGCTTCGTGGTGGTTGATCATCTCTCTCTCTCTCTCTCTCTCTCTCTCTCTCTCTATATATATATATATATATATATATATATATATATATATATATATATATACCGCCTTTATATATTTACATTTCCGATCCTCCATGGAGGTGCTTCGTGGTGGTCGACCAAGTTTGTATATATATATTTACAACTTTTATATATAACTGCTTAGAGTTTTCATATAAATTGCGGCATCATGTGAGCCTAGGAATCATGTGATCACATATTCAGTTTACTGAATCTAGATTCGATTCCCGTGATGGACATTTTCGGCTGTAAGAAGCTTGTAAATTTATTCACGGTGTTTTGATTTCCTCAGATGGTTTTCATGCCCACGAGGAGTTCGGCAATGCTTTGTACATTATTTTTCTCGAGGATGCTTCGCATCTTGAAAATAAAAGCAATCCAGCCGAACACTTAATAAAAAATGGAAGTGTAAAAGGTCTCAATTACTATTGAGCATAAGGGTTTGATAAACCTTTTTTACAAAACATCATTGCTATATCTTGTTTAAAACTGAATTTTTACATAAATTCAAACCCTGTGTATATAGGTGCGAACGAGGCCTCGAACTACTTCCAAATAACTGCACATTGACCCACACACACACACACATTCATATAACAGTTTCTTGAAAAGTGGCGGTCATCGTGGTAACACGGATGTCGGGGGGTGCCTAACACCTTCCCTCTGCATAATCAAGCCCCCAGACCCTAATGAATCTCGATTTCATAGACCCGTTTAGCAGTGTCACATCACTGGGTCAATGTGCAAATCTTTTCTCTGTTGTGTTAGTACAACCATTAAAAAAACCAACTGGCGACTCTTACAGTCAAATCGTCGACATATACACGTCGGACCTTTTCACAACTTGTTTTTTCAAACAAATCTCACCTAACATGAGAACGCCAAAGAACAAGAACAGAAAAGGGACAAATAAAAATCCCGACGTCGACAGGTGGCAACTCTGCTGGGGACTCCAGTAAGAGGGCTTAAGCCACTATTATAAGCTTTTCAAAACTGTTATATGCTTGTGTGTGGATGTTACATTTACATTTGAAGGATGTGTACGAATGCATTTATTTACTGCACTTAATGCTTTACACTATATCTACTTGTGATATTAGTGCTTCGCACATGTCATCATTTTCATAAACTGTGAGACACGTTGTATGTTAATGTATGTTGTGTGGTTCCTCCACCAGGAGGCTATCCTGTCGGTGTTTGATTACTGGACTCGTAGGAAGACTAATTCTAACGAGGCTCAGGAAAGGCACCACCCAAATTCGCTCCAGTTGAAAGACCGGATTAACTTTTCGTCAAGTAAGTTGTGATGATTTGGGAACCTTCAAGCCAAAAAGCCGCGAGAGTAAACCTAAGATAGGTCAGCCTTTGATAAACCAAACGCGGAGGAAAGTCTCTTCATGTTTTCTCATTTCTCATTACTCGTAAAGTCAATTACTTGTAATTTCATGCCATATTCATCTCATTGTAATGGGAAATATGAAAAAATATATGCACATATATATTTAAATTAACATGCTATCCTGTATTATAAACAACTAACATCCGTTTTGCAGGATAATATTCCTAAAATAGATACATCACATAGCATGTAAACATTTACACATTCCCTAAGACTGAACTATGCAAGTCTTTCGTAGGGAAACAATCGGACCTATTACCCATTCAAGGTCCAAAAAGGCCACGAGCCTACAGTCAATCATGTCTTCATCTAACCAGACTAATCCCGTTTCTCGTGAAGAATTTGACGGGTTAAGTAGACAAATTATAAATTTGGTTGTTCTGCTTAAAGAACTACATCAATCTACTTAGGGCCCAAAAATGCCCACACATACAGAATCCTCCGCACAAGGAGGGATCCTAGGTTCAGATAAAACAAATTCAGAATTTCAGTTGATTACAATAGACAAAAATCCTGAAAACACCCACCTCAAAGGAGATCTAGACACCGGTGACATCAGGAAAAAAGTCCTTCAAATGGAAGAAACCCTTCGTTCTATCAAAGGAATTGGAGTACACGGGAGCGTCTCATATGCTGACCTTTGTATATTCCCTAGTGTTCATTATTCAGAGAAGTTTAAAACTGCTAATTTCGAAAAGTAAGACGGGTTAGGAGATCCTTACACACATTTGAATTTATTCATTGGAGAACTTGGATCTTATACAGAGGACGAGAAGCTCAGAATACAGCTGTTCCAAAAGAGTTTGACTGGAGAAGCGCGTCCGTGGTATACCAGATTAGACAACTTAAAAATCTATAGTTGGGAAGAGCTAGCTCATGCCTTCCTCACTTAATATAGCTTCCAGTCTCAGATGGCTCCTGACCGGTACCAGATTACCAAGGCCAAGAAACAGTCTAATGAGTCTTTCAGAGAGTTTGCTCAAAGGTGGAGACGCCTTGATGCTTAAGTTATTTCTCCTATGAAAGAGTCGAAAATAGTTATGACCTTCATAGACATACAAGAAGCTCCTTTCTATGAGAGAGTCTTAGCTGGCATTGGGAAACCATTCTCTAAAATGATTAAACATGGAGAGATGACTGAGATGGGATTGAAGTCAGGAAAGATTCAAGACCTAGCTGCCTTTAAAGTTGTTGTTGAGCACATCTAGTCTAAAAATTATGGAAATAACCCCCGGAGGGTCCATAAAAAGAAAGAGGAAGATGTTTCCTTGATACTACAAGGTCAAAAGGGCAGTCAGAATATGCCTATCCAAAGGAGAAATTACACTCCCTTTCAAGCACAATCTTCAAACCTTCCATTGCCTAAGGGTGGAGAAGCCAAATGCCCTCGAGTGTTCACACCCTTGGGGGACTCACTTGAGAACATTTTCAAGCATCTGACGACTCAGAAGAAAATCACACATCTTCTTCCACCCGCCAACCCGAATGGGAAGGGTTTCAATGCTACTCGAAAGTGTGCTTATCATGTCGGGGCACCTGGACATGATACTCAGGATTGTTGGGCCTTGAAACACAAGATCCAAGATTTAATAGACAACGGTGAGATCGTGGTCACAAAGCCAGATCAACCTCACGTGAAAGACAACCCTCTTCCCCAACACAAAGAGGAAGAGGTCAATATGATTAATTGGAGCATTGGACAGAGTCCCAATTTTAATGGTGAATCATCCCAAACCATCAAAGACGGTATTAACAAATGGGATTATGCAAAATTCTAATTTATGATGGAACGAAAGATGAAAGTCCTATGTAAGCAAATTAAACAATTAGCAGAACTGGTGATCCATCAGCATCAAATCACACACCAATTAGTCAGCCAGGAGCATGCTAGTCTCCTCCCTTTTGTTATGAATACTCCATCATCGCCTTCAGAAAATGAAACACTGGAGGACAAAGTTGTGAAGAGAGCAAGTGCCAAAGCCCGTTGGGATTTTGCCAATAGAAGGGAATTTACATACCTGGGCCAACCTATGGAGGAGATATTTCAGATGCTAATTTTCCATGTTTAGGACAGTTCAATTCTGATGGAGTATGTCAGTATCACTCCCATTCTCGCTGTCACAGCACAGAAGAATGCTGGGCACTCCGCCACCTTATTCAAAATCTAATTGACAACGGTGTCCTGCAATTGGCAGACGATGATACTGTGCTACTTGAGAGTGAGAATAAATGTCCTACTAAATAGAAGGGATTGGTAGCAGTTATATCCACTGAGGTCGATGGGACTATCAGACCATTCACAATACAAGCAATTCAACTCAAATGAATTGATAATCCTTTCAAAGTGGTTGTATCCTGTTATCAGCTTACAAAAAGTTCCATGGAATTATGGAGAAGCTGAAGGATCCACCTCTCATACAACTGCTGCAGTGTCGAAGGAGAATCCACTGTATCTTCCCCAACGGGTGATGAAGCCTACCATCAAATCAAAGGAGAAAATTCCCATGGAAAAAATTGAAAAATTCCTCAGTACTATGGGCCATAATGAAGCCAAGGTAGTTTTAAGTTTAAGAGAACCTCCACATCAAATTTCAATATTGGACTTGGTTTTCTCTTTCGAGGATCACAAGAAGATTCTACTGAAGGTTTTGGAAGAAGCCTACTTGCCGAAATCAGTGGATGTGGAAAATTTTCAACATTTGGTTGATCACATTTTTAACAATAATGTGATATCTTTCACTGATGATGACATACCGCTCGAAGGGACCGGTCATTATAAGCCATTACACATTGCGATTTTCTCCTCAAAATATATGCTAGCTAGATTCCTGATAGATGGAAGTTCGTCTTTGAATATCTATCCTTATGCTACTCTTGTAAAGATGAGCATCAATCTCAATCGGATCCGAAGCAGCCATACGGTTATTAAAGCTTTCGATGAATCCCAATGAAACTCTGTCGGAGAGATTGAACTGCCAATGGAGACTGGTCTCCATACATTTTGTGTATCTTTTCACATTCTCAAAATAGATACAGGATACAACCTGCTATTGGGAAGACCGTGGATTCATATGGCTGGGGCCGTCCCCTCCACTCTTCATCAACAACTTAAATACATTATGAACAATAGCCTAATTACTATCAACGCTGAGCCGGAATGTCCGGAACAAGGTGACATGCCACTCATCAGCTTTAATTCAAAAGTTGAGCCGGTCAGTTTTCATGCCCCGGAGGTGAGCAACACTCAATACCACCCTGTTGGGGCACCACCTCTCATACCCCAAATTTTTGTCGAAGTAATGTCAGCCACTCAAGAAATGATGTCATTGGGTTATCAACCTGGACAAGTGTTGGGAAAAGACAATTAGGGCATTAAGAGCCCAATTCAATGTCCCAGTTAAATAGGGACAGCCGGACTAGGCTATACTGCTAGTTCCAGTCATAGGAATCCTCATAAGCACAAACAGATTCCTCCCGCTTCAGCCACGCGGTGATTATCTCCACCTACAGTTCCTGAGCCTGTACGGTCTCCAATAAAGGTGTCGGCCCATGTAATGGCCATGTTATTTCCTAAATCGATACCGGTGAAGGAGAAAGAAGTCCTAGTTCCAGATCCAAAAGTGGAAGAGGAGGAACGGGGAATTAAACAAGACATCATTCGGATGATGTCAAACATACGCATCATTGTCCATGATGAACATACAAATAGATACACCCCATACGATGATTGCCTAGACGTAATGGTCATCATTCGGGAGAAGGAGGACGATGACAGCCCCTCCATCACTGCAGTCCATTCAGACTTCACCCTTGCCAATTGATGCATCACTCCTTTCATTGGTCGACAAGGGTAAAATAGGCAGAAACTCCTTCTGCCCTGTAAATAATAATAACTACTTACTTTTTTGTACAATATTAGCAGTTGTTTTGTCCGTACATGCTAACACTTTGTATGATTAAATAGTTTATATATTAAGTGAAAGCATATTTTGTTTCAGGACTCTGAATTTAGATGTGCCTATACTTGCTGATAAGGTGCCTTTTCTCCATAAGGATTGTAGCTTTGATGAAAAGCTGGACTCAGACTTGATGGAAATACAAGAGGATATTGAGATACCTCAGGAGATCAAAGAATGGGTCGAAGATAAACCTAAACCCAACCTTAATCAAACCACCTCCTTTAGTCTCAGAACCTTAGAAAATCCTAAGTTAATCCAGATTGGTTCAGACCTCACTCCAAACCAGAGGAATGACATGGTTACACTACTAGCCTAATTCCAGGATGTGTTTGCATGGTCTCATGAAGACATTGTGGGTTTGTCCACTGACATTGTCCTGCATCGCCTTCCCATTAAAGAGGGATTCAAGCCAGTCAAGCAGAAACTCAGGCGATTGAAACTTGAGTGGAGTTTAAAGGTTAAGGAAGAAATTGTGAAACAATTTCAAGCTGGCGTTATCATGGTGTCCACCTATCCAGAATAGATATCCATCATCGTTCCTATGCCTAAACCTAGAGGAAAGATGCGAGTTTGCATGGATTATCGGGATCTAAATAAAGCTTGTCTTAAAGATAGTTTTCCCGTACCATTTATTCACACTCTCATTGACAATACTGCTCAATACGGCATGTACTCCTTTACGGACTGCTTTGCGGGGTACCATCAAATCATGGTTGCTGAGGAATATTGTGAGAAAATTGCATTCATCACTCCTTGGGGAACCTTTTGCTACAGACAGTTGTTTTTCTGCCTCATCAATGCCGGAGCTACCTATCAGCGAGCCATGATGACTCTTTTCCACTATTTAATGCATAAGGAGATAGAGATCTACGTGGATGACATCATTGTTAAGTTCCAGAGGGAGGAAGACCAATTAGACCATCTCAGAAATCTCTTCAACAGGTTGCATAAGTATAACTTGAAGTTGAATCCAGCCAAGTGTGCCTTTGGCGTTAAATCAAGCAAGTTACTAGGATTCCTAGTCAGCCACAAGGGGATTGACTTGGATCCCACCAAAATCTAGGCCATCACGAAAATGCCCATTCCTTAGACAGAGAAGAAAATACGGAGATTTTTGGGAAGAATCAACTTCATTAGCAGGTTCATCTCCCAACTCACAGCAACCTGTGAGCCTATCTTCAAGCTGTTAAGGAAGAACTCCTTCATGAAATGGAATGATGAGTGCTAGAAGGCCTTCCTTACAATCAAAGAGCAGCTATTCAAAGCTCCTATTTTGGAACCACCCAGGGATGATGTTCCCCTGTTCATGTACCTGTCCATAAGTGATAATGCCATGGGCTGCATGCTGGGACAAAAAGACGATAGAGGCCGAGAACGAGCTATCTACTACCTCAGCAAAAGATTCAGCAGCAGTGAACATAAGTACACTCTGATTGAGAAGACTTGTTGTGCTTTAGCATGGGCTTCCATGAGGTTACAGCATTACCTCCATGGTCACACAACCCATCTCACATCCCGATTGGATCCTCTCAAGTACGTGTTCAGTAAACCCATGCTAAATTGTCAGCTGTCCAGATGACAGTTGATCCTACAACAATTTGACATCGTCTACATGACGCAAAAGCCCATCAAAGGTCAAGGAATTATAGATCAACTGGCTGTCGCACCTTTAGGGGACTTCAAACCCTTAAAAACTTACTTCCCCCGATGAAGGGTCAATGGCAGTTCAGCAACACCATCAATACGATACATGCCATACATGGAAAATATATTTCGATGGAGCTGTAAACATGGAAGGTGCTGGAGCTAGAGCAGTTCTAGTATCCGGTACGGGGGAGCAGTATCCTGTCACCGTCAAATTGCAGTTTGTCAGCACCAACAAGACAGCTGAGTATAAAGGCTGTATCATGGGGATAAAACTTGCCCGTTCAATAGGCATCAGGCGGTTAACTGTCTTTGGGGATTCAAAGTTGGTAATCAGACAATCCACGAGAATCTATCAAACCAAAGAGCTACATTTGATGCCTTACCATTGACAAGTGTTACATATGGCTTCAGAGTTCGAAGAGATCTCCTTTATATATATTCCCCGTAACAGGAATGACTTTGCAGATGCGCTAGCAACTTTGGCCTCCTTGATTCACATACCTGACAAGGAACACATGCCAAGCATCACATTTTCCCTACAAAAGGCACCAGCCTATGGGAACTATGTTGGAGAAGTATCAGATGAGCTACCTCCCATTCAGCATCCTTGGTATCAGCATATCAAGGAGTACTTACTAGATAGATCTACACCCGCTGAGGCGAGCCTGACTGAGAAAAGGCGGATCCATCGACTTGCTATGAAATTCTACCTGAGCAGAGATGCACTCAACAGAAGAGATGCAGGACTAGGTCTCCTCAGATGCCTGGATAAGGACCAAGCTCAGAGATTCATGGATGAGATCCATGGTGGAGTATGTGGCCCACACATGAGCGGCCCCCTACTTATTATGAAGATCCTCAGAACAGGACATTACTAGCTTACCCTCAAGGCTGACTATGATGATCACGTCAAGAGGTGTTACCATTGCCAAATTTATAGGAATGCTATCCACACCCCTCCAAGGGAGATCCATAATATGAGTTCACCCTGGCCCTTCTCAATGTGGGGAATGGACATGATCGGGCCCATCGAGCCCAAAGCCAGTAATGGGCATCACTTTATATTCACCATGATCGACTACTTCACCAAATGGGTAGAAGCAGCCTCCTTCCCCAGGGTTACCAAAGAAGTCATCATTGCTTTCATCAAAAACAATGTCATCTGTCGATATGGACAACAACAGGCCATTATGTCAGACAATGCTAAGAACCTCAACAACAAAATGATGGAGGAGTTATGCAACAAATTTCACATCAAACATCTCAACTCCGTCATCTACCATCCAAATATGAATGGTGCTGTTGAAGCGGCTAACAAATACATCAAGAAGATTATGCAAAAGATGTCCGCCAACCACAAGGGATGGCCTGACTTATTGCCACTTACTCTGTTAGCCTACAGAACATCAATGCGTACTTCCACTGGGGCAACCCCCTATGCATTGACCTATGGGATAGAAGCAGTCGTAGAAGTGGAAATGGAATCCCTCAGAGTATTAATAGACGCTCAGCTGGATGAAGACTAGTGGGTACAAGACAGGTATCACCAATTGTCTCTAATAGATGAAAGGATAACCGCGGCTATCTTCCATGGTCATTTATACCAACAAAGGATCGCCAGATCCTACAACAGAAAAATTTGGCTACGGTAGTTTAAATAACATGACTTGGTTTTAAAGAAGATCATTGACAACCAAGATCAGTCCAAGGGAAAATTCGCTCCAAACTGGGAAGGCCCATTTGTTGTCAAGGAGGTATTGACAGGAGGCGCTCTCAGATTACAGGAAATGGACGACAATGAATTTCTGCAACTCATCAACTTGGACACCGTGAAACGGTACTATGTCTGAGGTTATTATCAAGCAAACATCTTGATTTTGGATCATCAGATCACCAGTCGTTCTAGTTCTTTAACCCTTCACCACATACAACTCTTTTTTACACTTTGCCTTCAGGGAAATATACTCTTCAAGCCAGCAGCCTGGCTTCACTCCAGTTTAAACTTTTCATACAACTTCGGTTATCCCACTAGGGATTGAACCTTTCACACTTATAGTTTGTCCCCAAACATGGGATCAAACTTTTTCACACTTGTAGTTTATCCTGAACTTAGGATCAAACTTTCTTTTCCCCCGCAGTTTGTCCTGTACATGGGATCAAACTTTTCATTGGCTACAAATTGTCCTGAGGGGCGAACTACGTCGATCTGACCTCCCCGATACCCGGGAGTACGTAGGCAACCATTTTATATTACCCGGTCGTAATAAAATATAAATAACAAAAACATTTCTACACCCTTTTCATTACAAAAACATTTCTACACCCTTCTTTACACCTTTTTTGCCATATACGTCATTGACCCTCTGACACCAGGTTCGAACAACGCAGACCTGATCTCCTCTTCAACAGGAGTACGTAGGCAGCCATTTATGGTTCGGTCTAGTCCCCTACCAAAACATAAAGACTTGTCATCTGGTACTGGGATCAAACTTCAATCCACCACATTTCATTCGGCCTCAGAGCAAAGGGATGGAATTACCTGACCTCCCCATGTAAACAGGAGACTCGACGACCATCTAAGCTGCGGTTGTTCCTCAAAGAGAAACACCAATCCATAAGAGATGGAATTAACTAGGCTCCTTCTAAATAGGAGTATTGGCGACCATCTGTGGTGCGGTCAATCTCAGAGAGGAAAAGCCACATTGCTCTCCACATTTCCATACAGAAACCAGTCCCAAGACACAGAAGATGGTAGTGAAAATACACAGATCAACGATCCATTTTGAAAGATCCGGAGACATTTCAATGTCCATCTATCAAGGAAGAGTTCAGAATACATCAAGATCATAAACCCTGAAGAAATAGACAAATATTAAGCTAGTAACAAGGCATAACTAAAAGGGAAGTGATCAAAAATATATTTCCCTGGTATATAAATTGCTATTTGATATATACAATATGAATTGTGCATGAAAAAATGGCTAAGCAAGTCTGTGCAGGAAAATATAAGTCCATCTACAAATCAGTGTATATGCGAGCTATCAAGCCCAACATGGCATCTCTCTCTGAAGAAGGAGGTAAAGTTGTGGTCTCCTGTACAAGGGAATCCACACGAGCTAACAGATCTACAGCCATCTACATGGTGACTCTATGCTCATTAATGTACGTGATCATCTCTACAATCATGCTAGTGGTGAGGGACCTCACTGTGGTACTATCTGTGATGGCTACATCTCGGTCAGATATGGCGCTATCCCTCTCAACTATCACTGTATCTTTGACTGATCTAGCTTTATCCCGCTCAATAATAGCGACATCTCTATATGCTAATGTCTCATCTCTCTCTAATAGAATGGCGTCTCTCCCATCAAGGGCTTTCAACATCAAGGCTCTAGCCTGATCTCTCTCGAAGGTCATCAGATAGAGACTCTGCTTGAAGTACTGTACTGAATGCTGGATCACAACAGTGCTAGTACTAGGAGAATCTAAGAGATCTACTGGTAACCTAGTGAATGGCTCCTCCTCGGGGTGGGAATCAATGTCCTCCATGGGCTCTCAACCATCTGAATGAATACCCAACAATATGGATACTGCCGTAGCCGATGAAGTCTCTGTCTTCATCCACGCAGAATACTCTAGCGAACAGCCTGGATGGCTAACAAAAAAAGTAGCTATGTTACGCTGATCCCAATATGCATACACTCGAGATCGGTCCTCTGCTGATAGATGGCGAGAAGCTAAACACTGACCTAACGCCCCATCAAAAGGATGGAAATCCTGGAACTGGTCAAACTGTGACATCACGGCCAGCGGGTGGTAGGTAGTCATGCCCCTCAAACCAGCCAGAGGGAGATAATCCATGCCCGGAGCATGAGTAATAAAGCTATAGGGTAAACAATACCGATGATCTCAGCTGCTACAAGTCGCACTTGGCAATACCTTACGCAGGTCCAATGCCTCCAATTCAGGGTTGTCACCCTAATCCTTTCAGATTCCCCGACGGGGGCATCACGCGTTCTAAAACACACATCCCCGGTGGGGGTATCACGCGTTTACGTGTGGCGAAGCACCCATCCTCGGTGGGGGTGTCACGCATTTTTTGTTAATGCACACTTCAACGAAGGTCAAGCAACCTTGATATTTTGCCTAACATGGATATTATCCGTTGATATACATGTTAGCGAAGGTCAGGAAATCTTGACAAAACAAACTGTTGGCAGTAACTCCGACAGAACATTGATATAACCTGGCGATACAAACCAGGAAGGGTCATCCTCATCGGGGAGGACCTATGATGGAACATGTTATACACATCCTCAAACAAACAAAAGCTACATCCCTACAGAATCTTTTGTACATGAGAGATATATCTTCAGTATAAAGTCTGTATCAAGGATTCAAGACTTTGGTGATGACCCCAATGTCAACAATCCAAAAGATTCTTGGTAGCTGTGGATCGCACGTCTGTGATAGTTCATCAGGCTGCTTATCTATTAACATCGTCGGTCAAAGCAATAGGGAGCCGGCAATCTTCCCACCATATTGGAGAACAATCCAGCAAAACATATGCATCATACATTTGCATCATGTTGTTGTACATGTCATCATGTTTATCTTGTTGCATTTCAAGTGTCTAGGATTCTTTATCCTATCCATGCCATTGCATTACATGAATATGATAAAGAGGGGCATCTGTAGACACTCAAAATTTTCTGCATACCTGTTACTAACATTACAGGAGGGCAAAATCGTCTTTCAGGGATAACCCTGGAAGACAGCTCAGTTTAATCCTAGAGATAACCCTGGGATACTCAGTATTACCATCTCGGAGATAACCCCGAGACATCCAGCTCAGACCTGGATACCACCGAAAGTTTCAACCTTAACCCCAGAAGTTACACTGGGAGTTTCGGTTTTAACCTTGGAGATAACCCCGAGGAATACAGTTATAGTTCCGGAGATAACCCCGAAAATGCTTGTTTTAAATATATACAAACAGCTTCAGAACACTCGGCAAAAGCCCTGAGGCACTCATTCCACAAGCCCAGAGATAACCTCAGAAAGTTAGGCATATCTCAGATATAACCCTGAGGACGGTCAACACCCGCATCAGTCCAATCTCAGAGATAACCCTAAGCAACGACCGCTAACACAGCTCAAACTAGAGATAACCCCGGTAAAGGGCAAGACCGTTATTTTGCCATCCCAATGCCACAATCGTGTCGTCTCAACAACAAGAACCAAGGAGCGCCAATCTCGAGTGACTACTGCACAAGACAGCATACCGGATAGAATTTAAAGCTTGAAGAGATAGGGCATGGTCCAATCTTCCTGACTTTATACAACCTCTAATCCCATGTCATTGTATTGCTCTCGACAATAGCATGCCGAAAAAGGTCTTATACACCTCGATCGGATGCCCAGATTAAAGGTCTGAAAGTTTGAGCGGACATTATGTTACACGCATGCATATACTTTAAGATGGCGGGACTCGCAGATCCCAGGGCACCCCGAGCAGCCGCAGGTGTACATAGAGGGCATTTTAAGAAAGAAAAAGGCGAAGAAGCCCTGTCAAATTTGCTCTGTACGCACCCTAAACTGAGTGCTTTCTCATTTTAAACACTTGTAAGCTCATATATAGCTACTTTTCTATCGGTGAGAGCTTAGTGTTCATCCCTTTCAAGTTATTGAAGTCTTCTTTGGCAGTCTACTGTAAGCCTTCTTACACACTTTAAAGTCTTTCTCTTCATCTTTGCACACACCATTCTTCATGTTGAGAGTCGTATTGTGTGTGTATGCCCGGACTTCGGTCCGTGGTTTTATTTCAGTTTGTATATACATATATTAATATATGGACTAACATTATCGAGTTATGTCTCGATTGAGCCTAGACATACGTTTGGAGCGTTTATTTACTTTCGTATATATATACTTATATATATGAACTGTTGTTGAACTCTATTCGATGAGCCTGGATTTTAAATCCGGTGCGTTTACTTCTTTAATATATATATATATATATATATATATATATATATATATATATATATATATATATATATATATATATATATTTACATTTCGACCTGCCTGGAATTTACTTCATGTCAGTTGATCGTTTTTTCTACTTTCTTTAAGATTCGTCCCGCCTGGAGTTTACTTCGTGGCAGTTGATTGCTTTTACAGCTTTATTTACATTTCTGATCCCCCATGGAGGTGCTTCGTGGTGGTTGATCAAGTTTATATATATATATATATATATATATATATATATATATATATATATATATATATATATTTATAACTTTTATATATAACTACTTATAATTTTCATATAAATTGCGACATCATGTGAGCCTAGGAATCATGTGATCACAGATTCAGTTTACTGAATCTAGATTCGGTTCCCGTGATTGACATTTTCGGCTGTAAGCAACTTGTAAATTTATTCACGGTGTTTGGATTTCCTAAGATGGTTTTTATGCCCACGAGGAGTTTGGCACTGCTTTGTGCATTATTTTTCTCGAGGATGCTTTGCATCTCGAAAATAAAAGCAATCCAGGCGAACAGTTAATAAAAAATAGAAGTGTAAAAGGTCTCAATTACTATTGAGCATAAGGGTTTGAAAAA
The DNA here is from genome assembly GCA_016801055.1 of Panax notoginseng. Lineage (NCBI taxonomy): Eukaryota > Viridiplantae > Streptophyta > Magnoliopsida > Apiales > Araliaceae > Panax > Panax notoginseng. The sequence continues at coordinate 33,370,235 of CM029017.1, forward strand.
CTTTTTTTACAAAACATAATTGCTATATCTTGTTTAAAATTGAATTTTTACATAAATTCAAACCCTATGTATATAGGTGCGAAAGAGGCATCGCACTACTTCCAAATAACTGCACATTGACCCACACATTCATATAATAGTTTCTTGAAAAGTGGCGGTCACCGTGGTAACACGGATGTCGGGGGGTGCCTAACACCTTCCTTCCGCATAATCAAGCCCCCGGACCCTAATGAATCTCGGTTTCATAGACCTGTTTACCAGTGTCACATCACTGGGTCAATGTGCAAACCTTTTCTCGGTTGTGTTGGTACAACCATTAAAAAAAACTAACTAGTGACTCTTACAGTCAAATCGTCGACATATACATGTTGGACCTTTTCATAACTTATTTTTTCAAAGAAATCTCACCTAACATGAGAACACCAAAGAATAAGAACAGAAAAGGGACAAATAAAAATCTCGACGTCGACAACAACTTAGTTCAAATATTATAATATTTCATGTTTTAACAAATATTAGTCTCGCCAAAATAATTAGCTGAGACGCAGCTCATAAACTGTTTAATAATAGACAACAATCAAGTGCACTATGTGCAAATAATAATAATCATTATAGATGTGAATAACCAACAACAGTTATTCACCAATCATGCTTTGAAATTTATAACTCAATTGGAGTTAATGAACTTATAATAAATGTGAATGCTTAACAATAATCTTAGATGTGGAATAATTAGTAATAATTATCCACTTAACATGTTGGTAAAATAATAACTCGAGTTTGAGTTAAGAAAACTTGCCTTGGTTGTAGATTACTACTACACAATCTAATTTAGCTTCGTTTGAAAGACCTATTATCAATAATATTGGTCTCATAATTAGTGCAATACATCACATCATATAGTACTATTATTTAAAGTTATTATATAACTTATATACATTATCATGTATTCACAACAGTGTTTAGAACCAATAAAAACATATAACAGGTCAAACTATTTTAGTCTGGTTCAATTTTGGTATCAATTCAGTGTCCCGATTACGTTATCAGATAATTTAACGAGTTTATTTTCTATAAAACTCTATTCCAAAGCTTCAATATTATTTTAGATAAATTAATTATCTTTAATAATATTTTACAGAAGCTCATAATAATTTTCAAATAATTATTACCTTTTATAATGATTTTTCAAACAATGATATCATTTTTAAATGATTTAAATACTGAATAATTTCATTATCATTAATACTTAAATAATTTGAAATATTAATGAAATCCTTGTCAAAATATTAAAAGTTATTTATAATAACTCAAAATATTTTTAAAACACTAATATCACCTTTAAATGATTTTTAAAATATTTAAAATTATTTTTAAATAATTACCATTAATATTAAAATATTAATGTATTTCACAGTAAAATATTAAAAGTCATATATTATAAATTAAAATATTTTTAAATCCTTTATATCATTTTAAATAATTTTTAAAACATAAAAATTATTTTTAAACCATTTATTTAATATAATTATTAAATAAATTTATTATAATTAATATTAAGTTATTAATGAAATTTAATATCAAAATATTAAAAGTTATGTATTATAACTTAAAATATTTTCTAACACTTTAATATTATTTTTAAAATATTAAAATTATTTTTAACTAATTTATTTAATATAATTATTAAATAAATTTAATATCATTAATATTTAAATAAATTAAAATATTAATGAAATTTATGTCAAATTATTAAAAGTTAATTTTACTAACATAAAATAATTTTTAAAACTCATTTATGAATTTTTATTAATTATTTTCTATTTTTCATAATTTATTTAAATTAATTAATTTAATTTTAATAAAACTGTCGCTATAGGCTTTAGCGATGAAAACTGTCGCAGTAAGTGTTCCTCATCAATGAAGAACAACCATGATCAATGCCCTAGAGGCTACTTTGACCGTGGTTAATTTTCATCTGGTTAAGTTTCTGGGCTTGAGAGTGTATTCATAGTGTAGTACTAGTGTAATACTACAAGTACTAACCAATTTCAGGGTCTAACTACTTCATAGCATGAAGATCTAAGCATCCAAAGTTGCTGACAAGTCTGTTCTGGAGTTTCTAGGTTACCCAGAAACCCAGTCAGTACTAAGTAGTCACTTTAGAACTTTAATAACTTGATTTCTGGACATTGTTTGAATGTTAAAGTGTCACACTTTTAAAGATAACATGTCAAGGTACAAAAGTACTACACTTAGGTAGCTTAACTACATCACAATAGCAAGATTTGGCCTGGTCAAAAGCCTGTTAGAAAACATGTTCTTCAGTTTTCTGGAAATTCTAGAAAACTATTTTTGTGCTTAGTCAACCTACTTTGACCACTAATAACTTGAATTCTGTTGATGATTTAGGTGTTTTGATGTCATGGTTCTATAATCCATATATCAGGGTATATCAATGATACACTCACATAAGCTAACAGCATAACAGATGCAAGATCTAAGCATTTCAAAACCTGTCAAAAAATTTCTAGGTTACCCAGAATTTCATATTCATGACTGCTCAACCATGTTTAACCATTAATAACTTGGAATCTGGACATGATATAGACATGATTCCACTTCCAGTTTACTCTTCTCATAGCATACTACAACAATGATACACTTAGCAAGTCTAACAATTAACAAATTTGGATCTATGGGCTCTGACATTTGACTGTCAGGCCATATTTCTAGGGTTCTTGACAGTTTATAAAATGTTCATTTTCATGCTCTTAGATGTTATGGATCCATGATATATCATCATAGATCACTATATAACATCATATAACACATATATAAACATAAAAACACAAAATTTTTCTAAGCATATAAGATCTTGCTTGGTTAGGGTTTATACCTTTCTTTTGAACAACCTTTGATCTTCACTTCCTAATCTGATCTTGGGGTGTTCTTGGCTTTTCTTGGGACTGATTTACTATCTAATTTTTGTGGCTTGAGAAAGAAAGAGAGAAAGAGACTTGGCTAGGGTAATGGATACAAATGAGCTTATCTTTGATATTTCTCTTTCTTTAAAAATCCAAATATTTGATTCTATGAATGGGAATGTTGCAAGGTGTCAAAGAGATCAGATCTAACTCACTACAAAAAAAATCAGTCATTGCTAACGGGCACTACCGTTGCCTATGACTAAAGTGTCATCGGCATTGAGGTCAATCACGACGGCGGTAGCCGTCAGTGGTCCCGTCGCCTCACAGGTCGTCGCCCCTGGTCCCCGTCGGCCGTCGTCGGCATCATTGTCATTGGCAATGGGTCTCATTGGCGACGACACAAGGTCACTCCTAACAGCCCGAGCGACGCCAAAACAGTCGGTAAAGGCTCAATAATTTTTTTTGAAATTACTCATTCACAACGGCTAGCCCGTCGGCCATGACTGTGTAGCCGTCGGCAATGACTTTTTAAAACTAAATGAAAAGCATCAAATGCCTGTCCCCATGTCTGTCGCTATAGGTCATTGGCGACGGGAACTGTCGTCGCCCTTACCCCCATCGGCAATGACTATATATTTTGAATTTTTTTATAATTTCAAGATTTCCACGTTCATTTACAAATATAAACATATACCTGTTATAAACTAATAAAAACCATCAAATAACAATCAAATATCATACAATTCACCATTCATATAGTAATCCAAATCAAATATATAGATCAAAAATGGCCATCTATACAACTCAAAAATTGTACAAGTACATACATGAAACTTAGAATTTAACATAAACTAACTACAACCCGTCGCCTGTCTCATCGTCATCGACTCGGCGGTCATCACCATGTACTGGAGGAGGCTGCTCGTCATCAACACAATGGTCATCACCCTATACTGGAGGAGGTTACGCGTCATCAGCTCAGCGGTCATCACCAGTGCCTCCACCTCCACCTCCACCTCCACGAGTCTCGTCAACAAGACCCTACAAAATTAAAATATTAATAACAAAGTCGAAATGAAAACATATTTACATTATTTTAGTTTGTGTTCTTCAAGTTAGGTAGACGAGACTCGAACTCGGGCTCCGTATATCAGAATCGAGTCCCGTCAGTTGTAACGCTTGTCTATTGCTTATGCGGTGCTATGTCTGTGTTTGCGTGTCATTTGGATGACCGAGGCGAGTTTTGGCCTCTTTTTCGAATATTTTTTTAAGTTTTTGTAAGTTTAGTGGACGGGACTCGAACTCGGGCACCATATATCAAAATAAAGTCCCATCAGTTTTAACGCTTGTCTATTGCCTATGCGGTGTTGTGTTTGTGTTTGCATGTCGTTTGGATGACCGAGACGGGTTTTGGCCTCTTTTTCAACTATTTTTCTAAGTTTTCGTAAGTTAGGCTTACGGGACTCGAACTCGGGCTCCGTATATCGAAATCGAGTCCCGTCAGTTATAACGCGTATCTATTGCCTATACGGAGCTATGTATATGTTTGTGTGTCATTTGGACGACCGAGGCGAGTTTTGGCCTCCTTTTAGACTATTTTTATAAGTTTTTGTAAGTTAGGCTGACGGGATTCGAACTTGGGCTCTGGATATCGGAATCGAGTCCCGTCAGTTGTAACGCGTGTCTATTGCCTATGCGGTACTATGTCTGTATTTGCATGTCGTTTGGACGACCGAGGCGAGTTTTGGCCTCTTTTTTGACTAATTTTTTAAGTTTTTGTAAGTTAGGCAGACGGGACTCGAACACGGGCTCCGTATATCAGAATCGAGTCCCGTCAGTTGTAACGTGTGTCTATTGTCTATGCGGTGCTATTGTATGTGTTTACGTGTTGTTTGGATGACCGAGACGGGTTTTGGTCTCTTTTTTGACTATTTTTCTAAGTTTTCGTAAGTTAGGCAGACGGGACTCGAACTCAGGCTCCGTATATCGGAATCGAGTCTCGTTAGTTGTAACGCATGTCTATTTCCTATGCAGTGTTATTGTCTATGTTTGTGTGTTAACTATTTATTTGACAGTTTATATAAGCAATATAATTACAAATAAGAAAATACATCAATAAAAAGTTTTACCTATCGAATATGTGGAGGAAAGATGTTGGCCAGGACAACTGCACATACACGGATGGCCTCCTCCCGGACTACATCCATGAGGTCGTCAGCAGCAGCTATAAGATCTATAGAACTGTGGACAACCTCTTGAGAAAGTATGTAGATCCGCTCACGTGATGGTGCGCCTGACTGCACGACACTGCTCGCCATGCACCCCTCTATGATCCGCCTGAAGAAGTCATCAGATAATGAAGGGCTGGCGCCTGATCCACTCACACCACTACCTACGGTAGGACTATATCACAGTAGGGACTATAGTGTAGGCTGGGACACGGGGAATGCACACAACTCTACCCTTCTTCGGCCCCCCTATAGCCTGCAGCCAGTCCTCTATCTCCTCATCCTCACGCGTAGAATCAGCCACTGGAGTGTCACCTCTCTGGCTGCTCCAGACGATAGCAAGGTCCTCGAACCGTGTCTGAAAAAACACAAACTAAATAAAAGAATTAAATTACTTACCGCAATGCGCTCTACCTCAGGTGAGATATAACCACCGTCACCTTTCTTCTGGTGAGCGTGCCACCAAAACTCAAGGCGGAAAGGTGGGTGCTTTAGACTCACCTCGAGTCTCTCCATGTAGAGGTCGTACGACTGAGATCCTGTGCTGTGTGGGAGACGACTCTGCTGTCGGGCAGCTGTACGCTGTGCCGACATCTTCTTGAATGCCTCACCCTCCCAAATAAGGCACATCTGGTCCCACACCGCAACACTAATGAAATCTGGCCTGACATCTCTAAGTGTCTGTCCATCAGCCATCTTGGTCTGGGCCTTCTTCTTCCAGTCGTAGACCCACTTGTGCCAATTCATCTCAAGATACTTCCCAAGAATAGTGCTGCCGTGGGCTTCCTAGCCATCCTCGAAGCGATAATATCTCTGCAGTACAACATATAAATATCAGCAGTTACTTAGTAGACAACATAAAGCGAAGTGGTAAATAAATATTCAAAAGCACAAGTTAAAACTAACATATGAATGAATGACTTCTTACCCTAAACTCAGTAATAATCAGCCCACGTGTGCGGTCATCCACATCCGTCCACCTCATCCACGGGCTGGAGAATCGATTGCAGATAATCCCATGCAACGTGTTCGTTGGAGTCGCGTCAAGGATACAAAATTGGATACAACTAAAAGAACATAAAGAGTACATACTCCTAATCATTTATATCATCAAAGCCATCAATATTAGAATTGTCATCTTCGAGCAATAGATCTTCACTATCGTTGTCATCACCATCTTCGTCATCCTCAACCATTTCTTTAATTATATCTACCTCCTCAACAACATCGTCTTCACTTTCGACAGCGACAACATCATCCTCTTCTTCACTAGACTCATTAATAATTATCACATCAGCAGGTGTGACACTAGTAGACTCGACTTGTAAAGGTTCATCGTCTGGACGAGTAGCTGTGCCTTAAAAAGCACGGGCTTTGGTGGTTATAAAGCATACCATGGGCTTGCAGGAGTCTTAACACTCCGCGCATAGTACACCTGTGTTGCTTGACTTGCTAAAATAAAAGGCTCGTCCACACAAGTCATTAGTCTTAGTTTTGACTTAACGTTAACAGTCACCCGTCCTGATTTTTTATCTACTTTAACTCCATTCTCAACATCAAACCAATGACAATTGAAGCAAACTAATTCTTTATGACCCCAAGATTTGAGAACTAAAACTTCTAACAATTGTCCATACCAGCCATCCCAAATGTTATCGTAGCAGCTACCTTTCACCACAACACCAGAATCAGCAGAAGCGACTTCCCCAATATCGTAACACTTAAATCTGTAACCGTTGACAATACAACATGTATAAGTATCTACAGATCTTTCAGGGCCGTCAGCTATATGCTTTAGCCGATTGTCAGCTAACTCATTTGTGAGGACCTAATGTACATTAACACAATATATTCTAAAGTTAATTACGTCATAAGAATAAATCTATGATGGTAGATTCATTGAACTTGTAAAGGTTAGACTTACATGATCTTTAAACCATTGCACACATTGTCCATTTCTCAAATTTTGCAAATCCTCGTCCGATATACTTGGATTCACTTCACGTACTTCAGCATCATATTGACTGCAACACATTTATATACTTAATATGTTTGTAAAGGAACTTGACACAGTTATACTAGACATATATAGTTATGACTACTTACTTAATGTATGGTGCTACTTCATTCTTGTTGATAAGTGTATACAATGTGGCAGTTGCATACTCACTATCGGTCAAGAATCGCCTTTTTTACCGCCAAATGGGTGTACAGGATGACTAAAGGCCGTTAATTCTCCATTTTCCTCTTGCGCAACAGCCTCATTCCGACGTAAGCAATTGTGCTTCGTCTGAACATTCGGCTCAAAGCACAATAAGCAGAAATTAACAAGTTCCTCCATAACATAACTTTCAATAATTCACCCCTCTACACGGGCTCTATTCTTCACCTTTTGCTTTAGACGTCGCATATACATATGTGATATATAGATTAGCAAACAAGAATGAACATTTTACCGTATTAAAAGCATTAATGTCATTACCTCTCGAATGGATACATTCATCTATATTGCACGAGACCGCCAAACTTAGCTCCGTATGGCACGTGAATAGGCAAATACTCTATTGAATCAAAAAACGATGGAGGGAATATCATTTCTAACTTGCACATTATTTCCACTATCTGCATCTCTATTTTATCTATATCTTTGAGCTGGAGCTCCGTCAAGCTTAGATCTCTGAAGAAATTAGAAAACTCTATCAGTGCTTCAACCACACGTTTCGGTAACAAGTCGATAAATGCCATAGGGATCAACTTCTGCATGAATAAATTACAATTATGACTTTTGAGACCCCGAAACTTCAGCTCTTCGACTTTACAACACCTTGCTATATTCGAAGAATATCCATCTGGGAGCATCAGTCCACTGATCCAATTACATATCAATATCAACTGTTCCCTAGTCAAAGTATATTCAGCTTTAAGCGTTACCTTCTTACTACCATCCTGATACAACCACAGATCTTCCCTAATGTTTATTTCTACCAAATCAAGTCTCGACTTGTTGTTGTCCTTTGTTCTACCACTGGCATCTAGGACTGTATAAAAAATGTTATCAAATACATTCTTCTCAGTATGCATTAGATCTAAACAATGACGGATGCAGAGTGTAGCCCAATAAGGCAGGTCAAAGCATATGGATCTGTATGTCCGGTTGTGAACCTTGTCGTAACCATAAGCTCGCTCTAACCTGTGATTCTTCCCTAGAGATGGAAACTTCAAATGACTACTCCAACTCAACACTGCTGACCCAGAAAGACGGCCAGGTACTTGATGTTTCTCTGTTTTTCAATTGAATTGTCTACTCATCTGTTGATAACGATGTTCAAACAGCAAAAATTGTCTGGATGTTGTAAAGAAACTTATTTCCCCCCCATGTTTGAGTCGCATAGCTTTAATTGACCCTATGCACACGGGACATGACAAGCCCCTCGTGAGTCGACCATCCACTGATCATTCCTAACGCTGGGAAGTCATTTATTGTCCACAGTAAAGGTGCCCGCATGTCAAAGTTCTGCTTAAGAGATGCATCCCCTTTTTCCCACAACATCTTCAACCCATCAACTAACGGCCTGAGGTATACATTGATGTCTTTACTTCTTATCACCTGGAATCAGTAAATGCATGAATATGTAGGGATATTTTATGCACATCGAAGGCGGGAGGTTATACACAACAATAATCACCGGCCAAGTTGAGTAGGGCTTTGTGTAAGGCCCGTTAAACGGATTAAACCCATCCGTAGCAAGTCTAAGCCTAACATTGCGAACCTCTTCATCAAACGAGGGGTGCTTGTTATCAAAAAATTTTCACTCAAGCCCATCTGTCGGGTGCGTCAGTTGACCTTCAACTATAACATACAGTCATTCTCACAAGTATCAATCTTCTCATACCCTAGATTGAGCCTTTTGACCATTTTCTTCACATCATAGTACGACTCTGATAACTTATTGCCTGCAGGTAAGCACTCCTTCACAATGTTTAGCAGTTCATTAAAACCTCTCTCACTACAGTCATGCTTGTTCTTGAAGTGTAAAAACTTAGTCACTGCAGATAAGACAGTGTGCTTTTCGTGCCCATCATATAATGGCGTCGCTGATTCCTGTAATAATTCATAGAAACCCTTAGCCCCGTCATTTGGCTCTTGCTCAGTGCTACCATCATCCCTATCTGTATTCCACTAGAAGTATGAACCAGCAACTTCGACTATCATGTTAGTACAGTCAAAGGTTTCGTCACCTTTAGATTCCAGTTCTGATTCATGATCATCCAACTAGGTTTCCCCCATGATAGATGCATGTTGTATAACCCTGCTTGAACCCATACGCAAATAAGTCGCACATGACATCACTCCTTTCCTTCCACACTTCATTCACACACCTCTTAAAAGGACATCTGATCTCATCGCCACTAACATGCTCAAATGCAAAATTGATAAACTGTTCAACCCCACTATGATACTCAGAGCTAAGCCCACTCTTATCAGTGGCTACCCTACGTTCCATCCAACTTCGATCAACAGACATCTTGGACAACAGGCTGCTATATATCTGGATAGTTAGACAAACACAATCAAGTCTCCAAGTTTATGTACATGCAAGCGTATGAGTTTCCTAACTTCATCTCCACTCTAACGGGTCAGGCTTCTATCCCATTCCCGAATGCGTCGCCCCACCTGATGCCAACAACATGAACACATCTTTATATTTTAAGAAATTTCGGCAGCACCTCCTTATGGTCTTCAAGTACACAAAATAGGCTACCAAGTCATAGCCTAAATATGCACCCGAAGAACATCAAGAGATATTCACCGAAAATTCTAAAAATATAAAGACGTGCTCAAGCCGTTAACACCGACCTAAGTGGGATCGAAACATTCAAGAACAGTCCCAAAATGGGGACTATTCGAGATTCATTTCTATTAAGTGATTCTCAAACGGGTTTCTAAGCTTCCTAAACTACATGAAAAAATGCACATGTCTATAAATTTCTTGACCCACCATCGAATAATAAAAAAAACAAATAAATTAAGAATTCGAAGATGCTTGCAGTTGAATGGACCGTTTATATGTTACATGTTACATATAAATCAGTTAAACTCAAATCAAATCTCTCCACAACAAACTAATATTCGTCTGTATGTCAAGTCATGGGCATGCATGCATATACAGTTGCAAAAACATATTTCAATTTCAACCAGAAAGATACAGTTTTTAGTCAAAACCATAAAGTTCATCATTTTGATGTTTTTCCCCTAAGTCAACTACTATTACCTTTCTTCAGCATTCATGTTAGTCCAAGTATTATTGCATTTCCATTACCTTTATGCTTTGGTGCTTGAGCATTTCACAGTTATTACATATTATGTTCTTTGATTTTTAATTTCGTTTATTTTTCTTCATAATCCAAAGGATGAATCTATAAACTCATAATAATCTAAAGTTTAGATCTCAAATTTTATTCACTACTTATTCATAGACAAAGATATTAACGCTCAACTAAATATTTCTCCATCCCAACTCCAGATAGTGATTTTGAGAATACAAAATAATGTTGAAAGAGCAACCCATGCTAATAGGTTAATAACTAACTGAAAAATTAAGGTAACTATGAAAACATCATAGCAAGACTCTTCTCACATATATAGTGAATGGGCCCCATATTTATGTGACATACCCTTATACAAATATCAATTCCCAAAATTAAACTTGCACCAAATCAAATTAAAACAAATATCTTACTTTCACTATTTCATGACCTTAGTACAATTATTAAATAAAGGAAATAGAAGTTTCATGACTATGAGCAAAGCTTTCACATGGAAAAACCATATACCAGTTTACATACTCCAAATGAATAAAAAAAACTAAACTAAACAAAACTAGTAATAAGAATTGAATGAAAACCACAATATGAATCAACATGTTGCTATAGAAACTGAAAATTATTACATTATATGAATATCATACCCACATCAAGTTCATCTATTCAACCCACTTATTAAACAACCCTTAATGTGAAATCAAAGTTAACCCTAATAGTTTATGTTCATAATATAAACTAGGAGCAATAAATCAAATAGTGGTGATTAAGAGAAGAAACATTACCTTTACTCTCAATTTGACAGTTGAAAACCCTCCTGTGGCCGCTGGTGAAAAGAATGAAGAACAATGGAAGTGGCGGTGAACAATGGCAGTGGTGAGAAAGAGGGAAAAGGAAGAGGAAGAAGTAACAGCCGCAAGGAAGAGGAGGAAAGGGGCGCACTGGGCAGTGGGTGAAATCAATTGATATAATCAAGTCTAAAATTGAGATGGAAATGGGCGAATTGAGAGGGAACGAGATAAAACTCAGATAAAAAGGGGAAAAGGAGACGTTGTCGTCGCGAACCAAGGTTCTGAAATATAAGACTCATTCTCGAAGGCGTATCCCATTGCTCTACACCCATTGCCAATAACTCAGTAACGACGACGTTCTCGTCGTCCTTGCTGTTTGTGACCGTCGCCAATGAGTTTTCCCTCTCGCGCCAAATTTTTGCACCTATTTCCCCCCGGGAGAAAGGTTTTAGCGACGACACACATTCGCGACGGCTTCCCCGTAGGCACTAATGTCATTCTCGATGGTTCATGTGCCACCGCCAATAATTTCCAACATAATTTTAAGGGTAGTTTGGTCATTTGACATGATTCTCTTTAATCTTAACCCTTAGGGTTTAATAATCAATATTAGGGTTTGCTAATTAAGGTTTAAGGTTCCCGGATAAGAAATTATGGTTTTTGAAAATAGAATAAGGGTTCCTAACTTATCGTTAGGGTTTCCTAACAGCACATTAGGATTTTTAATTTAACATTAGGGTTTACTAAGGTTATACCTTATCTGATCAACATTTAATTATTAATCACATATTGCGCATACCAATACCCGTAAATACAATTATAATAACTGTATTAATACTCAAAGCCCTATCCGTATTTAGGGTTAGGGTTTTCATCAGCCGTTCCTCATAACTTTACTCATATTACTTAGTAAATAAATATTTTGGCTATCTTGCTGCACTTATATCACAGATGCTCATCATAATAATGATAATCAATACCGATATTAATAAAATAAAAATTAATTCGTAAAAAATAGAATTGTTTAAAATTATGTGTCCTAACAAAAGTCATATCCATAAGGGTAGCTTAATTACCAGGATTACTTTACTTCAAAATCTTTGCTCATTTGTCCTCAAATATAATGAAAAATAGCAGAAAAGGGTGCCAATTGACTGTTTCAAAGGTTAAATTTTTTCACATCAATACATTCAGCATGGTAAAATACTAACATTTACTGCATTAAATAATTTTTATCAAGTCATATGAGCATGCATATTCACTACTATGTGTTTTGAAACATTCTATATGATATCTCACTTTCCAACGATCAAAATTAGAAAAGAAAACATGTAAACGTTACCAAGATAGTGTATAATGATTGTACGGTGACGGATTTTGCAGAAAACAACCCGAACTCAGTAGTTCTGAAGAAGAAATCTTGAATTCTCTATGTAGCTTCAACTTGAAAATGACTTGTGAAAGGGATGTGAGGTGAATTATATAACCCACGGGTGGGCACAGGTCAACTCTTGGTACCAACGAGTCTACCTACGGCTACCCTGGGTGGTCCTTACCCTCTCTGGCTCGATTAAATTTGAGTTGCAGAGGAGGTCCCAGAAGCTAAAAAGTCAAATCCAGAAAAAAGATGCTACGCGATGAAGCGGAAAAGCCTAAAATCCTGGTTTTAGAGACCAAACTGCGGGTCTATATATCAATCATGGGTATCCGTCCAGATTCAGGGTTTAGAAAGCTAATGATAAATCTATTGAAAGCGGCCCTTGTCAACACATCGTGAAGGTCCGATGCCATCAAACTGGGGTTGTGATTGCCATTAAAAGCATACAAACTCATCAAGAGTATCTCTCGTCAGAAATACATCCCTAGCAGAGATTTTGGACATCCTAAGCCATTGAAAGCTATTTCAACAAGGGTCAGGCAGCCCTGACATTACCAGCCGTTGGCAATAACTCCAGTAAAGCATCAGAAATGGTCCGGTGATGCAAGCCATTGGAAGCTATTTCAACGTGGATTAGGTAGCCCTGATATTACCAGTCGTTGGTAATAACTCTAATGAAGCATCGAAAAAGGGTCCGGTGATATAAGTCGTTGAAAGCTACTTCAACGAGGGTTAGGCATCCTTGACATTGCAAATCGTTGGCAATAACTCCAGTGAAGCGTCAGAGAAACATGATATTACAAACCATGGAAAACCATCCTAATCGAGGAAGACCATTGATGTAATCTGTTATATAGATCCCCAGCAATCTAAATGTAATTCTCAAGAGTCGCTCGCAAAAGAGAAGAACATCTTCGGTGGAAAGCCTTTACAATGGATTAAGGACTTTGGTGATAACCCCAATATCAACATCATGTGGTCTCAATTATTGAGAAACCTCCACTCCAGGATTTTGAAGATATCTCTTCGACTTGTCAGCAAATCAAGCTCAGATAGCACTGATGGACAGTTTAAACCGCTGGCGATAACCCCAGCATAGCATTGGGAGGTTTCGGTGATGAGAGCTTTGAAAACTACCAGTCGAGTAGACATCAAAGCGGTTCAACGGGCCATCATTAACAACTCCATCCCCCAACAGAAGCAATAGGGGCAGGCATTTATCATATCCCATTGGAAATCATTCCAACAAATAACATTCAGCATAACATTACATCATGCTGCATTGCATTTGCATCATTCTTATCTTGTCATATTTTAAGTGTCTAGTAGTCTTTATCCTATCCATGCCATTACATCGCATGAATATGGTAAAGAGGGGCATCTGTAGACACTTAAAATTTTGTGTTCCTGTTACTAACCCTGTAGGATGGCAGAATTGTCTTCCAGAGATAACCCTGGAAGTCGTATCAATTTTCAATCTTGGAGATAACCCCAAGAGATTCAATTCCAACTCCGAAGATAACCCCGGGAGATACAGTACACACCCCAAAGATAACCCTGGGAGATCCAGCCAACCTCAGAGATAACTTTGAGGAAATTTAGAATCAACAGTAGCCCAATCTCAGAGATAACCCTAAGAAACGACTGCTACAATTGCACTAAAACTGGAGATAACCCCGGTAAGGGCAAAATCATCATTTTTCCATCTCAACATCACATCAGCGTCGTCTCACCATATTTCAGCTCAAACTGCGTACAAGGATGTCCCACAAGAACCATAGCTCAAATCCCAAGTGACAACTACACAAGACAGCACAACGGATAGACATTGAAGACTTGGAGTTCTGGTCATGCACCCATCTTTCCAGCTTCGTACAACCTCTAATCTCATGTCATTGTGTAGCTCTCGACAACAGCTTTCTAAAAAGGTACAACACTCCTTTATCAGATGCCCGAATTGAAAGTTATGAAGGTTCGAGCAGACAACGCGTAGTCTGAGTGCACGTACTTCGAGACTACAAAACCCGCAAGGCCCAGGGTAGCCCGGGCAGCCACAGGTAGACCCGCGGCTGTCGCGGGTTGACCCGCGGCTATAAGAACCGTGAATTTCATGAATAAATAATATTTAGATATAATAAGAAAATGGAAATTTATTTGAATATAAATATTGATGTATTGTGAGATGAGTAATTCAATTAATTCAAATTGAATTTATAAGAATTGAGAAAAATGTGGAGTTTATGATAAGATTTTTGAAATGCCTTGTGTGGCATGAGAATGGAAATTTGGATGATTTAATTTAATTAAGGAATAAATAAATTAAGAAGTGAATAATTAATTAATATTATATTATTAATTAACTGTAATTGTAAATAATAGAATAATAATGAGCAAAATAATTCACATAATTAGAATTATATTTACTCATTTAATTGATGTGTGCAAGATATGTGATAATATATAGTACCTATATTAAAAAGAAAGTGTCGTGTGACACTTTAATGTGACTATATAATATATAAAACTATATAATAAAATAGAAGGAATTATAAGTGACATAAATAATGCTTATGTGACAACAAGTATGTGTGAAAATATTAAAGATATACTGTATTAAAGAATTACAAATTATTTCAATAAGTGAGTCTAATTGGAATAATAAAGTTTTAAGGAGATATTGAATTATTAGTGACCAATTAAATTGAGTCCATACATGTTAGAAATATTAATTAGGCCAGACTAATGTACATGGATTATATAATGTGGGTACATAAATAATCCCTAACTTTCCATTATGTAATAACATTAACACATTAAAATTACATTTTGGAAGTTCAAGGAACCAAACTAAGCATTATGTAATTTAGTTGCAGAGTTTTTAAACCGTGTCCCAAAATCAGTGACCAACACAGTACTCAAACAGTAGCCTATAATCAGTTGTGTAAACTTCAGATGCTAAACCATGATGATGATGGCTATGAAGATGGTGGGGGAAGAGTGGTTGGCTAACTTCTCCTTGTCCATTGTTTTCTTATAACTTCCATTGTTTCAAACCATGGTGCAAGACCATTAACTGGGCACCCATTTCTCTATAAGTAGCAGCTCTGTTGTCCATTTTCTTGCTACTGAGATTGTTTGATAAGTATTATTAGAGAGTGTGAGTTGTTGGGAATTGATGGCAATATAATTAGAGAATTGAGAGAGTTCATTCGAGCTTTAAGAGGTAGCATTTTTGTTTTATGATCTTAAGTTTGAGCTTTGTCAAAAAATTTACAAATTGCTTGAATTTTCTGTTAATTGGTATGAAATGGCATGTCATTATGTTGTCTGAACTTATATGCATGTTTAGAAGTAATGTAGTTGGTTTGGGTTGAAAGTTATCAAAGGTTGTGTTGAGGCTCTGCAGAAGCAGAGCCATTTTTTTTGCCTCTGCTCGAAGTGGCACGGCCGCGCCACTTCTATAGTACAAGACCGCGCGACCGCGCCAGCTGCCAGTCTTGGATACTGATATGGTTTACTTTATGTTATGTTGAGCACACTAGTTAAACCCAATACTAGTTATAAATGTTCCTGACATGCTAACATAGGTTGCCTTACTTATAGTCACTCACGTTAGCTTGATTTAAGTTGAGTTTTCAAGGAAACTTTTACGTTTGGAAAAAAAACCCTGTTGTAAACAACCTTACTTGTATTCTAACTTTGTGAGCATGTGTAAATAATCTAGATATGTACATACATGAGTATAACATAAGGCATAAGCTTTCTTCGTGTATAATAAGTTGTTAACTTGGTTTTTTATGTTTTTTTAAAAGGAAAACTTGAAGTTTGAAATAAGAAACTTAGTGGACCTTGTGACCCTATGAATTCATAACTTTTGAGCATGCTTATGTGACTTAGTTATATATATGCATGAGTATAAAATGTGAGTTTAAAGTTCTTTGCATGTTTAGTTAGTTAACATGAGATTTTCAAGAAAAATGTTGAAGTTGAAAACCAACTTTGTTGGGGAATACCCTATTGGTATTCTGGACTTTTGGACCATTATGATAAGACATTTTATACATCTAGACATAATTGATATGTGCATCCATCTAGCTAAGTATGTTGTGAACTAGTCAAGCATTGTTTCAAATAATTTTTAAAGAAATAAAAACTATGTTGAATTGAAATACATGGGTAGAATAACTTGAGCATGTATATTTAAGGTTTATTAACCTCATTATGTGGTATAATGGTTAACCATGAGTATCTTGTTGAAAATTGGTCATTTAGTATTGTCGAGATAGAAATTTTTTCTAAAAATAAAACCGTAGTATTAAAAGAATCTTGAAATGGCCATAGAAGAGACCAAACCTATTCATAGACTTCAAGTCATGTATGATACTGCAAGTGTCATCATAAATTTTTATGGGTGTGCAAGTCTGGCCAAGCTTCTGTTTAACAGTTCTGGTTTGAACAAAGAGCAGCGCGGCCGCGCCACTCCCTAGTTCAAATCCAGCACGACCCCGCCACCCTGCAGTGAAGTTTGCATTCTGTTTGTAATATGAGATTTAATGTATGCTTATATTGTTACCTTAACCTGTATTATATGACCAGTACATCATCCAATGTGTCAAGAAGCATGCTAATGATAGAATCTTATGTTGAATAAATGTTTATAACCTTAAGTCAAAATGTGATGGCAAACTAAGTTCTTTAATGTCGTAGTGTATTAGAAACTGATTTTTGTGTTATGTGATGACATACGTATGAGGTCATACAACCAAGAGAAGACTGACAATATATGTTTAGTATCGATGAATTACAGTTGTGTATCATAGCAAATTAAGATAGTAGGTGTACATATTGAAATTGTATAACTAATGTATTTATACATAAATAGGATATTATAGTTTATTGGAGTGGTATTAAGCTATACCTTGGTAAACTACGTGCAAGGCAAGTTTTCTAACTTACACAACTTTGAATATTGTACAAGTATCTAAACCTTATCTCATTGATGTAAGTTCCTAACCATATTTTTGTGGAGTATCATTCAAGCTTGTGCTATTATTGATCATACAAGTAAATCTTTGAAAGTATGATTCATATCTTATGACTTAATGTAAGACCCTAACTTTTGATAAATAAAATCGAATTTCCTCTAATTATTATTTTAAATAATAAGGTGTTAATTTGATATAATGCTTTGGTTATGGGTGAAATGTGTAAATTTTACAAAATAAGCAAGTGGTTATAAAATATCCATTGTTGTCAGGGAATATTCATTTGGTCGTGGAATATTCTTCTTGTTAGAGAATATTCGTACGATGCCGCAGCCATTTGTGGGCCTTATAACGAAAAACGGTCGGATGAAGAAAATGACAAGTTTGAGTTTTTACAAATAACGGCGTAGTTGTTACTGTTAATACTGTTAGAATACCCAGTGGTTAAAATAGAGTAATACGCCTGGTTGCACAGTAGCACACAGTATTGCACAGAATTTTTGGATTATTAATTCTTACATAAGAAGGCACTACTCAATAATTGTTACAGTAATTATTGTTCAATATTTTATTTTATTGATTCAATAATTGCTACGTTGATATTTTATATTATTGTTGTTCAATAATTGTCACTACACAGTATTTCTCATTATCAGATCAATAATTTAGATTATTTGAATAATATTATTAGATAGCATTATTGGCAATGTCTAAGGAAGTTCTGTCTAGAAAAGGAGTTTGGTCACCTAATTGCGCGGCAGTAAAGAAAAATCCTTATCGAAAAGCCCTCTTTTTCTTGGGAACGACCTGGTTGTCATATTGTGATTCTGTAATATTATTTGTGAATAATTAATTATTAATTTATATGATAAGAAAATATTTATTTTTATGTGGATATAAATGAAGGAATTAATGTTGAGGTGTTTTATCAATATTTTGTCAGAATGAAGGTATCAAAAATTATCCGCATGTGGATTTCGGACATTTTTTAATTGGAATTTGGAAAAATTTTCTTCTACAAAGTTGTAGAGAATTAAATTTCCTATTAAATAGACATGAGATTCTAATTTTTTTTGATAAATAAGCTATTTATTATGAATTATTGAAGTTTTAGAAATAAAATTTTTTTATTAAAAACATGGGTGGGCCCCACTTTTGGTTGGTGTGAAAATTTTGAATTTTGGTGGGCCCCACTGGTGGTGGCTGAATTTTGGTCGAAGAGGTATGCGTAGAAAATCTTTTTAAAAATATTATTTTATTAATTTAGTCTGCTTTGGCGTTCTAAGCATTTTCCTATAAATATGGTACTTAGTTAGAATTAAAAATCACACCAGGATCATAAGCTTTCTCTCTCTATATTATTGAGAGTATTTTTGTGAGTATTTAGATACTTTGAGAGTTGCTATTCACGTATACGACACTATTCACCGAAAAATGAAATTTTTTCTTCTTTGTCCAAGATGTCTATTATGGTTACTATCTTTGATTGTATCCATGTTTTGATCTTCATTCTTGAAATTTACTCCACTATGGTTTATTATGGAGCATTTTTGAACTTGGATTGTCTAAAGTACGAATCCCTAATCTTTGTCCTTCTATCTCACTGGATTCGTTTCTTTAAAATATTTTTCATCATCTTCAGTCCTAAATAGTGATATAACTGAATATCTTTGGCCTATAGTGCAAAGATGAATGATTACTTGATGAATATCTTTGGCCCGTAGTGCAAAGATGAACAGGTGTTGAGATGAACATGACCAACTGATGAATATCTTTGGCCTGTAGTGCAAAGATGAATATTTGATGCAAGATGTATATTGATTGATGTTACAGGATTAAAATATTGATGATAGACTTTTAAATTCATAGATGATAGTAGATTTCATTCTCTACTTAACTTTTCTAATGAATTGTTATTTCCGCTGTAAATATTGATCTAAAACTTGTTGTTCATTATATTTTATCTGATTTGTTGAAGGCTAACGATAATTTGTTGTTCATTATCTTAGTCATAATATTCTTTACTGGGCTAGTTGAGCTCACCCTTTTCCTTTTTATTCCAATTTTCTTCTCAGGAGGCGAGAATATAGCGGGAACTAGTCGGGGTGTGGAGTGATGGTTCAAGATAGCTGTTTTAGTAGTCCTCATTATTTTATAAAATAGTGTATCAATAATAATAATGAGGACTCATTTGAGTGTGGATATTTTTTAGAAGACAATATTTGTATTTAAACTCACAGTATATGTGTTGTCATATTTTACACGACAATTGTAGTAATGATGTTGTAGTTATTTCTGTATCATGTATTTGGCGACTCAGAATGGGTGATGTATACCTATTTTGGGGGCATCACAGTTGGTATCAGAGCCATAAGTAAAGATCCCCGAGCCTCTATCTGGTGACTTCCTGTTAATGGGGGATGCACCGAAGCCAGACAATCCGTAGGAGATGCCGTTCTGCGGTGGCAAACTGATAGGTATCATTGTGAGGTGATATCCACAGTTGGGACATGAGTCAAAGTTGGTATCAGAGTTTAGGGATATGATCTCTAGCGGAGATCGGGGAATAGAACTTGGAGGGGAGAGACGAGCAAATCCTTCTCTATTGTGTCCTACCTAAGCTTATTTGTTGGTCAGTAAGAATATAAGGATAATATATGGCATGTTAATTTGTTTAATTAACCCTTATTTTATGGAAGTATTTGAGAATGGCAGCTAAGAATGTTAACAATAGAGTGAGTGAGACCGTGGAGACACCTTTAATCACCAACCAGGGGAACGTGCAATAGGAAGGTAATATTCCTCCTGTAAACAACACTACCGAACAAATGATGAATGATGGGATGTTTAGAAGCTTTTTGCAGTTCATGTAAAATCAGACGAGGGAGACTCGTGTACAAAATATAGGTGAAAATGATAGCAACGCGCGGCTTGTCCAGCCAAGCAGTTCAAAGAGTTGGGACCACCAAAATTTTTGGGAAAGCCGAATCCGATTAAGGCAAAAATGTGGGTTAAGCAAATTACCAAGATATTTGATGTCTTGGGATGCACGGAAGAACAGAAGGCTCCATTCGCCACTTTTATATTTCACGGTGAGGCAGATTACTAATGGAAATCTGTGAAGCGTACCCAGCCAGCCGCACTCAATATGTCTTGGGAAACGTTTCAAAAACTATTCAATGACAAGTACTTTCCTGAAAGTATTCGTCATATGAAAGAGGTAAAGTTTATTAGACTGGAATAGAAAAACATGACTGTGTCCCAGTACGAGGCCAAGTTTGCGGAGTTCTCCAGGTTTGCACCTCATTTGGTAAAGAATGAGGAACGTATGACGCAGATGTTTTTGAGAGGTCTAAAACCCAAAATTCGGCAATAACTTATTTCTCACAAATTTTCTCTATATTCAGATGTTGTCAACAGGGCTCAGTTATTAGAGCGAGATAATGAGTTTGTTTAACCGAGGGACCACAACCAGGGTCATACCTGTGGCAGCAGCCATCGGAGCAATGATAACTAGCGGGGATGAAAGAATACAGACAAAAGCGATAACCACTCTGGTGGTAATCGTGGCCATGATAATAGAAGAAGTGAGTCGGGAGGAGATTTTAAAAAGAGAAGGTACAATAATGACAACGTGAAGATGTCAGCACCAACATCAACTGTTCCTAGGGGAGGAGAACGACCACTGATGAGTGGAATTTATACCCGCGAATCGGATACTTTATGACTTAAATAGTTGCTTGGGCTCGTAGATTTTATATGGTTTTACATGATTATAGTGTTATTGTGCTTAATCGTCAGATTGCAGGGCTTTACAGGTGTTTTCTAGCATTCAGGGGTAAAACGATCATTTTTTATACACTGGCGCTGCAGCGCCAATGCCCATTGTTAGTTTCGCGTCGCGGCGCCACCTCCTAGTCCTTGTTAATGTCAGCTCCTCGCAGCAGCGCCACTCTCCCTATATGGACTCGCACTACAGCGCGAGTTCCGGTTTTTCCAAACTAATGTGGCGCTGCAACGCCACCCATAGGCTTATTATCTGCCCCAAGGCACCACCTCCTGTACCCAGACAGAGAAGACCTTGGTTTGACCTATCTTGAAGGGAAAAAGGCGTATATAACACATTAAAGCCTCTGCATCTCAGATATCGCATAACCTATATCATATGAGACCTTAGATTAAAATAGCTTAGCTTAGATAGTTTTCTTTTGTATTTCTCTTTCTCTTAGATTATCTCTGTAAATATAGATTAGGTAGATTAGGGAGAAGTTTGGCATTTCTTTGGAGCATCAAGAGCAGTGAGATACACGGATTGGAAAGCTTGATTTGAGCAGAATGCGTGGAGATTGAAGGGCTTTGACATAGTTTCCTCTTATCCATTCACTAGTACAAAGTAGTAAATAGACAACACTTAAACAACAACATTTTTATAAAAAAACGTTGTGGTATTTTTTTCCCACAACGTTTTTTAACAAAACATTGTAGATATATGTGAAAAAACGTTATCTATTTAGAAGGGTAATTTTTGATTTTAAATAAATAACGTTTTTTAAAAAAAACGTTATCTATGTAAAAAACACGTAGGTTAAAATAAATTGGGCAGAGCTTAAATCTTTATCAATTTATAGAGTTTGCTTTTCTTTTTTAATATTTCATTCGTGTTTTCTCGCTCGTAGACATCCTTCTCCATCAAATATCACCCTCCGCCTCCGCCCTCTCGATTCCGCCGCCGCCAACTTTTGCCATCTAGTTGACTCATGAGTGCCTGATCAACATCTTCTCCAGGCTTACCTTGGAACAACGATGGCGATGAGCTATGTTCGTCTGCAAATCCTAGCTACAGGCTGCCGGAGACCCATGTCTCAACACCGTATTCTTCCTCGAACCCCAATTCGACTCGACCACCGAGTCACCACGCTAGTGGGACCCGAGTTTTGAGACAAAAACTGACACCATGCTCCGATCTGCTGTCAATTGGAGCGATGGATTAATGATTCGAACCCTAACTGGTCTAATCGTCCCCCGAAGAAGACAATTTTGCTCGACGATTGCGATTTTGAGCACTGGCTTGTTATTGTGGAGAAACCTGAGGGTGAACCCATAAGAGATGAGAGCATCGATAGTTACATCAAAACCCTAGCTAAGGTTATCGGGAGGTATTTATTTCTAGAATTTTTTAGGTATTTTTTGGGTATATCTGATGATTAGAAAGTTTGATTATTAATTTTCTGCTTTATATTTGTTCAGATAGGTGCGAATATTGTAGTGAAACAGTTTCCTATCCGTTAAGACATATTGTATATGGAATATTAAATGACAAAAGAAGTGTTAATAAAATTATATGTAAAATGTTTGATTCTGTTTATGAATTGTTATTTGATTTGCTAGTTTTATGTTTGTATCTTTTTAAAATTGTTATATAATGCTCTTGCTAAGTTAATTCCATTTGATGTCTTTTTAAGATTTAGATGTCTGATTTACAATAAAAGTGAGAGGAAAGTGCATATAATGCTAAAATGCCTTTCATTGTGATATTTGTGCTTCCATAGGACACAGAGGTTTCAATTTTTTAGCTACTTATTTTAGAATAAATTATTCATTATCTGAATTTCGTGTGAATGTACCATGTCCAGCTAAAATTGACAATGCCAAGAAGGGAACTTCGACCTACATTACTAATGTTATTTTGTTGTCTTTTTTGGTTAGAATTTTGTTAAGTTTTCTATTTCAATTGAATATCTAAGTCACTTCTTTTCCTATAAGGACACAGGAAATATTTGCAAGAGAGACATACTTGTTGAAATGGAAACAAGTGATAAGATTGTTGATATATGCTTTATTAGAGCATATGCTTTATTTTTATATGCATTTTCCATGTCCTTTGAGAGCAAGTATTACATATTTTAAAAATTTTGACTTTCCTTTTTGTTGATAATAAAAAGTTTACATGATTTAAATGACGTATTATTAGTCCTCTTTGATAAACTTTATATGAGATGAACATTTTAGTCTTGTAAAATTTGATCTGTGGGACTATGCCTAGTTGTATAAGACATGGTATGCATGATATTTAACTTTAGGGAAATTCTTATTGTATTTGTTAAGTTCACACCAAACAGTGTTTGACATGTAGGGCATCTGTTGAAAAGTATCTTGGAAATAGGATACTCACATGACCTGATCTCACCTTATGTTAAGTAAAGCCAAGTTCATGAATGACTAGAGTTGTATTTAAAAAAAGGACTTGGCTACAAGTATGTTCCTTGCTCATGCCCTAATTTTCCGGATAAGTTACACTACCTCAACTCCATTGAGGGTCATATCCTCTTTATTGTCTCACTGCCTTTCCTTTTCTTACCTTTTTAATTTGATACCTTCTTCTCTTTTAAGCTTTAATATGAATAAATTTACTCATCTTTACTTTCTCTTTATGAATTTTTAATAAATATGTAAGTCTTTTAATTATTCATGGTAATGTTGTGCAGGTTTCCTGTCGATGACAACTCAACTATGAAGTCAGTTGTTGAATACTTTCAAGAGAGTTGTTGAATACTTTCAAGAGATGTACGGCTTCACGATTCAGAATACTCATCTTCCCTGTCTTCAAGTAGGAAACCAGAGGAAGGAAAATTATCTACCATTGGAGGTTGAGAGCAGTTGCAACAAATTTTTCAGTTCCAACTGATATTTTGCAGGTACATAGTTTTTTTATTTTGCAAAGCAGCAGTTGAGAGTTGCCACAGAGTTCTTAGTCTGATATCTCAGCCCCAAGATCAGATTCAGTATAATAATTTAGTGGTTGAAACTGGGGAAGTTGTACTTAAGTTTGAGAAAGTTATTTCACTTCTTAATGCTGGTTTGGGGCATACAAGAGTGAGAAAGATCGAGAAAATTCAAACCCCTTTTCCCCAAAGCATACTCTTAGACAACCCAATTGGTAGACCTGATTATCAACCGAAAGCGATTCAGCTTCTTCCAGCTAATTCCCTTAAGACCCCAATTCATGATAGGGGTTCAAATGTTCGAAGTACTCTTACTTTAGGAAATTCATCATTGGAACTGAGTTCAAATGGGAAAAACTCTCTTCAAACACCCCAACAAACACCACCAACAAACTATCACTTCCTGAAGCAAAAGTTTTAGCTTCAGCAGCAACAGTTGAAATAGTAAGCTGAAATGATGTTTCGTCGGAGCAATAGTGGCATCAACCTGAATTTTGATAGCTCTACCTGCACGCCCACCATGTCATCCACTAGGTCATTTATCTTCTCATTGAGTGTCGATGGGAGTGTGGCTAATATGGAGGGTAATGCTTTCCATTTAATTGGTGCGACTCTATCTTTGGATCAGAGCTCATACCAGCATAAACGAAGGTGCTCTACAAAGGGAGATTTTTGATATTTTTGTGCATATTAGTCTTACCTGATTCATATTATTGTGCTTGGTTAGATTCAATGAGTTTCTGTTTATATAGCATTTGTTATGGACTGGTGTTTCATTGCCATCCGCTAGGTTAAAAGGTGGGTGGCTATATATAATTGCTTGATGGGGTGGTGACCCCATAAGTTTTGTCTGCAAACAGAAGTCTTTACTTAAGAAAGTCTTCATATTTTGCCCTTTATAATCAATACAAATTTTTATGTGTGGGTTCAATCTAATTTTTATATGTGGATTCCCTTTCAAGTTCCAAGATAAGCCAGAGGTTTATCTTGCCATCTGTTATACCAGTCTGAGGTTACTTTTCTAGAGAGAAATGCGGCATGGTTTATTGATGCTAAAATTATATGTCAATGGTCATAGCTACAATCTTGAACTATTCTTGCAGTCAACTCCTATTGGGGAACCCAGGTTAGATGCTTCTACTTACTAAATAACTTTTTTTATTTTTTTTCCTTTCTTGTTTCATTAATTCGATTTCTGGTAAAGATGATGGCGTGAAGAATTCAATGGCACACATTATTACTAGCTGTGAGATACATATATAAATACACACACACGTAAAAGCTTATATATATATATATACATATATATATGTATATATTATTCCATCTATAGCACAATTACTGTGTCCTAAATTATGTTACTGAGGTGATTGTAGTTTGTGTACTTGTTGAAGGGGAGAAAGAGGTATATAAAGTGTTTATGACCAATGTTTTTTTCATGTGGTGCTAGATTGATAGGATGGGCATTGAAAATCCATGCCAAGACTATTGTGAAATATGTAGAAGACTGAACATACCACTTGAAGAAGCTTCTGATAACTTTTAGTGTCTATAGGTGTTGATTCGATCTCCATTTCTGACAAGGTCCTGTAGTAAAGAAGTTACACTGACTATAAGTGTTCATTTGTATGATGATCTATTCTCTGTCATATATGATTAGAAGTTTTACTAATTTATATATATGCTAGCATCATGTGTGTATCACTACACACGAAATATATTCCCTTCTTGCAAACAACTGCAAATCGAATCAATTTTTAACTTTAGATAACTAAAAAGTCTATTGAATATGTGACATTTAGTCTGGTATATAGTACAAGTCATAGAGTAGGCATGTTCTTTACTCAAGATAAGATTATATAAATTCCTCTCTTAAATTTATATTGCTATTGAGACTGGAATATCTCATTGACATTTCCTCAAAAACATGCATTATACCGGTCAGTTTATGCATCTTTTAGCATAATGACATAATGGTATTTACATATTTTCATTTTGAAGTTTTACTTGTCCAACTGATACAAATTTGACTGTTAGGGAACTATTTCTTTACTTACAGGTATGTGGTCAATTAGCGACTTACTAATCCCATATTTTGTTCATGGCCTTGATCAACAGATGCCTTTGCTTCATGGTGTGGCAGATGGTTTTGGTTCACATCTGCAACGGCGCCAACTTTATGCAACTCCAATGTCTAGACTGAGATTACTTATGATCTGTCGCATGGCTAAGCCAGAGGAGGTTCTAATTGTTGAAGATGAAAATGGGAATATTGTCTGTGAAACTATGAAGGACAATGATGTCCTCGTGCAGTATAAGGTGTTCATTCTTACTTGTTTGAAAAAATGAAAGGAAAATAGGTGTTCTATCTATATATGTCAGGTCGGTGATTTAATCTATTCTTTTAGCTTGGATAGTTTGGTATATATTTTGTGGATGTAGTAATTTGAAACTTTAAACGAATGGTATTATTGGGATGTAATTTGAATGGTTGATACATTTTGGTTTTAAATTTAAATGAGAATTTAAATCTTTTAGCTATATATTATGGCATTAGCATATTGCAGGTGCAATGTAATGTAGGTGAACCACAACCTGTTTTTTTTTTTTTAATCTACAATATTTTAAAAACGTTGTGTAAATGTGCCTAAACGTTGTCTGATATATTAAACTACAACATTTTTAGCCAAAAAACGTTGTGGAATCATACCTTCTACA
Organism: Panax notoginseng; assembly: GCA_016801055.1. Lineage (NCBI taxonomy): Eukaryota > Viridiplantae > Streptophyta > Magnoliopsida > Apiales > Araliaceae > Panax > Panax notoginseng. The sequence goes on from CM029017.1 coordinate 33,397,309, forward strand.
ACGTTTTCAAGTATCTGCTAATTTATAGAAAATAAATCTATAATATTTTTTTCTTAAAAAACTTTGTATAATGTGTATAACTACAACGTTTTAAAAATGTTGTGTAAGGGTGTCAAATAGATGACACCCTTAACCACGACGTTTTTCTGATTGAAACCACAACATTTTTTTCGCGTTATCTATTTATTGTTTTGTAGTAGTGATTTGTTTTCTCTAATTTTGTAATCTATAAATGTTGTCTTTATTGCTACTTGTATTTTGTTCAATAGCTATGAACTGAGTATTTGCTCTAGGGTTATAATGGAACCCTTTGTTATTTAAATTGACTGTCTTATCTCTTTGATTGGCACCATATGATTTGGTTTAATAAATTTGTGCTTACTGATTCTCACTAAGACATTAGTGATGATTTTGGTAATCTGCATGATATCGACAAAAGGAATATAGATTTACACCTAAATATATTGACATGTGATTGTGGGTTTCGACTGCATAAGTTGTGCGTAGAATTGACATATCTATGTGCGCCACGTGCGATCTAATTGAGAACTTATGCTTAAATCCTTGTTATGATTAATTCGCATAGACATGTGTAGGATTGCATCTACCTTGGATGTTCTTTTTTGTTCTATTCCCTTTTGGGTGGATCTAGAGAGGATATGTTTGTGCATACCTCGACAGAGGTGCATAGGCACCTGTGTGTTCTCGGTCGACAAATTGTCGTGACCATTAAGACCAAAGAGAGAAGGGTAGCTAGTTTGATGAAGCATAGCACGCCAGGTGTTCGACAGAATGCCTGTGTGGGTTGAAGTTGTGACCTTAGCTTGTATTTCCTTAGATTACCATTCATTATCCATTTACTTACTTTGTTAATTAGTTTTAATTAGATTAATCACACTTCCATTTACTGCTGTTCGAATAAGACTTTAGCGATACATAGTCGGTATTTGGTAAATATTAGTCGTAGTTCCTCGTGGGTACGACGCTCTCCTTATCACTGTATTACTTGTTAGACCGCGTATACTTGCGCGTGTTTAGTGATCGATTTTTCGACCAACAAGTTTTTGGCGTCGTTGCCGGGGAATTATTATTCTAATATTGTCCAATATTGATTTCAATCAATTTAGCCTTACTTTGAACATATATATATATATATATATATATATGTGTGTGTGTGTGTGTGTGTGTGTGTGTGTGTGTGTGTGTGTGTGTGTGTGTGTGTTTCTTTTATTTGTTTGATCTTCCTTTCTTTTTATTTTTAAGTTTACAGGTTATGGACGATCATTGTTATTAATGGCCTTATGAGGGGATGACGCAACCAAGCTCGGAAGAAGGACTCGAGTGATTGCAAGTTCAAATTGCTAATGCCTTGAGGTTTTTTGACAATCTTGAGTGTCAGTCCACTCAGAATGCTTACTGTCAGGAACGAGCTGACTTTGAACCGATTCCCTACCATCCAAACTGCCAGGGTTATCCAAACTCATGGGACTACAGTCAAGAGCAATAACATGATCCGAATCATGCCTCTCAGTTTGAATATCAGTCTCTGTCGTAATATGAGCTGACGTCTCAACCCAATGAGAGCTTTTCTGAGTACTCGGCGCAAGAAGAAGAAAACAGGCTTGAAGAGCTTCTCACCAACTTTATTGAGAAAAATGAGGTTCGGATGGCAAGCCAAGAAACCGCATTGCTGAGCCTCGAGAGTCAATTGGGGCAACTCGTCATTGCCATTACAAATCCACCATAATGCAATCTTCCGGTCATAATTGATCTCGACGATGAAGTAGTGGAGCAGTGCACGGTGGATACGCGAGGAGAAGGCGATGAGTCTCACCAAAGTGTTGAGGGCAATGTCAATGTGTAAATTGACCAACCTGCGGAGGCTGAGCTAGAAGAAAAGAGGATCATCAGTGGGTGCACTGTCAAGAGTAATCAATAGTTGGAAAACAAGCTCACGACTGTGGAAACCCTAGAGGGCTCAGTAGAGCACAAAGAACGATTTCAAATTAATGAACAAGGGGAATAAGTGGATAATTCCAATGGTGAAAGATTCTTTGTGCCGATGGATGACTGGATGGATGGATGAAGGAAACGAGGATGATCCATCAACCATGTCTGCCAAAAATCCAAAGGAATTAATGAATAGGCGGCATGAAATGGTCATTTTCGCTTATAAGTCGGATTGAACGGCGTCGGTATAGTCAAGCAGACGACTTTAAAACAAGCGCTTGGTGGGGAGGCACCCCCATCTCGGTATAAATTTTATCTGTTTTCTTTACTTATGTCTAGTTTACTTTGTGTCTGTTCTCTTTAGTTGTTAACATAGCTATCAACATAGCTGTCAGATTGTGCATTAATGTTTTTATGTCTATCATCTGCAGGCAGCTTGTTTATTATGATGTATTGTATATTACAATAGTGTTTTTGATGTTTTTAATAATGTATGTTTGCCTTTGTAGTGTTGTTTTTATTCTTGTCTTGGCATGTGCAGATAACAGATAGGAAAAACACAGAAAGTGTCTCTCGCACCGCGGCGCCAGCAGATGTACTAGAACCCGCGCCGCAGCGTCGAGTCCAAAAGCCTGGTTTCCCCCTCCCCGCCGCAGCGCCAAGTGCTGAAGGACAGCCCGCACCGCGGTGCCAGAAGCGAGAAGTTGGGTTTTAAGAGCAGTTTTTAAGCCAGAAATCAAACCACTACACCCATTACTTCCCATCTCTCTCGGCAACCACAACAAGTACTATAAAACCAAAGTATCCCAAACATTGTTGCTTCACACCAAGCACTCCTAGACTTCGATCAATTACAAGAGAGCAATCTAGGTTCCAGTATTCCTTGTAGACCCCTATCCAGTGCACGCAGAAAACAAAGGGGGCAGACTCAAACTAGGGTTTTTCAATTTAAGGTAATTTTTTGATTTCAGTCAAATCGAAAACTAGTGGTGAGTTTATTGTTTGGATTTGGGCATCTCTTGCATTATATTTGTGTGATTTCCACTGGGGAAATCTGGTTAGAGCATCAACAATCAAAGGCTGTCCAAATTGGTTTTGAAGAACGCACTCTAAGTGTTTGATAAAATTCCTGAAAGAATAAATTGACTGATTTGGGGCTGTTTGGCATTGGATTTGTTTCTGCAAAAGGTTTGGGGGAGTTTTGAACTGGGTTTTCTGCTTGTGTGCATACCAACTGCTGAAATTTCTGAAATAGCACAAAAGAGGCAACGCCTTAGCATGGGAGGTTCGTCATCCGCGGCACCACCAACGGCATGGGACAGAGCCAAATTTATGAGCGAAGAGACATGGAAACGTTACAAAAGCTCCTTTGCCGCGTGAAATCTAATTCCTGAGCGGGGTTTGCGGCCAGATAAAAAGGATGGCGAGTTGTTGGCCATGATTTCTGGACGCCAATGGATCCATTTCACAAAACCACCCGGGTTAGCTAGTATATCTGTGGTTCGGGAGTTTTATGCGAATGCCAATGCCGAAGGTGATGCTGTTATCCAAGTTAGGGGGAAGTCAGTGGCGTTTGGAAGTCAAGCCATCAATGTACTCTTTGCCACGCCCAACTACGAGGGCAAGGATTATATGGAGCCGGGACTCTGCAGTTATGACCTTAAGGATATCATCAGGAGGCTCTGCAGCCCCAGAACTACATGGAAAAAGAACGACTACACGGGTGAGAAGACCAGTTTCCCGACTTCAGCGCTCAGTCACTATGGGAAGGCATGGTTCAGCTTTATTTATGCCAATATGATTCCTACCCGGCACCTGAGCGACGTGACCAAAGATAGGGCAATTCTGTTATTCGCCATTGTCACGGGTCTGCATGTGGATATTAGAGTTCTTATTCACGAGTCAATTCTGAAGGCAATTAAGAGTATCGTCGCTTCGGGACTTCCACATCCATCCTTGATCACCCGATTGTGCAAGCAGGCAGGTATTCAGTGGGGGCCAAAGGAGATTGCCTTGCCTCCCATGGTAGTCATCGACCATTAGACGATCTCACGCTTCACTGTGTGGGACGGGACAGAGTCATATGTCAGAGGCGAAGGCTACGAACCACCTATAGCTCCACCACCTATAGCAGAGCCAGAGCAGGCACAGCCTTCAGGCGCAGGCCTAGCTGCACAGGGTCTACTGACTGACATCATGGCATCCCTCACCCTGCTGCATCAGAAACATGACGCCAAGGCTCAGAGGTAGCAGAGGCACATAGCTGCAGTGGCTCAGAGGCAGGATATAGCTATTGTGACGCCCCCAAAATAGGTATACAACACCCATTCTGAGTCGCCAAATACATGGTACAGAAAGCAAACTACAACCTCAATAATACAATTGTCGTGCAAAATACGACAACACATACTGTGAGTTTAAATACAAATATTATCTTCTGGACAATATCCACACTCAAATAAATCCTCATTACAATTATTCAAACACTATTTTACAGAAATAGTGAGGACTGCTAAAACATCTTTCTAGAACCATCACTCCATACCCCGACTAGATCCTGCTATGTTCTCACCTCCTGAGAAGAAAAATGGAACAAAAAGGAAAAGGGTGAGCTCAACTAGCCCAGTAAAGAATATTATGACTAAGATAATATACAACAAATTATCGTTAGTCTTCAATAGGGAAAAATCTGATAGAATATAATCGACAACAAGTTTTAGATCAACAACTGCAACGGAAACAACAAACCATTAGAAGAGTCAAGTAGAGAATGAATTCTACTATCTTCTAAGATTTAAAATTCCATCATCAATATTTTATCCCTGTAACATCAATTAATAATCATCTTTATCCAAATATTCATCTTTGCACTACATGCCAAAGATATTCATTTGTATCACCTGTCAGTCATGTTCATCTCAACACCTGTTCATCTTTGCACTACAGGCCAAAGATATTCATCAAGTAATCATACATCTTTGCACTGCAGGCCAAAGATATTCAGTAATATCATCATTTAGGACTGAGGATGATGAAAAATATCTTAAAGAGAACGAATCCAGTTAGACAAAAGGACAAATATTACGGATTCGTATAACAGTTTATCCAAGATCAATAATACTTCATAATAATCAATTATGAAGCAGAATTCAAAAATAAAGATCAAAACATGGATAAAATCAAAGATAGTAACCATAATAGACATCTTGGACAAAAAGGAAAAATTTTTATTTTTCGGTGAATAGTGCCGTATTCGTGAATAGTACCGTATACGTGAATAGTGCCGTATACGTGAATAGTAACCCCGACACAAAAAGTTTCAAATTTGATAAAAACTCATATCAATATTTCAGCATAATGATATTGAAGAAAATAATATCATTAAGAAGAAAATAATATCCCTTACCTCAAAATATCAGTACTTCGGGTCGGAATACCGGTATAAGGCTGAAAGAAACTTGCTCTGATGAATAGAAACTCTCAAAGTATCTAAATACTCACAAAATACACTCAATAATCTAGAGAGAGAAAGAGAGAAAACTTGTTTCTGGTGTGATTTTTAATTCTAACTTAGCCCTCTATTTATAGAAAAATGTTAGCACGCCGAAGCAGACTTAACCTTAAACCTGATGGCTTTACCTGCTACTATTCCCACCCACCACATTTGAATAAAAATCTCAGCATATTTCTTCACCAACCAAGAGTGGGGCCCACCAATTCTAGAATTTTCCATCAAAATGATAAACTCCGAAAATTCAACAATTTCTGAACCAGTCATCTCGTAAAATTCATAATAAATCATACGTTCATTTTTAACGGTTTAAAATTTATGGACATATACTCAACTTATATATGTATAACATATCCAAAAATTACCACGATCCAACGGTCGGATTAAAATTTATAACCCCCGCAAAATATCTCAAAAACCCTGATTTTTAATACCTCCATTCCGATAAAAATACTGATAAAAATCTCAACATTAACTCCTTCATTTTTAACCACAAAAATATATCCCTCATTTATATCCACATAAAATAAATATTTCCTTACCATATGAATCAATAATTAATTATTCACAAATAATATTACAGAATCACATTTATGACAACCAGGCCGTTCCCAAGAAAGAGGGGGCTTTCCAATAAGGATTTCTCCTTACTGGCGCGCAATTAGATGACAAAACCTCTCCTTAGACAGAACTTTCTAGACATTGCCAATAATGTTATCTAATAATATTATTCAAATAATATGAATTATTAATCTAATATAGGAAAATATTGTGCAGCAACAATTATTGAAACAACAATAATATAAAATATCAACGCAACAATTATTGAATCAATAAAATAAAATGTTGAACAATAACTACTGTAACAATTATTGAGTAGTGCCTTCTTACGTAAGAATCAATAACTGATGCAATAACGTGTGCTACTGTATTTTAACCACCGGGTATTCCAACAGTATTAACGGTAACAACTACGCCGTTATTTATAAATAACTTATACTTGTCGTTTTCTTCATCCAATCGCTTTCCGTTATAGGGCCCACACAAGGCTGCGCCGTCGTACGAATATTCCCCGACAGCAAGAATATTCCACGACCAAACGAATATTCCCCGACAAAATGAATATTTTATAACCACTTGCTTATTTTGAAAAATTTACACATTTCACCCATAACCAAAGTATTATATCAAATTAACCCCTTATTATTCACAATAATATTTAGAGAAAATTTAATTTTATTCATTAATAAGTTGGGGTCTTACAACCTCCCCTCCTTATGAAATTTCGTCCTCGAAATTGACGTACGTACCTGATGTTTCAAAAAGGTGAGGATACCTCGCTTTCATTTCTGATTCCAACTCCCAGGTCATTTCTTCAATAGCATATTTTCTCCATAAAACCTTAACTTGTGGTATAACCTTCGTGCGTAGGACATGCTCTTTCCTATCCAAGATCTTAACAGGTACCTCCTCGTACGTTAAATCTTCAGCTATCTCGTCTGGTTCTAACTCAATAATGTGGTTCGGGTCTTTAACATATTTACGAAGCATAGATATGTGAAAAACATTATGAACACGAGACATGCTTGGAGGTAATGCGAGTCTATATGCCACATTTCCTATTCGCTCAAGAATCTCAAATGGACCAACAAATCTTGGATTGAGCTTTCCTCTCTTTCCAAATCTTGTAACTCCCTTCCATGGTGCAACACGTAACAATACATGATCCCCAATATTAAATTCCACGTCCTTCCGATGAAGATCCGCATAACTCTTTTGTCGATCCTGTGCCGTTTGTATACGTTGTCGAATCGTTTGGATCTTCTCTGTAGTAATGCGTACCAACTCTGGTCCCAACAATGTTGCTTCACCCACCTCGTCCCAGCATACTGGATAACGACATTTTCTTCCATACAACGCCTCGAATGGAGCCACACCTATGCTCGCCTGATAACTGTTGTTGTAGGAGAATTCCACCAATGGTAGGTACTTATCCCAACTCCCTTTGAGATATAGGACACAAAGTCTTAATAGATCTTCAAGAGTTTGAATAGTCCTCTCTGATTGTCCGTCCGTTTGAGGATGGTATGCCGAACTGAATCGTAAATCTGTGCCCATAGCTTTCTGCAAGCTAACCCAAAATCGTGAAGTGAATCTTGGGTCACGATCCAAAACTATGGATACTGGCATGCCATGCAATCTCACAATCTCGTTCACGTACATACTAGCAAGACGTTCAAGGGAATAAGTCTCACGTATCGGCAAGAAATGAGCGGACTTGGTTAATCTATCAACAATAACTCAAATCGCATCTATGCCTTGAGAAACCTTGGGAAGACCCGTAACAAAATCCATAGTAATGTGTTTCCACTTTCATTTCGGAATCTCAAGTGGTTGCAATGGACCCTTTGGTACTTGATGCTCCGCTTTTACACGTTGACAAGTTAAACATCTCGAGATAAACTCCGCGATCTTTCTTTTCATATTGCTCCAACAAAATGTATGTCGAAGATCGTGATACATTTTGGTACTCCCAGGATGGATTGCAAACGGTGTGTTGTGTGCCTCCATCATTATTCTATGCTTCAAGTAAAAATCGTTAGGAACACAAAGTCTGGAGTTGACTCGAAGTATTCCTTCTTCATCGATTCTTGCTTCTGGAATAGCACCTTCTTGCACTTTCTTCTTCATACGCATCAGCTTCATGTCCGTAGCTTGAGCAGCTTTAACTTTATCGATTAAAGTTGGTTCTACTCGTATATTTGATATCATCATGTGGGTACTTGGAGCCTTCATCTCTATCTCCATCCTTTGCAAGTCATACAAAATGGGCCTTTGTGTTAACAACATTGCACTCGTACCCACATATGATCTTCTACTCAATGCGTCAGCTACTACGTTTGCTTTTCCAGGATGATATTGGGTGGTATGATCGTAATCTTTCAACAGCTCGAGCCAACGTCGTTGCCGCATGTTAAGTTCCTTTTGGGTGAAGAAATATTTGAGGCTTTTATGATCTGTATAGATCTCCACTTTCTCCCCATACAGGTAGTGTCTCCAGATCTTCAACGCAAAAACGACTGTTGCCAACTCCAAATCATGAGTAGAATAATTCCTCTCATATTCCTTGAGTTATCGTGAGGCATATGCTATGACTTTCCCATGTTGCATGAGAACACATCCTAACCCTTTGCCTGAAGCATCGCTGTAGATAACAAATCCATCCGAACCAGATGGTATTGTCAGAACAGGTGCCAAAATGAGTCTCCTCTTGAGTTCTTAGAAACTCTTCTCGCATTCCTCACTCCATACGAATTTTGTATCTTTCTGAGTCAGCTGAGTTAACGGAGTAGCGATTCGAGAAAATCCTTCCACAAATCTCCGATAATAACCAGCTAAGCCCAGAAAGCTACGTACTTCGGTTACCGACTTCGGTTGCTCCCAACTTTGTATGGCTTCAATCTTCGCCGGGTCGACAGATACTCTATGTTTTGACACCACGTGCCCAAGGAATGCAACTTCCTCAAGCTAGAACTCGCATTTCTTCAATTTGGCATATAGCTTATTTTCACGAAGCCTTTGCAGTACCAGCTTCAAATGGCGCTCATAATCTTCACAGCTTCTGGAATAGATGAGGATGTCATCAATAAAGACAACAACGAACTGATCCAAATATTCTTTGAATACACGGTTCATCATATCCATGAAGGCAGCAGGAGCATTAGTCAATCCAAAAGACATGACTAAGAATTCATAATGCCCGTACCGAGTTCTGAAGGCAGTCTTTGGAATATCCTCAGTTTTAATCTTCAGCTGATGATATCTAGAACGAAGGTCGATCTTTGAAAAGAATTGTGTTCCTTGTAACTGGTCGAACAGGTCATCAATGCGAGGTAGCGGATACCTATTCTTGATGGTGACATGGTTCAATTCTCGATAGTCAATACAAAGTCGCATACTCTCGTCTTTCTTCTTTATGAATAACACAGGAGCACCCCAAGGAGATGTACTAGGACGAATAAAACCGATGTCCAACAACTCCTGTAGTTGGACTTTTAACTCCTGAAGTTCAATAGGAGCCATTCGATATGAGATTTTAGAAATGGGTTTTGTACCGGGTTCAAAGTCGATACAAAATTCAATATCACGTTCTGGGGGTAGACCAGGAAGTTCTTCAGGAAATACATCGGGAAATTCTCTAACAATAGAAATATTATTCAAATCTGACTTGTCTTTGTTCAAATCCATAACATGGGCTAAAAAAGCTTGACATCCGTTTTTCAATAAACGAATAGCTTTGTGGCTTGATATGACAGTGACTGATTTTAGTGGTTTAGTAGTTTGAATTCGTATGACAGGTTGGTTAGGAATATGAAAACTAACAACCTTATGAAAACAATCAATTTTAGCATGATGAGTGGTTAACCAATCAATTTCTAAAATCACATCAAAAGCAAGTATCTTTAAAGAGATAAGATCAACAGGTAATATGATAGTGCCAACTTGGATCATGCAAGATTTATAAACTGTAGATGTAACAAAGGTTTCACCCAACGGAGTTTCAACAGATAAGTTAAAGTCTGATTTCTCCGGAGTCAAGTTTAAACGTTGAGCACAAGTAGGAGAGATAAAAGAATGGGTAGAACCGGTATCTAGTAAAGTATAAACTTCGCAAGAATTCAAGATTAGCTTACCCGTGATCACCTCGTTCGGGTTTCTCACGTTTTGGCCAGTCACGACAAACGCCCTTCTAGGAACCGCTGATTTCGACTTATTCGGGACAACTTTTGGAGTCACCATCCCCGCTGAACTTGGTTTTGCTACAGAACACTCTCGAGCTATATGACCCTCCTTTCCACAGTTATAACATACCTTGGATTGTTGTGGGCAGTTTGGGCTGATATGTCCCTCTTTCCCACATTTGTAACATACGACCGGTGGTCGTTCTCCTCCCCTAGAAACAATTGATGTTTGTGCTGACGTCTTCACGTTATCATTGTTGTACCTTCTCTTCTTGAAATCTCCTCCCGACTCGCTCCTTTTATTATCACGACCACGATTACCACCAGAGTGGTTACCGCTTTTGTCTGAATGTTTTCCTCCCTGCTGGTTTTCATTGCTTCGATGACTTCCGCCACCGGTATGACCCTGGTTGTGGTCCCTCGGTTGCACATACTCATTATCTCGCTCTAATAATTGAGCCTTGTTTACAACATCTGAATATAAAGAAAATTTATGAGAGATAAGATATTGCCGAATCTCGGGTTTTAGACCTCTCAGAAACATCCTTGTTATTCGTTCCTCATTTTCGACCAAATGAGGTGCAAACCTAGATAACTCTGCAAACTTCGCCTCGTACTGGGACACCGTCATGTTATTTTGTTCCAATCTGATAAACTCCACCTCCTTCATATGACGAATACTTTCAGGAAAGTACTTGTCATTGAACAGTTTTTTTGAAATATTTCCCAGGACATGTTGAGTGCGTCAGGCTGGGTACGCTTCACAGACTCCCACCAGTAGTCTGCCTCACCGCGGAACATAAAGGTGGCGAATGGAACCTTCTGTTCCTCCGTGCATCCCAAGACATCGAATATCTTGGTAATTTGCTTGACCCACGTTTCCGCCATGATCGGATCCGGCTTTCCTTTAAATTCTGGTGGTCCCAATTCTTTGAACTGCTTAGCTGTGACAAACCACGGGTTGTTATCATTTCCACCAGTATTCTGCACACGAGTCTCCCTCGTCTGATTTTGCATGAACTACAAAAAGCTCCTAAACATTCCATCTATCATCGTTTGCTCGGTAACGTTGTTTACAGGAGGAATATTGCCTTCCTGTTGCACGTTCCCCTGGGTTGTGACGCACCCAAAATAGGTATACAACACTCATTCTGAGTCGCCAAATACATGGTACAGAAAGCAAACTACAACTTCAATAATACAATTGTCGTGCAAAATACGACAACAAATACTGTGAGTTTAAATACAAATATTGTATTCTAGACAATATCCACACTCAAATAAATCCTCATTACAATTATTCAAATACTATTTTACAGAAATAGTGAGGACTGCTAAAACATCTTTCTAGAACCATCACTCCATACCCCGATTAGATCCTGCTATGTTCTCACCTCCTGAGAAGAAAAATGGAACAAAAAGGAAAAGGGCGAGCTCAACTAGCCCAGTAAAGAATATTATGACTAAGATAATATACAATAAATTATCGTTAGTCTTCAACAGGGAAAAATCTGATAGAATATAATCGACAACAAGTGTTAGATCAACAACTGCAGCGAAAACAGCAAACCATTAGAAGAGTCATCAAAATGATAAACTCCGAAAATTCAACAATTTCTGAACCAGTCATCTCGTAAAATTCATAATAAATCATACTTTCATTTTTAACGGTTCAAAATTTATGGACATATACTCAACTTATATATGTATAACATATCCAAATATTACCACGATCCAACGGTCTGATTAAAAATTATAACCCCCGCAAAATATCTCAAAAACTCTGATTTTTAATACCTCCATTCCGACAAAAATACTGATAAAAACCTCAACATTAACTCCTTCATTTTTAACCACAAAAATATATCCCTCATTTATATCCACATAAAATAAATATTTCCTTATCATATGAATCAATAATTAATTATTCACAAATAATATTACAGAATCACATTTATGACAACCAGGCCGTTCCCAGGAAAGAGGGGGCTTTCCAATAAGAATTTCTCCTTACTGGCGCGCAATTAGATGACCAAATCTCTCCTTAGAGAGAACTTTCTAGACATTACCAATAATGTTATCTAATAATATTATTTAAATAATATGAATTATTGATCTGATAATGGAAAATACTGTGCAGCAACAATTATTGAAACAACAATAATATAAAATATCAACGCAACAATTATTGAATCAATAAAATAAAATATTGAACAATAACTACTGTAACAATTATTGAGTAGTGCCTTCTTACGTAAGAATCAATAATTGGTGCAATACCGTGTGCTACTGTATTTTAACCACCGGGTATTCTAACAGTATTAACGGTAATAACTACGCCGTTATTTATAAATAACTTATACTTGTCGTTTTCTTCATCCAATCGCTTTCCGTTATGGGGCCCACACAAGGCTGCGCCGTCGTACGAATATTCCCCGACAGCAAGAATATTCCACGACCAAACGAATATTCCCCGACAAAATGAATATTTTATAACCACTTGCTTATTTTGCAAAATTTTCACATTTCACCCATAACCAAAGAATTATATCAAATTAACCCCTTATTATTCACAATAATATTTAGAGAAAATTTGATTTTATTCATTAATAAGTTGGGGCCTTACAACCTCCCTTCCTTATGAAATTTCGTCCTCAAAATTGACGTACGTACCTGATATTTCAAAACGGTGAGGATACCTCGCTTTCATTTCTGATTCCAACTCCCAGGTCATTTCTTCAATAGCATGGTTTCTCCACAAAACCTTAACTTGTGGTATAACCTTTGTGCGTAGGACATGCTCTTTCCTATCCAAGATCTTAACAGGTACCTCCTCGTACGTTAAATCTTCAGCTATCTCGTCTGGTTCTAACTCAATAATGTGGTTCGGGTCTTTAACATATTTACGAAGCATAGATATGTGAAAAATATTATGAACACCAGACATGCTTGGAGTTAATGCGAGTCTATATGTCACATTTCCTATTCACTCAAGAATCTCAAATGGACCAACAAATCTTGGATTGAGCTTTCCTCTCTTTCCAAATCTTGTAACTCCTTTCCATGGTGCAACACGTAACAATACATGATCCCCAATATTAAATTCCACGTCCTTCCGATGAAGATCCGCATAACTCTTTTGTCGATCCTGTGCCATTTGTATACGTTGTCGAATCGTTTGGATCTTCTCTGTAGTAATGCGTACCAACTCTGGTCCCAACAATGTTGCTTCACCCACCTCGTCTCAGCATACTGGAGAACGACATTTTCTTCCATACAACGCCTCGAATGGAGCCACACCTATGCTCGCCTGATAACTATTGTTGTAGGAGAATTCCACCAATGGTAGGTACTTATCCCAACTCCCTTTGAGATCTAGGACACAAAGTCTTAATAGATCTTCAAGAGTTTGAATAGTCCTCTCTGATTGTCCGTCCGTTTGAGGATGGTATGCCGAACTGAATCGTAAATCCGTGCCCATAGCTTTCTGCAAGCTAACCCAAAATCGTGAAGTGAATCTTGGGTCACGATCCAAAACTATGGATACTGGCATGCCATGCAATCTCACAATCTCGTTCACGTACATACTAGCAAGACGTTCAAGGGAATAAGTCTCACGTATCGGCAAGAAATGAGCGGACTTGGTTAATCTATCAACAATAACTCAAATCGCATATATGCCTTGAGAAACCTTGGGAAGACCCGTAACAAAATCCATAGTAATGTGTTCCCACTTTTATTTCGGAATCTCAAGTGGTTGCAATGGACCCTTTGGTACTTGATGCTCCGCTTTTACACGTTGACAAGTTAAACACCTCGAGATAAACTTTGCAATCTCTCTCTTCATATTATTCCACCAAAATGTATGTCGAAGATCACGATACATTTTAGTACTTTCAGGATGGATTGCAAACGGTGTGTTGTGTGCCTCCATCATTATTCTATACTTCAAGTCAAAATTGTTAGGAACACAAAGTCTGGAGTTAACTCGAAGTATTCTTTCTTCATCAATTATTGCTTCTGTAATAGCACCTTCTTGCACTTTCTTCTTCATACACATCAGCTCCCGGTCTCTGGCTTAAGCAACTTTAACTTTATCGATTAAAGTTGATTCTACTCGTATACTTGACATCATCGCACTCGTTCCTGCATATGATCTTCTACTCAATGCGTCAGCTACCGCGTTCGCTTTTTTAGGATGGTATTGGATGGTATGATCGAAATCTTTCAACAGCTAGAGCCAACGTCGGTGTCGCATGTTGAGTTCCTTTTGGGTGAAGAAATATTTGAGGCTTTTATGATCTGTATAGATCTCCACTTTCTCCCCATACAGGTAGTGTCTCCAAATCTTCAACGCAAAAACGACTGCTGCCAACTCCAAATCATGAGTAGGATAATTCCTCTCATATTCTTTGAGTTGCCGCGAGGCATAGGCTATGACTTTCCCATGTTGCATGAGAACACATCCTAACCTTTTGCCTGAAGCATCGCTGTAGATAACAAATCCATCCGAACCAGATGGTATTGTCAGAATAGGTGCCGAAATGAGTCTCCTCTTGAGTTCTTTGAAACTCTTCTCGCATTCCTCACTCCATACGAATTTTGTATCTTTCCGAGTCAGCTGAGTTAACGGAGTAGCGATTCGAGAAATTCCTTCCACAAATCTCTGATAATAACCAGCTAAGCCCAGAAAGCTACGTACTTCGATTACTGACTTAGGTTGCTCTCAACTGTGACTCATATCCTAATCTTGGATAGCACGTCACAATGACACCTATCAGTTTACTACCACACAAATATGGCGTCCCCTACAGAGAGTCTGGCTTCGGTGTATTCCACAAAGGAAGTTACCAGATAGAGGCTCGGGTACCAAATTCTATAGTTGAATTTTTAACTCCTAAAGTTCAATAGGAGCCATTCGATATGAGATTTTAGAAATGGGTTTTGTACCGGGTTCAAAGTCGATACAAAATTCAATATCACATTTTGGGAGTAAGCCAAGAAATTTTTCAGGAAATACGTCAGGAAATTTACTAACAACAGAAATATCATTCAAATCTGACGTATTTTTTTTCAAGTCCATAACATGGCTAAGAAAGCTTGACATCCGTTTTCCAATAAACGAATAACTTTACGGCTTGATATAAAAGAGTTTGACTTCAATGGTTTGGTTGCTTAAATTCGAATAACAGGTTGCTTAGGAATATGAAAACTAACAACCTTTCGAAATTAATCAATTTTGGCATGATGAGTGGTTAACCAATCAATTCCTAAAATCACATCAAAAGCAAGTATCTTTAAAGAGATAAGATCAACAGGTAATGTGATAGTGCCAACTTGGATCATGCAAGATTTATAAACTGTAGATGTAACGAAGGTTTCACCCAACCGAGTTTCAACAGATAAGTTAAAGTCCAATTTCTCCGGAGTCAAGTTTAAACGTTGAGCACAAGCAGGAGAGATAAAAGAATGGGTAGAACCGGTATCTAGTAAAGTATAAACTTCGCAAGAATTCAAGATTAGCTTACCCATGATCACCTCGTTCGGGTTTCTCGCGTTTTGGCCAGTCACGACAAACGCCCTTCCAGGAACCGCTGATTTCGACTTATCCGGGACAACTTTTGGAGTCACCATCCCCGCTAAACTTGGTTTTGCTACAGAACACTCTCGAGCTATATGACCCTCTTTTCCATAGTTATAACATACCTTAGATTGTTGTGGGCAGTTTGGGATGATATGTCTCTCTTTCCCATATTTATAACATACGACCGGTGGTCGTTCTCCTCCCCTAGAAACAGTTGATGTTTGTGCTAACGTCTTCACGTTATCATTGTTGTACCTTCTCTTCTTGAAATCTCCTCCCGACTCGCTCCTTCTATTATCACGACCACGATTACCACAAGTGTGGTTATCGCTTTTGTCCGAATGTTTTCCTCCCTGCTGGTTTTCATTGCTTCGATGACTGTCACCACCGGTATGACCCTGGTTGTGGTCCCTCGGTTGCACATACTCATTATCTCGCTCTAATAATTGAGACCTGTTTACAACATCTGAATATAAAGAAAATTTATGAGAGATAAGATATTGTCGAATCTCGGGTTTTAGACCTCTCAGAAACATCCTTGTCATTCGTTCCTCATTTTCGACCAAATGAGGTGCAAACTTGGATAACTCTGCAAACTTCGCCTCGTACTGGGACACCGTCATGTTGTTTTGTTCCAGTCTGATAAACTCCACCTCCTTCATATGACGAATACTTTCAGGAAAGTACTTGTCATTGAACAGTTTTTGAAATATTTCCCAGGACATGTTGAGTGCGTCAGGCTGGGTACGCTTCACAGACTCCCACCAATAGTCTGCCTCACCGCGGAACATAAAGGTGGCGAATGGAACCTTCTATTCCTCCGTGCATCCCAAGACATCGAATATCTTGGTAATTTGCTTGACCCACGTTTCCGCCATGATCGGATCCGGCTTTCCCTTAAATTCTGGTGGTCCCAATTCTTTGAACTGCTTAGCTGTGACAAACCGTGCATTGTTATTATTTCCACCCGTATTCTGCACACGAGTCTCCCTCGTCTGATTTTGCATGAACTGCAAAAAGCTCCTAAACATTCCATCATTCATCATTTTCTCGGTAACGTTGTTTACAGGAGGAATATTGCCTTCCTGTTGCACGTTCCCCTGGGTGGTGATCAAAGGTGTCTCCACGGTCTGATTTACTCCATTATTAACGTTCTCAGCTGCCATTCTTAAATACTGTCATAAAACAAGGGTTAATAGTCATGTCATATATTATCCCTAAACTCTGACCGACCAAATAAATACCAAATAAACTTAGTCAGGTCATACTAGCGAAAGAATTCCCCGTCTCTCCCCTCCTAGTTCTTGTCTCACATCTCAGCCAGGGATCATATTCCTAAGCTCTGAAACCAACTGTGACGCCCCCAAAATAGGTATACAACACCCATTCTGAGTCGCCAAATATATGGTACAGAAAGCAAACTACAACTTCAATAATACAATTGTCGTGCAAAATACGACAACACATACTGTGAGTTTAAATACAAATATTGTCTTCTAGACAATATCCACACTCAAATAAATCCTCATTACAATTATTCAAACACTATTTTATAGAAATAGTGAGGACTGCTAAAACATCTTTCTAGAACCATCACTCCATACCCCGACTAGATCCTGCTATGTTCTCACCTCCTTAGAAGAAAAATAGAACAAAAAGGAAAAGGGCGAGCTCAACTAGCCTAGTAAAGAATATTATAACTAAGATAATATACAACAAATTATCGTTAGTCTTCTACAGGGAAAAATCTGATATAATATAATCGACAACAAGTTTTAGATCAACAACTGCAGCGAAAACAGCAAACCATTAGAAGAGTCAAGTAGAGAAAGAATTCTACTATCTTCTAAGATTTAAAAGTCCATCATCAATATTTTATCCCTGTAACATCAATTAATAATCATCTTTATCCAAATATTCATCTTTGCACTACAGGCCAAAGATATTCATTTGTATCACATGTCAGTCATGTTCATCTCAACACCTGTTCATCTTTGCACTACAGGCCAAAGATATTTATCAAGTAATCATACATCTTTGCACTACAGGCCAAAGATATTCAGTAATATCATCATTTAGGACTGAGGATGATGAAAAATATCTTAAAGAGAACGAATCCAGTGAGACAGAAGGACAAATAGTAGGGATTCGTATAACAGTTTATCCAAGATCAATAATACTTTATAATAATCAATTGTGAAGCAGAATTCAAAAATAAAGATCAAAACATGGATACAATCAAAGAAAGTAACCATAATAGATATCTTGGACAAAAAAGGAAAATTTTTATTTTTCGGTGAATAGTGCCGTATTCGTGAATAGTACCGTATACGTGAATAGTGCCGTATACGTGAATAGTAATCCCGACACAAAAAGTTCCAAATTTGATAAAAACTCATATCAATATTTCAGCATAATGATATTGAAGAAAATAATATCATTAAGAAGAAAATAATATCCCTTACCTCAAAATATCAGTACTTCTGGTCGGAATACCGGTATAAGGCTGAAAGAAACTTGCTCTGATGAATAGAAACTCTCAAAGTATCTAAATACTCACAAAATACACTCAATAATCTAGAGAGAGAAAGAGAGAAAACTTGTTTTCTGGTGTGATTTTCAATTCTAACTTAACCCTCTATTTATAGGAAAATGTTAGCACGCCGAAGCAGACTTAACCTGTAACCTGATGGCTTTACCTGCTACTATTCCCACCCACCACATTTGAATAAAAATCTCAGCACATTTCTTCACCAACCAAGAGTGGGGCCCACCAATTCTAGAATTTTTCATCAAAATGATAAACTCCGAAAATTCAACAATTTCTGAACCAGTCATCTCGTAAATATCATAATAAATCATACGTTCATTTTTAACGGTTCAAAATTTGTGGACATATACTCAACTTATATATGTATAACATATCCAAAAATTACCACGATCCAACGGTCGGATTAAAAATTATAACCCCCGCAAAATATCTCAAAAACCATGATTTTTAATACCTCCATTCCGACAAAAATACTGATAAAAACCTCAACCTTAACTCCTTCATTTTTAACCACAAAAATATATCCCTCATTTATATCCACATAAAATAAATATTTCTTTATCATATGAATCAAAAATTAATTATTCACAAATAATATTACAGAATCACATTTATGACAACCAGGCCGTTCCCAGGAAAGAGGTGGCTTTCCAATAAGAATTTCTCCTTACTAGCGCGCAATTAGATGACCAAACCTCTCCTTAGACAGAACTTTCTAGACATTGCCAATAATGTTATCTAATAATATTATTTAAATAATATGAATTATTGATCTGATAATGGAAAATACTGTGCAGCAACAATTATTGAAATAATAATAATATAAAATATCAACGCAACAATTATTGAATCAATAAAATAAAATATTGAACAATAACTACTGTAACAATTATTGATTAGTGCCTTCTTACGTAAGAATCAATAATTGGTGCAATACCGTGTGCTACTGTATTTTAACCACCGGGTATTCCAATAGTATTAACGGTAATAACTACGCCGTTATTTATAAATAACTTATACTTGTCATTTTCTTCATCCAATCGCTTTCCGTTATGGGGCCCACACAAGGCTGCGCCGCCGTACGAATATTCCCCGACAGCA
Organism: Panax notoginseng; assembly: GCA_016801055.1. Classification (NCBI taxonomy): domain Eukaryota; kingdom Viridiplantae; phylum Streptophyta; class Magnoliopsida; order Apiales; family Araliaceae; genus Panax; species Panax notoginseng. The sequence continues at coordinate 33,416,748 of CM029017.1, forward strand.
AGAATATTCCACGACCAAACGAATATTCCCCGACAAAATGAATATTTTATAATCACTTGCTTATTTTGTAAAATTTGCACATTTCACCCATAACCAAAGTATTATATCAAATTAACCCCTTATTATTCACAATAATATTTAGAGAAAATTTGATTTTATTCATTAATAAGTTGGGGTCTTATAGCTATGCAGTACCAGGCTGAGCTGGTGAACACTATGCAGAGCATCTACACAGATTATTATGGCGAGAATGCTGAGTGAACACTTCGCGTGTGTTTTACTTTTGTTAGTATATGTTAGACAATTTGCTCGAGGACAAACAAAGACTTAAGTTTGGGGGTACTTGATGAGTGGAATTTATACCCGCAAATCGGATACTTTATGACTTAAATAGTTGCTTGATCTCGTAAAATTTATATGGTTTTACATGATTATACTGTTATTGTGCTTAATCGTCAAATTGCAGGGCTTTACAGGTGTTTTCTAGCATTTAGGGAAAAAACGGTCATTTTCTATACACTGGCGCCGCAACGCCAATGCCTAGTGTTAGTCTCGCGCTGCGGTGCCACCTGCTGGTCCTTGCTGATGTTAGCTCCGCGCCGCAGTGCCACTCTCCCTATATGGACTCGCACTGCAGCGCGAGCTCCGATTTTTCCAAACTAATGTGGCACTGCAGCGCCACCCATAGGCTTATTGTCCGCGCCGCGACGCCACCTCCGGTGCCCAAACAAAGAAGGCCTTGGTTTGCCCTAGCTTGAAGGAAAAAAGGCGTATATAACACACTGAAGCCTCTGCATCTCAGATATCTCATAACCTATATCATATAAGACCTTAGATTAGAATAGCTTAGCTTAGATAGTTTTCTTTTATATTTCTCTTTCTCTTAGATTATCTCTGTAAATATAAATTAGGTAGATTAGGGAGAAGTCTGGCATTTCTTTGGAGCATCAAGAGCAGTGAGCTACACGGATTAGAAAGCTTGATTTGAGCAGAATACGTGGAGATTGAAGGGCTCTGACAGAGTTTCCTCTCATCCATTTATTTTCTCTAATTTTGTAATCTATAAATGTTGTCTTTACTGCTACTTGTATTTTGTTCAATAGCTATGAACTGAGTATTTGCTCTAAGGTTATAATGGAACCCTTTGTTATTTAAATTGAATGTCTTATCTCTTTGGTTGGCACCATATGATTTGGTTTAATATATTTGTGCTTAATGATTCTCGCTAAGACATTAGTGATGATTTTGGTAATCTGCATGATATCAACAGAAGGAATGTAGATTTACACCTAAATATATTAGAATGTGATTGTGGGTTTCGACTGCATAAGTTGTGCGTAGAATAGACATATCTCTGTGCGCCACGTGCAACCTAATTGACAACTTATGCTTAAATCCTTGTTATGATTAATTCGCATAAACATGTGTAGGATTGCATCTAGCTTGGACGTTCTTTTCTGTTCTATTCCCTTTTGGTTGGATCTGGAGAGGATATGTTTGTGCATACCTCGACAGAGGTGCATAGGCACCTGTGTGTTCTTGGTCGACAAATTGTCGTGACCATTAAGACCAAAGAGAGAAGGGTAGCTAGTTTGATGAAGCATAGCACGCCAGGTGTTCGACAGAATGCATGTGTGGGTTAAAGTTGTGACCTTAGCTTGTATTTCTTTAGATTACCATTCGTTATCAATTTACTTGTTTTGTTAATTAGTTTTAATTAGATTAATCACACTTCTATTTAATGTTGTTCGAATAAGACTTTAGCGATACATAGTCGGTATTTGGTAAATATTAGTCATAGTTCCTCGTGGGTGCGACACTCTCCTTATCACTGTATTACTTTTTAGACCGCGTATACTTGCGCGTGTATAGTGATCGGTTTTTCGACCAACAACCATCGGTCGTATATTATAAATGCGGAAAAGAGGGAAACATCAGCCCAAACTGCCCACAACAATTTAAGGTATGTTATAACTGTGGAAAGGAATGTCATATAGCTTGAGATTGTTCTGTAGAGAAATCACGTCCAGCGGGGATGGTGACTCCAAAGGCTATCCCGGACAAGTCAAAGTCTGTGGTTCCTGGAAGAGCATTTGTCGTGACTACCCAAAACATGAGGAACCCAAATAAGGTGATCATGGGTAAGCTAGTCATAAACTCTTGCGAAGTTTATACCTTACTAGATACCTGTTCGACCCATTCCTTTATCTCTCATGCTTGTGCTTAACGTTTGAACTTGACTCCGGAGAAATTAGACTTTGACTTATCTGTTGATACTCTGTTAGGAGAAACTTTCATTACATCCACTGTTTATAAATCTTGTTTGATCCAAGTTGACACCATCACATTACCTGTTGATCTTATCTCTTTAAAGATACTTGCATTTGATGTGATTTTAGGAATTTATTAGTTAACTACTCATCATACCAAAATTGATTATTTTTATAAAGTTGTTAGTTTTCATATTCCTAACAAACCTGTCATGCGAATTCAAGCAACCAAACCACTAAAATCAATCATTGTCATATCAAGCCATAAAGTCATTCGTTTATTGAAAACGAATGTCAAGCTTTCTTAGCCCATGTTATGGACTTGAACAAAAACACGTCAGATTTGAATAATATTTATGTTGTTAGTGAATTTCCTGATGTATTTCCTGAAGAAGTTCCCGGTCTACCCCCAGAACGTGAAGTTTAATTCTTTATTGACTTTGAACCGGGTACAAAATCCATTTCTAAAACCCCATATCGAATGGCTCCTATTGAACTTCAGGAGTTAAAGGTCCAACTACAGGAGTTGTTAGACATAGGTTTCATTCGTCCTAGTACATCTCATTGGGGTGCTCATGTTTTATTCGTAAAGAAGAAAGATGGGAGTATGCGACTTTGCATCGCTTATTGGGAATTGAACCATGTCACCATTAAGAATAGGTATCCGCTACCTCGCATTGATGACTTGTTCAACCAGTTGCAAGGCGCACAATTCTTTTCAAAGATCGATCTTCGTTCTGGATATCATCAGCTGAAGATTAAAACTGAGGATATTCTGAAGACTACTTTCAAAACTCGTTACGGGCATTACGAATTCTTAATCATATCTTTTGGATTGACTAATGCTCCTGCTTTTTTCATGGATATGATGAACTGAGTATTCAAGGAATATTTGAATCAGTTCGTTGTCATCTTTATTGATGACATCCTCATCTATTCCAAAACCTGTGAAGATCATGAGCGCCATTTAAAGCTGGTACTCCAAAGGCTTTATGATAACAAGCTATATGCCAAGCTAAAAAAATGTGAGTTCTGGCTTGAGGAAGTAGCATTCCTTGGGCACGTAGTGTCAAAACATGGAGTATCTGTTGACCCAGCGAATATTGAAGCCATATAAAGTTGGGAGCAACCAAAGTCGGTGACCGAAGTACGTACCTTTCTGGGTTTAGCTGGTTATTATCGGAGATTCATGGAAGGATTTTCTCGAATCGCTACTCCGTTAATTCAGCTGACTCGGAAAGATACAAAATTTGTATGGGGCGAGAAATGCGAGAAGAGTTTTCAAGAGCTAAAGAGGAGACTCATTTCGGTACCTATTCTGACAATACCATCTGGTTCGGATGGATTTGTTATCTACAGCGATGCTTCAGGCAAAGGGTTAGGATGTGTTCTCATGCAACTTGGGGAAGTCATAGCCTATGCCTCGCGACAACTCAAAAAATATGAGAGGAATTATCCTACTCATGATTTGGAGTTGGTAGCAGTCATTTTCGTGTTGAAGATCTGGAGACACTACCTATATGGAGAGAAAGTGAAGATCTATACAGATCATAAAAGCCTCAAATATTTCTTCATCCAAAAGGAACTCAACATGCGGCAATGACGTTGGCTCGAGCTGTTGAAAGATTACGATCATACCATCCAATACCATCCTGAAAAAGTAAACATGGTAAATGACGCATTGAGTAGAAGATCGTATGCAGGTACGAGTGCAATGTTGTTAACACAAAGACCCATTTTGTACGACTTACAAAGGATGGAGATAGAGTTAAAGGCTCCAAGTACCCTGTAAGACCCCAACTTATTAATGAATAAAATTAAATTTTCTCTAAATATTATTGTGAATAATAAGGGGTTAATTTGATATAATACTTTGGTTATGGGTGAAATGTGTAAATTTTGCAAAATAAGCAAGTGGTTATAAAATATTCATTTTGTCGGGGAATATTCGTTTGGTCGTAGAATATTCTTGTTGTCGGGGAATATTCATACGACGGCGCAGCCTTGTGTGGGCCCTATAACGGAAAGCGATTGGATGAAGAAAACGACAAGTATAAGTTATTTATAAATAACGGCGTAGTTATTACCGTTAATACTGTTAGAATACCCGGTGGTTAAAATACAGTAGCACACGGTATTGCACTAATTATTAATTCTTACGTAAGAAGGCACTACTCAATAATTGTTACAGTAGTTATTGTTCAATATTTTATTTTATTGATTCAATAATTGTTGCATTGATATTTTATATTATTGTTGTTTCAATAATTGTTGCTGCACAGTATTTTCCATTATCAGAAAAATAATTCATATTATTTAAATAATATTATTAGCTAACATTATTGGCAATGTCTAGAAAGTTCTGTCTAAGGAGAGGTTTGGTCATCTAATTGCGCGCCAGTAAGGAGAAATTCTTATTGGAAAGCCCCATCTTTCCTGGGAACGGCCTGGTTGTCATAAATGTGATTCTGTAATATTTGTGAATAATTAATTATTGATTCATATGATAAGAAAATATTTATTTTATGTGGATATAAATGAGGGATATATTTTTGTGGTTAAAAATGAAGGAGTTAATGTTGAGGTTTTTATCAGTATTTTTGTCGGAATGGAGGTATTAAAAATTAGGGTTTTTGAGATATTTTACGGGGGTTATAATTTTTAATCCGACCGTTGGATCGTGGTAATTTTTGGATATGTTATACATATATAAGTTGAGTATATGTCCACAAATTTTGAACCGTTAAAAATGAACGTATGATTTATTATGAATTTTACGAGATGACTGGTTCAGAAATTGTTGAATTTTTGGAGTTTATCATTTTGATGGAAAATTCTAGAATTGGTGGGCCCCACTCTTGGTTGGTGAAGAAATGTGCTGAGATTTTTATTCAAATGTGGTGGGTGGGAATAGTAGCAGGTAAAGCCATCAGGTTGCAGGTTAAGTCTGCTTCGGCGTGCTAACATTTTCCTATAAATAGAGGGTTAAGTTAGAATTGAAAATCGCACCAGAAACAAGTTTTCTCTCTTTCTCTCTTTCTCTCTCTAGATTATTGAGTGTATTTTGTGAGTATTTAGATACTTTGAGAGTTTCTATTCATCAGAGTAAGTTTCTTTCAGCCTTATACCGGTATTCCGACCAGAAGTACTGATATTTTGAGGTAAGGGATATTATTTTCTTCTTAATGATATTATTTTCTTCAATATCATTATGCTGAAATATTGATATGAGTTTTTATTAAATTTAAAACTTTTTGTGTCGGGGTTACTATTCACGTATACGACACTATTCACGTATACGGTACTATTCACGAATACGGCACTATTCACCGAAAAATAAAAATTTTCCCTTTTTGTCCAAGATGTCTATTATGGTTACTATCTTTGATTGTATCCATGTTTTGATCTTTATTTTTGAATTCTGCTTCACAAGTGATTATTATGAAGTATTATTGATCTTGGATAAACTGTTATACGAATCCCTACTATTTGTCCTTCGGTCTCACTGGATTCGTTCTCTTTAAGATATTTTTCATCATCCTCAGTCCTAAATGATGATATTACTGAATATCTTTGGCCGGTAGTGCAAAGATGTATGATTACTTGATGAATATCTTTGGTCTGTAATGCAAAGATGAACAGGTGTTGAGATGAACATGACTGACAGGTGATACAAATGAATATCTTTGGCCTGTAGTGCAAAGATGAATATTTGGATAAAGATGATTATTAATTGATGTTACAGGGATAAAATATTGATGATGGACTTTTAAATCTTAGAAGATAGTAGAATTCTTTCTCTACTTGACTCTTCTAATGGTTTGCTGTTTCCGCTGCAGTTGTTGATCTAAAACTTGTTGTCGATTATATTCTATCAGATTTTTCCTTGTTGAAGACTAACGTTAATTTGTTGTATATTATCTTAGTCATAATATTCTTTATTGGGCTAGTTGAGCTCACCCTTTTCCTTTTTGTTCCATTTTTCTTCTCAGGAGGTGAGAACATAGCAGGATCTAGTCGGGGTATGGAGTGATGGTTCTAGAAAGATGTTTTAGCAGTCCTCACTATTTCTGTAAAATAGTGTTTGAATAATTGTAATGAGGATTTATTTGAGTGTGGATATTGTCTAGAAGACAATATTTGTATTTAAACTCACAGTATGTGTTGTCGTATTTTGTACGACAATTGTATTATTGAAGTTGTAGTTTGCTTTCTGTACCATGTATTTGGCGACTCAGAATGGGTGTTGTATACCTATTTTGGGGGTGTCACAGTTGGTATCAGAGCTTAGGGATATGATCACTGGCTGAGATGTGAGACAAGAACTAGGAGGGGAGAGACGGGAAATTCCTTCGCTAGTATGACCTGACTAAGTTTATTTGGTATTTATTTGGTCGGTCAGAGTATAGGGATAATATATGACATGACTATTAACCCTTGTTTTATGGCAGTATTTAAGAATGGCAGCTGAGAACGTTAATAATGGAGTAAATCAGACCGTGGAGACACCTTTGATCACCACCCAGGGGAACGTGCAACAGGAAGGCAATATTCCTCCTGTAAACAACGTTACCGAGCAAACGATGAATGATGGAATGTTTAGGAGCTTTTTGCAGTTCATCCAAAATCAGATAAGGGAGACTCGTGTGCAGAATACGGGTGGAAATGATAACAACGCGCGGTTTGTCACAGCTAAGCAGTTCAAAGAATTGGGATCACCAGAATTTAAGGGAAAGCCGGATCTGATCATGGCGGAAACGTGGGTCAAGAAAATTACCAAGATATACGATGTCTTGGGATGCACGGAGGAACAGAAGGTTTCATTCGCCACCTTTATGTTCCGCGGTGAGGCAGACTATTGGTGGGAGTCTGTGAAGCGTACCCAGCCTGATGCACTCAACATGTCCTGGAAAACATTTCAAAAATTGTTCAATGACAAGTACTTTCCTGAAAGTATTCGTCATATGAAGGAGGTGGAGTTTATCAGACTTGAACAAAATAACATGACGGTGTCCCAGTACGAGGCGAAGTTTGCAGAGTTATCCAGGTTTGCACCTCATTTGGTCGAAAATGAGGAACGAATGACAAGGATGTTTCTGAGAGGTCTAAAACCCGAGATTCGGCAATATCTTATCTCTCATAAATTTTCTTTATATTCAGATGTTGTAAACATGGCTCAATTATTAGAGCGAGATAATGAGTATATGCAACCGAGGGACCACAACCAGGGTCATATCGGTGGTTGCAGTCATCGAAGCAATGAAAACCAGCAGGGAGGAAAACATTTGGACAAAAGCGGTAACCACTCTGGTGGTAATCGTGGTCGTGATAATAGAAGGAGCGAGTCGGGAGGAGATTTCAAGAAGAGAAGGTACAACAATGATAATGTAAAGACGTCAGCACAAACATCAATTGTTTCTAGGGGAGGAGAACGACCACCGGTCGTATGTTACAAATGTGGGAAAGAGGGACATATCAGCCCAAACTGCCCACAACAATCTAAGGTATGTTATAACTGTGGAAAGGAGGGTCATATAGCTCGAGAGTGTTCTGTAGCAAAACCAAGTTTAGCGGGGATGGTGACTCCAAAAGTTGTCCCGGATAAGTCGAAATCAGCGGTTCCTGGAAGGGCGTTTGTCGTGACTGGCCAAAACGCGAGAAACCCGAACGAGGTGATCATGGGTAAGCTAATCTTGAATTCTTGCGAAGTTTATACTTTACTAGATACCGGTTCTACCCATTCTTTTATCTCTCCTGCTTGTGCTCAACGTTTAAACTTGACTCCGGAGAAATTGGACTTTAACTTATCTGTTGAAACTCGGTTGGGTGAAACCTTCGTTACATCTACAGTTTATAAATCTTGCATGATCCAAGTTGGCACTATCACATTACCTGTTGATCTTATCTCTTTAAAGATACTTGCTTTTGATGTGATTTTAGGAATTGATTGGTTAACCACTCATCATGCCAAAATTGATTGATTTCGAAAGGTTGTTAGTTTTCATATTCCTAAGCAACCTGTTATTCGAATTTAAGCAACCAAACCATTGAAGTCAAACTCTTTTATATCAAGTCGTAAAGTTATTCGTTTATTGGAAAACGGATGTCAAGCTTTCTTAGCCATGTTATGGACTTGAACAAAAATACGTCGGATTTGAATGATATTTCTGTTGTTAGTAAATTTCCTGACGTATTTCCTGAAAAATTTCTTAGCTTACTCCCAAAGTGTGATATTGAATTTTGTATCGACTTTGAACCCGGTACAAAACCCATTTCTAAAATCTCATATCGAATGGCTCCATTTGAACTTCAGGAGTTAAAAATTCAACTATAGAATTTGGTACCCGAGCCTCTATTTGGTAACTTTCTTTGTGGAATACACCGAAACCAGACTCTCTGTAGGGGACGCCATATTTGTGTGGTAGTAAACTGATAGGTGTCATTGTGACGTGCTATCCAAGATTGGGATATGAGTCACAGTTGAGAGCAACCTAAGTCAGTAATCGAAGTACGTAGCTTTCTGGGCTTAGCTGGTTATTATCGGAGATTTGTGGAAGGAATTTCTCGAATCGCTACTCCGTTAACTCAGCTGACTCGGAAAGATACAAAATTCGTATGGAGTGAGGAATACGAGAAGAGTTTCCAAGAACTCAAGAGGAGACTCATTTCGGCACCTGTTCTGACAATACCATCTGGTTCGGATGGATTTGTTATCTACAGCGATGCTTCAGGCAAAGGGTCAGGATATGTTCTCATGCAACATGGAAAAGTCATAGCCTATGCCTCACGACAACTCAAAGAATATGAGAGGAATTATCCTACTCATGATTTGGAGTTGGCAGCAGTCGTTTTTGCGTTGAAAATCTGGAGACACTACCTGTATGGGGAGAAAGTGGAGATCTATACAGATCATAAAAGCCTCAAATATTTCTTCACCCAAAAGGAACTCAACATGCGACACCGATGTTGGCTCGAGCTGTTGAAAGATTTCGATCATACCATCCAATACCATCCTGAAAAAGCGAACGCGGTAGCTGACGCATTGAGTAGAAGATCATATGCAGGAACGAGTGCGATGATGTCAAGTATACGAGTAGAATCAACTTTAATCGATAAAGTTAAAGTTGCTTAAGCCACAGACCGGGAGCAGATGCGTATGAAGAAGAAAGTGCAAGAAGGTGCTATTACAGAAGCAAGAATCGATGAAGAAGGAATACTTCGAGTTAACTCCAGACTTTGTGTTCCTAACGATTTTGACTTGAAGCATAGAATAATGATGGAGGCATACAACACACCATTTGCAATCCATCCTAGAAGTACTAAAATGTATCGTGATCTTCGACATACATTTTGGTGGAACAATATGAAGAGAGAGATTGCAAAGTTTATCTCGAGGTGTTTAACTTGTCAACGTGTAAAAGCGGAGCATCAAGTACCAAAGGGTCCATTGCAACCACTTGAGATTCCGAAATGGAAGTGGGAACACATTACTATGGATTTTGTTACGGGTCTTCCCAAGGTTTCTCAAGGCATAGATGCGATTTGGGTTATTGTTGATAGATTAACCAAGTCCGCTCATTTCTTGCCGATACGTGAGACTTATTCCCTTGAACGTCTTGCGAGTATATACGTGAACGAGATTGTGAGATTGCATGGCATGCCAGTATCCATAGTTTTGGATCGTGACCCAAGATTCACTTCACGATTTTGGGTTAGCTTGCAGAAAGCTATGGGCACGGATTTACGATTCAGTTCAGCATACCATCCTCAAACGGACGGACAATCAGAGAGGACTATTCAAACTCTTGAAGATCTATTAAGACTTTGTGTCCTAGATCTCAAAGGGAGTTGGGATAAGTACCTACCATTGGTGGAATTCTCCTACAACAACAGTTATCAAGCGAGCATAGGTGTGGCTCCATTCGAGGCGTTGTATGGAAGAAAATGTCGTTCTCCAGTATGCTGGGACGAGGTGGGTGAAGCAACATTGTTGGGACCAGAGTTGGTACGCATTATTACAGAGAAGATCCAAACTATTTGACAACGTATACAAACGGCACAGGATCGACAAAAGAGTTATGCATTCATCGGAAGGACGTGGAATTTAATATTGGGGATCATGTATTGTTACGTGTTGCACCATGGAAGGGAGTTACAAGATTTGGAAAGAGAGGAAAGCTCAATCCAAGATTTGTTGGTCCATTTGAGATTCTTGAGCGAATAGGAAATATGGCATATAGACTCGCATTACCTCCAAGTATGTCTCGTGTTCATAATGTTTTTCACATATCTATGCTTCGTAAATATGTTAAAGACCCGAGCCACATTATTGAGTTAGAACCAGACGAGATAGCTGAAGATTTAACGTACGAGGAGGTATATGTTAAGATCTTGGATAGAAAAGAGCATGTCCCACGCACAAAGGTTATACCACAAGTTAAGGTTTTGTGGAGAAACCATGCTATTGAAGAAATGACCTGGGAGTTGGAATCAGAAATGAAAGCGAGGTATCCTCACCTTTTTGAAATATCACGTACGTACGTCAATTTCGAGGACGAAATTTCATAAGGATGGGAGGTTGTAAGACCCCAACTTATTAATGAATAAAATCAAATTTTCTCTAAATATTATTGTGAATAATAAGGGATTAATTTGATATAATACTTTGGTTATGGGTGAAATGTGCAAATTTTACAAAATAAGCAAGTGGTTGTAAAATATTCATTTTGTCGGGGTATATTCGTTTGGTCGTGGAATATTCTTGCTGTCGGGGAATATTCGTACGACGGCGCAGCCTTGTGTGGGCCCCATAACGGAAAGCGATTGGATGAAGAAAACGACAAGTATAAGTTATTTATAAATAACGGCGTAGTTATTACCGTTAATACTGTTAGAATACCCGGTGGTTAAAATACAGTAGCACACGGTATTGCACCAATTATTGATTCTTACGTAAGAAGGCACTACTCAATAATTGTTACAGTAGTTATTGTTCAATATTTTATTTTATTGATTCAATAATTGTTGCGTTGATATTTTATATTATTGTTGTTTCAATAATTGTTGCTGCACAGTATTTTCCATTATCAGATCAATAATTCATATTATTTAAATAATATTATTAGATAACATTATTGGCAATGTCTATAAAGTTCTGTCTAAGGAGAGGTTTGGTCATCTAATTACGCGCCAATAAGGAGAAATTCTTATTGGAAAGCCCCATCTTTCCTGGGAACGGCCTGGTTGTCATAAATGTGATTCTGTAATATTTGTGAATAATTAATTATTGATTCATATGATAAGAAAATATTTATTTTATGTGGATATAAATGAGGGATATATTTTTGTGGTTAAAAATGAAGGAGTTAATGTTGAGGTTTTTATTAGTATTTTTGTCGGAATGGAGGTATTAAAAATCAGAGTTTTTGAGATATTTTACAGGGGTTATAATTTTTAATCCGACCGTTGGATCGTGGTAATTTTTGGATATGTTGTACATATATAAGTTGAGTATATGTCCACAAATTTTGAACCGTTAAAAATGAACGTATGATTTATTATGAATTTTACGAGATGACTGGTTCAGAAATTGTTGAATTTTCGGAGTTTATCATTTTGATGGAAAATTCTAGAATTGGTGGGCCCCACTCTTGGTTGGTGAAGAAATGTGCTGAGATTTTTATTCAAATGTGGTGGGTGGGAATAGTAGCAGGTAAAGCCATCAGGTTGCAGGTTAAGTCTGCTTCGGCGTGCTAACATTTTCCTATAAATAGAGGGTTAAGTTAGAATTGAAAATCGCACCAGAAACAAGTTTTCTCTCTTTCTCTCTTTCTCTCTCTAGATTATTGAGTGTATTTTGTGAGTATTTAGATACTTTGAGAGTTTCTATTTATCAGAGCAAGTTTCTTTCAGCCTTATACCGGTATTCCGACCAGAAGTACTGATATTTTGAGGTAAGGGATATTATTTTCTTCTTAATGATATTATTTTCTTCAATATCATTATGCTGAAATATTGATATGAGTTTTTATCAAATTTGAAACTTTTTGTGTCGGGGTTACTATTCACGTATACGGCACTATTCACGTATACGGTACTATTCACGAATACGACACTATTCACCGAAAAATAAAAATTTTTCCTTTTTGTCCAAGATGTCTATTATGGTTACTATCTTTGATTTTATCCATGTTTTGATCTTTATTTTTGAATTCTGCTTCATAATTGATTATTATGAATTATTATTGATCTTGGATAAACTGTTATACGAATCCGTAATATTTGTCCTTTTGTCTAACTGGATTCGTTCTCTTTAAGATATTTTTCATCATCCTCAGTCCTAAATGATGATATTACTGAATATCTTTGGCCTGCAGTGCAAAGATGTATGATTACTTGATGAATATCTTTGGCCTGTAGTGCAAAGATGAACAGGTGTTGAGATGAACATGACTGACAGGTGATACAAATGAATATCTTTGGCCTGTAGTGCAAAGATGAATATTTGGATAAAGATGATTATTAATTGATGTTACAGGGATAAAATATTGATGATGGACTTTTAAATCTTAGAAGATAGTAGAATTCTTTCTCTACTTGACTCTTCTAATGGTTTGCTGTTTTCGCTGCAGTTGTTGATCTAAAACTTGTTGTCGATTATATTCTATCAGATTTTTTCCTGTTGAAGACTAACGATAATTTGTTGTATATTATCTTAGTCATAATATTCTTTACTGGGCTAGTTGAGCTCACCCTTTTCTTTTTTGTTCCATTTTTCTTCTCAGGAGGTGAGAACATAGCAGGATCTAGTCGGGGTATGGAGTGATGGTTCTAGAAAGATGTTTTAACAGTCCTCACTATTTCTGTAAAATAGTATTTGAATAATTGTAATGAGGATTTATTTGAGTGTGGATATTGTCTAGAAGACAATATTTGTATTTAAACTCACAGTATGTGTTGTCGTATTTTGCACGACAATTGTATTATTGAAGTTGTAGTTTGCTTTCTGTACCATATATTTGGCGACTCAGAATGGGTTTTGTATACCTATTTTAGGGGCGTCACATACCCACGTGATGATATCAAACATAGGAGTAGAACCGACTTTAATCGATAAAGTTAAAGCTGCTCAAGCTACAGACCCGGAGCTGATGCGTATGAAGAAGAAAGTGCACAAAGGTATTATTCCAGAAGCAAGAATCGATGAAGAAGGAATACTTCGAGTCAACTTCAGACTTTTCATTCCTAACGATTCTGACTTGAAGCATAGAATCATGATGAAGGCACATAACACACCATTTTCAATCCATCTTGGGAGTACCAAAATGTATCATGATCTTCGACATACATTTTGGTGGAACAATATGAAGAGAGAGATCGCAGAGTTTATCTCGAGGTGTTTAACTTGTCAACGTGTAAAGGTGGAGCATCAAGTGTCAAAGGGTTTATTGCAACCACTTGAGATTCCGAAATAAAAGTGGGAACATATCACCATGGATTTCGTTACGGGTCTTCCCAAGGTTTCTCAAGGCATAGATGCAATTTAGGTTATTGTTGATAGATTAACCAAGTCTGCTCATTTCTTGCCAATACGGGAGACTTATTCTCTTGAACGTCTTGCTCGTATGTACATGAATGAGATTATGAGATTGCATGGCATGCCAATATCCATAGTTTCAGATCGTGACCCAAGATTCACTTCACGATTTTGGGTTAGCTTGCAGAAAGCTATAAGCACAGATTTACGATTCAGTTCGGCTTACCATCCTCAAACAGACGGGTAATAAAAAAGGACTATTTAAACTCTTGAAGATCTATTATGACTCTGTGTCCTAGATTTCAAAGGGAGTTGGGATAAGTACCTACCATTGGTGGAATTCTCCTACAACAACAGTTATCAGGCAAGTATAGGTGTGGCTCCATTCAAAGCATTGTATGGACGAAAGTGTCGCTCTCTAGTATGTTGGGATGAGGTGGGAGAAGCAACATTGTTGGGACCAGAGTAGGTACGTATGACTATAGAGAAGATCCAAATTATCCGACAACGTATACAAACGGCACAGGATCGACAAAAGAGTTATGTGGATCTTCATCGGAAGGACGTGAAATTTAATATTGGGGATCATGTATTGTTACGTATTGCTCCATGGAAAGGAGTTAGAAGATTCGAGAAAAGTGGAAAGCTCAATCCATGATTTGTTGGTCCATTTGAGATTCTTGACCGAATAGGAAATGTGGCCTATAGACTCGCATTACCTCCAAGCATGTCTTGTGTACATAATGTTTTTCATATATCTATGCTTCGTAAATATGTGAAAGACCCAAACCACATTATTGAGATAGAACCAGACGAGATAGCCGAAGATTTAACGTACGAGGAGGTACCTGTCAAGATTTTGGATGGAAAAGAGCATGTCCTACGCACAAAAGTTATGCCACAAGTCAAGGTTTTGTGGAGGAACCATGCTACTGAGGAAATGACCTGGGAGTTGGAATCGGAAAAGAAAGCGAGGTACACTCACCTTTTCGAAACACTAGGTACGTACGTCAATTTTGAGGACAAAATTTCATAAGGAGGGAAGGTTGTAAAACTCTAACTTTTTATAAATAAAATCGAATTTCCTCTAATTATTATTTTAAATAATAAGGTGTTAATTTGATCTAATGCTTTGGTTATGGGTGAAATATGTAAATTTTACAAAATAAGCAAGTGGTTATAAAATATTCATTGTTGTCGGGGAATATTTGTTTGGTCGTCGAATATTCTCGCTGTCGGGAAATATTCGTACGATGGCGCAGCCATTTGCGAGCCCCATAACGGAAAACGGTCGGATGAAGAAAACGACAAGTTTGAGTTTTTATAAATAACGGTGCAGTTGTTATCGTTAACACTGTTGGAATACCCGGTGGTTAAAATACAGTAATACGCGTGGGTGCACAGTATTACATAGTATTATTGAATTATTGATCCTTACGTAAGAAGGCACTACTCAATAATTGTTACAATAATTACTGTTAAATATTTTATTTTATTGATTCAATAATTGCTACGTTGATATTTTATATTATTGTTGTTCAATAATTGTTACTACACAGTATTTTCTATTAATAGATCAATAATTCATATTATTTATATAATATTATTAGATAGCATTATTGGCAATGTCTAAGGAAGTTCTGTCTAGTAAAGGGGTTTGGTCACCTAACGCCAGTAAGGAGAAATCTTTATCGGAAAGCCCTCTCTTTCTTGGGAACGACCTGGTTGTCATATTGTGATTCTGTAATATTATTTGTGAATAATTAATTATTAATTTATATGATAAGGAAATATTTATTTTTATGTTGATATAAATGAAGGAATTAATGTTGAGGTGTTTTATCAATATTTTGTCAGAATGAAGGTATTAAAAATCATCCGTATGTAGATTTTGAACATTTTCTGATTGGAATTTGAAAAAAATTTCTTCTACAAAGTTGTAAAGAATTAAATTTCCTATGGAATAGACATAAGATTTAAATTTTTTTGATAAATGAGCTATTTATTATGAATTATTGAAGTTTCAAAAATAAATGTTTTTTATTAAAAATATGGGTGGGCCCCACTTTTGGTTAGTGTGGAAAATCTAAATTTTGGTGGGCCCCACTAGTGGTGGCTGAATTTTGGTCCAAGAGGTGTGCGTAGAAAATTTTTGAAAAAATATTATTTTATTAATTTAGTCTACTTTGGCGTTCTAAGCATTTTCCTATAAATAAGGTGCTTAGTTATAATTAAAAATCACACCAGAATCATAAGCTTTCTCTCTCTATATTATCAAGCCTATTTTGTGAGTATTTAAATACTTTAAGAGTTGCTAATCACGTATACGACACTATTCTCCGAAAAATAAAATTTTCTCTTCTTTATCCAAGATGTCTATTATGGTTATTATCTTTGATTGTATCTATGTTTTGATCTTTATTCTTGAATTTTACTCTACAATGGTTTATTATGGAGCATTTTTGAACTTAGATTGTCTAAAGTATGAATCCCTAATCTTTGTCCTTTTATCTCACTGGATTCATTTTTTAAAGATATTTTTCATCATCCTCAGTCCTAAATGGTGATATAACTGAATATCTTTGGCCTGTAGTGCAAAGATGAATGATTACCTGATGAATATCTTTGGTCCGTAGTGCAAAGATGAACAAGTGTTGAGATGAACATGACCAACAGATAAATATCTTTGGCCTGTAGTATAAAGATGAATATTTGATGCAAGATGTATATTGATTGATGTTACAGGGATAAAATATTAATGATGGACTTTTAAATTCATAGATGATAGTAGATTTCATTCTCTACTTAACTCTTCTAATGAATTGTTATTTCCACCGCGAATATTGATCTAAAACTTTTTGTCCATTATATTTTATCTAATTTGTTGAAGGCTAACGATAATTTGTTGTTCATTATCTTAGTCATAATATTCTTTATTGGACTAGTTGAGCTCACCCTTTTTCTTTTTTGTTATATTTTTCTTCTCAGGAGGCGAGAATATAGCGGTAACTAGCCGGGGTGTGGAGTGATGGTTCAAGATAATTATTTTAGCAGTACTCACTATTTTATAAAATAGTGTATCAATAATTGTAATGAGGACTCATTTAAGTGTGGATATTGTCTAGAAGTTAATATTTGTATTTAAACTCACAGTATATGTGATGTCGTATTTTGCACAACTATTGTAGTAATGATGTTGCAGTTGTTTCTGTACCATGTATTTGGCGACTCAGAATGGGTGATGTATACCTATTTTGGGGGCGTCACACTTAATACTTCATAGTTTAGAGATAAAATTGCCTACAGTTTTCAAACATTGATTTCAGATGATAATTGCTCATATATATACTTTAAAAGAAAGCTGTCTAAATCATTGATTCGGCTAGACTATTGATATATGATCGAAAGCTATCCAAACCAAATTAACTTGGTGCGGACTCTTATAAACAACTGAGATGAACAACCCTCCTGGAAGGGGAATTATATATTTGTCAGGAGATAGACGTGTGCACATAAGTATGATTAAATCTTATGCATGACATAGGGTACTTTAGGCTGATCACCTATTGTACTCATTTTTGTTGGATTATCAGTTTATTACTGTTAATTCTAGTAGAAGTTCATAGTACTTAGTGACTACTCAGTATTCATTACTTTGAAATCTTGAATTGAATAAACGTTGAATCTTATTGATATATTTCCGTCCATAACAACCTTTATTAAGAATCGTTGATAAATCCTGAATTATTATTCATTGTAATACCCTTGAAGATTGAACTCTATATATGATTTTTTCCTTATTGCGATATTACTTGCTGGGTAAAATTGTTGATCATCCTTACTTTCCTTAAAACTTTCAATTAAGGTAGAACGTGGTGAACCATCTGGCAAGGACAAGGGTAAAGAAAAGGCTTTGGAGTAGTTTTGTTTCATAGTACTAGGAATGCACTATTATTATGTTGTAGAAGGACATATTTACTATGATATATTAAGCTATGTTTAATTTAAGTTGTCATGTTTTAGTAACGGTTGCGAGACCTTGGGACGAGAATGATTATGTTATAACAATGTAATTTATTCTATTGTTCCGTTGTGATGATTTTTATATGATATTAGAGTTAGCATGTGACGAACCAAATTCGAGATATGAGTGTCTGAATTTGGGGGCGTCACAGCAGCCATTTGATCTTTAAATATGAGCTCTTGACAGCTTATTTGAAAAAAAAAAGAAATGAGAGAAAACTCTGTCCATTTTAGCATGTAACCCCTGCTAGAGTGCTCTAAACTGAGTGATTCTTCTTTCTAAACACTTGTAAGCTCGTGTTCTGTAACATACTGAAGTTTAACCGGTGGAAACTGAGTTTTCAGACCTTAAAAGCTATCTGAAGTCTTCTTGAAAGTTCACTGGAAGATATTTCAAATTTTTAAGCTTTCTATCACTTTTACATCTATATATATACTAACATTGAGAGACTCTTCGAGTGGGTCCGCCCGGATCGTTGATCCGTGACTTTTTTATTGCTTTTATATATATATATATATATATATATATATATATATATATATATATATATATATACACACTATTTTTTTATAAATATATGCTTTAACTGCTTTCATAATGTAGCTATGTAACCTTGCAGTCTGTGGGATAGATTTGCATAAATCTGACTATTTCTAACTTTGACCGGTTCAAAAGTGACTAAACTGGAACCGTTGAAGCTAGAATGGTTTAGATTTATTCAAATCTAGTTCTTTTTCTAGCTTTTGTATATTTTACTCTTTCATGTGAGCCTAGGAATCATGTGATCGAAGATTCAGCCTCTGAATCTAGATTCGGTTCCCACGATGGACATTTCTCAGCTGCAATCAGCTTGTAAATTATCTACGGTGTCTGGATATCCTTAGATGGCTCTAATGCCCACAAGAAGTTCGGCAATGCTATGTATCTTATTTTCTCGATGATGCCTCGCATCTCAAAAATAAAAGCAATCAAGCCGAATACATAATAATAAAATTGAAGTATCAAAGGCCTCAATTACTATTGAGTATAAGGGTTTGAAAACCTGTTTTCCCAAAACATCACTGTTATATCTTGTTAAAATTGAACTTTTATTTTTATAAATCAAACCATTTGTATATAGGTGCAAACGAGGCATAACACTACTTCCAGATAATTGCACATAGGCCCAACACACACACACAAGTAGATAAAAAGTTAACTGAAAAGTGGTAGTAACCGTGTTTTCACGGAAGTTGGGGGGTGCCTAACACCTTCCCTCCGCATAATCAAGCCCCCGAACCTAATGAATCTCGGTTTCCAAGACCAGTTAAATAGTGTCAACCATTGGGTCTTTGTGCAAACCTTTTCAAAATTAGTTGAGTTGGTACAACTATTTCAAATCTACCAACTGGCGACTCTAAGTCAAATCGTCGACATTTACATTTCGAACCTTTTCAAACTTGTCTTTTTAGACAAAACTCATCCAAAATGAGAACACCAAAAGATAAACACAGAAAGGGACACAAATAAATCCCGACGCCGACAATGGGGCTTTTGATATAGGGGCAGTCCCTGGTGCTAACTTGATTACGAATTTAATTTCTCTATTAGGCGAAAGTCCTGGCAAATTGTCTGGAAACACATTTGCAAACTCTTTAACAACTGTTATATCTTCCAGTTTCGCACCCAACTTTCGAGTATCTACAATGTAAGCTAAATATCCCGCACACACTTTCCTTAATAATCTCTTGGCCTGCAACATTGTCAGACAACTCAATTGTCTAGGCGACCTGCTACCGAAAAATACTACCTTTGAATTTTTTGGAGTCATAAGGTTTATACATTTCTTTTGGCAATCAATTATTGCTTCATGGTTAAATAACCAATCCATTCCAAGGATGACATTAAACTCCCCAAGTCGAATTGGAATTAAATCCACTGACATTATATGACCCTTAATTTTTACATGAAAATTTCTGTATACGAACTTAACAGGGATCACCTCCTTATTCGCAACTTCTATGTTCATGGGGTATTCTAACTCTTTTTGAGGTAAATTTAACTTTCTAGAAAATTCATCGGATATAAACGAACAAGTAGCACCCGAATCAAATAATACGTATGTATTTATATCGTTGATCGGTATGATACTTGACACCACATCCTTTGATTAAACATCATCCTTCACTGTCATATTGAACGTTCGAGCGATTGTTTGGGGCAGCGGTGCTTGTTATTTGATAGTCAATTTGCCACTGCTGTTGTTTTCTCTACCTTCGTTTGCTTCTCCTGCCACTTTCTTTGGACAATCTTGAGTGCTCTTTTGATCCACATGTGAAACATGCACCTTTCTTCGGAATTGAATAATTCGGCGCGATATGCCCCTCTAAGCCACAATTGTAACATGCCCTCTTTCTCTACAAGAAAACACCTACATGATTCTTTCCACAGTTGTTACACGCCTCCACCTTCTTCTTCAGGTTCCCTTGCCAATTCCCAGCGGTGATGTTATTATCTCACTTTCTCCTCTGTGCATTGCCCTCATGACTAATTCATGCCTTATATTCTCCTTCATCTTTCTTCTTCTTCTGCTCCTGATTATACTTTGTCAGTGCATCACTTCCACCTTATGCGATAATTGTTTTCTCCAGCACTGATGTGAATGAGTTAAGCTGAAACATAGATACTCGATTATAAAGCCAGGGCTTCAATCCCTGTTTGAACCTTCTCGCTTTTCTCTCGTCAGTGTTGACTTGATATGGTGTGAACCTCGCCAATTCATTAAATTTTGCAGCATACTCTAGCACTGTCATCGCTCCATACTTGAGTTCTAAAAACTAAACTTCCATTTGATTCTGTGAACTAGGAGGAAAATATGACTCAAAAAACATTTCTTTAAACCTTTCCCACGGAATCATTCCTTGTCCACCTCTGCATTTGTTAGCTTGCCACCAGTAACTCGCTTATGCCTTTAACTTGAAAGTAGCAAAAAGCAGTCTTTTGTTCTTCATTAACTCTAGCGACTTCAAACACTTTCTCCATTTCCATAATCCATGTTTGAGTTTCAACTGGATTGATAGTGCCCTGAAATTTTGGAGGTCCTATGGCTTTAAAGTCTTTGAAAGTTAGGGTATGAGTTTAAGGTTGATTCGCAACCGCACCTACTAGCAGATTCACCAACTGCTACATTCGGTTAGCGTCGACTTCCCCATTATTATTCGTAAATCCCTCGATGGTTTGTTGGGGTTTTGGTCTCCTTCTAGCTGGCATCTTACTGTTTAAGATGTACGTTATTAGCTCATTATTCATTTACTAAAATCATTCAAGAACTATCTTAAGCACTTAAATATAACACACGACATATTTAATAAACATAGGTATATATACATACATCGTGTTCAAAACATAGCATAAGTAGCATATCTGCAAAATATTTTCATTATTCTATCATAACAAAATTCCAGGATTACATTCTCATCATATTCCATTATTTATATCAAAAGTTGGGATTTACATCTTATTAACATCTCATAGCTATATATCATATTACTCCTTTTCTCGTGACCTGCAGAAGCATTCCACGTCATACAACCTCATCACGTTCTTGGTCTATGATACGAATCATCGTCCTGCAATCCATAACGTACCAAGGGCATTCTTTGAACAGTACATGATAATGGTAGATTCAATCCTGAGCTCTTCCAATTGCAATACGAAAAGCATAATCCATCTTATCCATTCTTGCTTTATTTGACCGAACCTCGCATTCAACATGATCTACGCATCGAACAACCTTCACCCACGCGTCTTCCGCTCTCGCACGCTTTGCTAACTCCTCCCTCACATCATCCCGCATGTTCTTATTCTCAGCCACTAGCTCGCCTCTTTTATATTCTGATTGAGCTAGCTTCTGCTTAAGCTCTACAACTCGTGCAGTAAGATCTTGAACCACAGACTCTTTTTGCTCAAGGGCTGTTTGACGATCTGCTAATTGCTCTTCTAACTCTTTGACTCTATCTTGTAACTCAATGTTACGGTCATACACTACATTAAACATCTCAGCTCCGAGTGAGTTAAGTGGTATCTCATTCGGATCTCCCTTTACTTCATCTTCTTCCTCAATTTCCTCAAGATCTGATTCAGGCTCATACTCAAGGCCCACAACAATAATCAATGGAGATTGCTCCCAAACTGTATGAATGTATCACAGTTCCTCTTCCCTATCCTGACTGGGTTCTCCTATCTCAGTTATCCTGACACTAATTTTTTTTAAGTTTTAATTACTACACGCGACATAAGTCTATTAACAACAAGTAAGCAGATAAATCATTTTATTATTTATCTTTAATGAATTTCCTTAATTCATTTCTTAGAACTCGATAAGAGCTTTACCAACTGCTATATTTTTGATCTCATATAGGATATAGCCTAAGGTTTCCCCACCTAACGTTTATAACCTACTGCTTTGATTCTAACCTGTGACACCCCCAAATCCGGGCACCTCAACCCTCAGATATGGTGCTAACGATCCATCACATACAACATCTAACTACCCATTAAATAGAATAATGAACATCATCCATAATAATCTTTAACTGAAAGGTTTTATGCAAGAGTGAGCAAACAAATTGCCCAAAAATAGAATAATATACAATAAACAGTATATAAACGAGAAAATAAATAAACTTCAACTGAATAATATATCCTTTACTAGGAACAACCAACGTTAAATCAAGAACTGCGAGCTCAATGGAATAATCGAATTTTAAATCATATCTTAGATACCAAGATCAAAGGTATGTACTGAGGGTCACAAGACCACGAACTGTCCTAGGTTATCAAGTATTTCTAATGTAAACTTTATCAATCCAAAGATTGTGGACCATCTATCTCGTACTCCAGGTGATCAGCCCTTTGTACTTTGTATTGTGCACAAACATATTATCGCAATAGCGTAACTCAGAATTATAGTTTTGATAACATATTCCCCTAATATAGTGTTGTTCATCTCAGCGTTATCATAGGAATCCGCACCAAAGATAATTTGGTTTGGAATAACTTTAGAAATAATTTAAACTTTTAAAATGTTCATCAACTATGGACTAGTCGAATCAAAAGGGTTCGATAGCCATTCAGGGATTTCACAACAATATCATCTTCAATAATAGTACATAGATAAGTCATGATTCAATAAGAAATAGAGCCACAATGATTCATAATTGAACAAGTGCTATTTATCGAAGTAATGCTTTCGAAAAGAATTAGAAATCATGTATATACATAGGAAATTAATGCAAGTACAAAGGAATGGTACAAGCTAGGAAACTTTGTTCAATATTAAAGTATAATCAAAAGTTAGGAAACTTGACTTGCGCGTTCTCTACAAAATAACAGTTCACTTCCTTTAAATACCCTACACATTTAAGTCACATTGGTACATCGATTAATGACAAGATAATATTCATTAATCGCTTACATTAGTCCCATTCCATGACCCATCATCCTTTAATTGTCACATTATATCATCTTATATGATTACAACTTGTTACTAAGCCTTGTTACATGTTTAATGTTTTGCCACATTCATTAGAATAGGTTAAATAAATATCCCCTAAACTATACATTCAAATCTTCTTTACTGGGTCTAATCTGCTACTGGCGCGGCCTCGCCCCATTTACACTTGACACCAGTGCGGCGGTGCCCAATCACAGCGCGGCAGCGCTCGACTGTAGAATCAATTTTCCCAGTTTGCGAATTCAAACACTGATTTCTTACAAAACCCATATCCTATTTATATAAATTCCAAATTGATTGGTTTTTGGCTCAATAAATTCGTTAAACACAGAAGCATACATCTACAGAGCAATTACAACATTTCAAAAACTTTAACAAACTAGTTTAGGGATTCAAATTCAGTGTTCATGCTAGATTTTCATATTTCGACATGTTTTACGAAATCTTCCACCGCGAATTAGTTTTACATCGTTTTTGACTCATTCAAATTGGGGATCTCTTCGTATTTCAGAGGAGTATAACAAACAACCTTCAATTCAAGACTTTAACCATATGATCACAACTAATTTAACCCATAAAATATACCCCAAATGTCTAAAATCAGACCAACAAACTATTTCCTCCCATTTACACATAAATTCAAATTTGTTTATTTTCATTTCACTTGTAAACGACACTAATCAAATTGATTAATCAATTGAAATCAAATAATAGAATTCTTCCATCTTAAACAACCAAAAGAAGTTCTAACAGAGAACTTAATAAAGATTATGAATTTTAGAATTTTATAATTTCTTTCATTCCTCTTGAACCCACCCTCCTTAGCTTAATCAAATGATGAAGAATGTTTGCTTCTCCTTGATTCTCCAGAGCTTCCTCTCAAAATCACAGTAACCCACTCTCTCTCTATATATATGAACTATGCTTTATGATGCAAAATGAACTGAAGAATGAGACTTAACGTGACTTTCATTTGGGTTTATTGACAGTTACTGGGAGAGAAAAGGTCTGAGCGCTTTTGATTCCTCGGGAGTTTGATTTGCCCGTACGTTGCATTCTCGTCCTCGCTAATTGGTCCAATTATTTTCTTTCTTGATTTTAATTTGCTAACACATATTTATTTTGTCAACTAAATTATTTAACCAAATACTCTTTTCCAAATGCTAATAATTAAATCCCCCATTTATCTAATTTTGTCTTTAACAAATTAGACATTTTAACTCCCACATATTCGGAATATCTAATTCCCTACACTAGGATTTTATCAAAATAATTAAAATTTTGACTTAACCATTTATCAATTTAATTAATTTTAATTCCTTTAATTGGATTATTTATATCCCTAATCCATTTACATACCAAAACATATCAATAACCCACATATATTTGGGTAGCTTAATTACACCAAATAAATTATTCCAAGAATAATAATTCCTATTAAAATATTTATTTTATTCGATAAATATTTATAATTCTTTCTACAAAATTGCAATCCTTACATCTTAAATAATGTTACAAAAAATAAGTAAGAGAAATAGTACTTTAAGACTAGACCTACCACTTTAGTTTATAAATTGATGTGCCAACCTATATTAACTAGAACTATTTAGTTTATAAATTCTTGCGGGGCCTAAATATAAATAACTATCTTAAACTATTAATCTTTTTCACTTTGGTGATCCACCTTTTAATTTTTTCTATCAAGTCATAAATTGATGACGTGGCCTCGCTGACTAGACTAATAAATGTCTACGTGTAATTAAAAATTAAGCTTAAATATAAATTATTACCTTAAACAATTGACTTTTTTTTCACTTTAGTGATCGCTCTTTCAATTTTTCAATCAGAGGATTAAACTATTTATTTTTTCTACTTTGGTTCAATTGAAATTGGAGTCCTTCTACATGAACATTTTTATTGAACTGGAAAATTGGACATTTCCAATTCTTTTTTTTTAATTTTTTTTCTTGCGACTCCCAAAAAATTTATAGTATTTATTCCAACTGAAATTTTTACAGAATATAGTGTTTTAGGTGTAATTTGGATACATATACAAGAACATGGTTGAACAGACTTTACAACCCAGTTCTTGTATATGTATCTAAATTATACCTAAAATACTATATTCTGTAAAAATTCTAATTGAAATAAATATTATATATCTTTTGGGAGTCGTAAGAAAAAAAATAAAAAAATAAATTGAAAATGTCCAATTTTCCGGTCCAATAAAAATGTCCACCTAGACTTATTGTTGAAATTGTCATGTCATAAATTGATGACGTGACTTTAACTCCTAGGACGTGACTGATGATGTGTTAAAATAATACTCATTTTATAATTAGTTTAAATCATTTTATAAAAACTAAATTAATAGACATAAATGTAATATTATATTATAATTTAAAAATAAAAACTAAAAATAATTTAAAAATGAAACATCTAATTAAGAGGTTCTTTTTTATTCAAAAAAAGAACCAAGTAATAATTATGAAAAATATTACTTATCATATCATTAACACCTAAATTTTTAAACAAAACAGAAGGGAAAAAAACTATCTGTAACTAATTATTAGATATCATCTTACTTACAATTATTATTAACTATTTCTTTTCCACAAAATAAAACATGGTTTTAAGTTATTAGAACAAAATTTACACATAATCACTTTCCATATACTTGAGTTATTAGTTAATGGAGAAAACCAATTAAAAACTAGTAATTAAAAAGTAAATAACTTTTACCATTTTGCCTCGTGAACCCACCATGCATTTTCAACTTCAAGTTTTTAATTGAACTAAAGTGAAAAAAAAAACTGAAAGATCGATCACTAAAGTGGAAAAAGATCAATAGTTCAGGATACTAATTTATATTTAAGCCTAATTTTTAATTACGCATAGACATTGATTAGTCCAGTCAGCGGAGCCACATCATCAATTTATGACGTGACAGGTTCAATTCAACGAAAGTAAAAAAAATTGATAGTTTAATGACCTGATTGAAAAAATTGAAAGGTTAATTATCGAAGTAGAAAAAGATTAATAATTTAGGATAAGTATTTATATTTAAGCCATCTTTGAGTTGATTAAAATTTAAACCTATATTTTTTAAAAGAGAAATAGGCTCAAGCTAGTTAACTGATATTGACCCATTTTAATAGATGAGAGACAAACAGACATCTGAAACTAGGCCAAATAGCTAGCTAATGTAAAATCCAGACTCCGGATAGATAGATAGATTGGATCCTATTTCTCTCCCCTCCTTATCACTGCTTTCACGCTATATCTTTTATATTTTTGTAAATTACATGCTTTAATCAGATATCTTACTAGTTTATATGTTTAATTTATTTATTATTAATTATATAAATTAATATAAATAATAAACTTTTAAAATAAATATATAATATGATGAATCATTTTTATAATTTTATTTACTTTTATATTAATATTTTTACAATTATAGTTCAACATTTTTCATGCTCAAATTTCTACTTTATGAATGCCCAAAATGAGTGTTGTATGTTTCGTACATATGTTAAAATTGCTGCTAGGCCGCTTATTATCTTCTACATTAATCACGTACGTGTTAGGTATTTTTTTTCTAATTGAAGTTGATGAATTTCTGAATTTGGAGTAATTGATTCTCAGGTTTAATTGCTGCATGAGTTTGAAAAAAAAGTTAATTTTGTCCAACAGAAGCACCACAACTAATTAAATTTTAGAGAGTGTACAAAAATTTAAGAGAGAGATTATAAAAAAATTTAGAGAGAGAAGTTAAAAAGAAGATAAAAAAAATCAATATATTAAGTAATTTATTTTATTGGGCAATATAACAATTTGAGAGAGGTACAAAAAAATTTTAGAAAGTGAGAGAAAAAAAAAAGTATATAAAAAATTGAGCATAGAAGAATTTTTAAAGAAATCAAGTGTACAAAAATTTTAGAGAGAAAATCTAAAAATTTGGAGTATAAAATTTTTTAGAGAGAGAATTTATAAAACTTTAGAAATGGAAGGTAAATGAATATAGAAATTAATTATCATAAATAATTTATGTAATTGGACCATAATAATGATAAGCTTGAAATTTGAAATATGGACTGACTTATATTTGGCCTATAACTATATGATTCCAACACACACAACCCATATTATAAATAGATAATGTGATTTTGGTTCATAAATAGAATCATAACCAAATTTTGTAAACTAAAACCAATTCATAACCATATTTTGCCCGAACTATTTATGACTAATCAATCATATGAGATATGTACTCAACCAATATAATAGTGCTACATCATTTGAAACTAAAAATATGAAACCACTAATATTATCCTAGTAAAGAAGATATTCTTTTCCCTATTGTTTCATTGTTATGTAATGATAGGACAAATTCAAATATGAATCAAATTCATCCGATACTCAATCCACATATTATTTTTGAGTCTTCTTAATCCTTCAACCAAAAAAGTCATGATTGAAGATATTATTTGTTGTAATTTGAAATTTTATATACATATCAATTATTAGACATGTTCCATTATATGCACGACTAGCTGTCCATAGCGGACAACAATGAAGTAATCCAGTTAAAGGGTGGAGATGAACCTGATGAATTGAATCCCGAGTCAGTACATGTGCCAGATGACATTGATATTGAGGAGGAAAAGTTATTGATCAACACTGAATCTGAAGAAAATGATGATAATGTGTGACGCCCCCAAAATAGGTCCACACAACCCATTCTGAGTCACCAAATACATGGTACAAAAAACAATTATAACTTCATTATTACAATTATCGTGCAAAATACGACAACACATATGCCGTGAGTTTAAATATAAATATTATCTTCTAGACAATATACAAACTCAAATAAGTTCTCATTACAATTATTGATACATTATTTTATAAAATAGTGAGGACTGCTAAAACAACTGTCTTGAAACATCACTCCACACCCCCGACTAGTTTCCACTATAATCTCGCCTTTTGAGAAGAAAAATGGAACAAAAAAGAAAAGGATGAGCTTAACTAGTCTAGTAAAGAATATTATGACTAAGATAATGAAAAACAAATTATCGTTAGCCTTTAATAAATCAGATAAAATATAATTAACAACAAGTTTAGATCAATATTCGCAACGAAAATAATAATTCATTAGAAGAGTTAAGTAGAGAATTAAGTCTACTATCTTCTATGATTTAAAAGTACATCATCAATATTTTTATCCATGTAACATCAATCAATATATATCTTGAATCAAATATTCATCTTTGCACTACGGGCAAAAGATATTCATTCGTATCACCAGTTGATCATGTCCATCTCAACACCTGTTCATCTTTGCACTACGGGCCAAATATATTCATCAGATAATCATTCATCTTTGCACTACAGGCCAAAGATATTCAGTTATATCACCATTTAGGACTGAGGATGATAAAAATATTTTTAAGAAAACGAATCCAGAGAGATAAAATGACAAAGATTAGGGATTCGTACTTTAGTTTATCCAAGTTCGAAAATACTCCATAATAATCAATTGTGGAGCAAAATTCAAGAATGAAGATCAAAACATTGATCCAATCGAAGATAGTAACCATAATAGACAACTTGGACAAAGAAAAAAAATTTTAATTTTTCTGTGAATAGTGTCGTATACGTGAATAGTAACCCCGACACAAAAAAGGTAAAAATTTCATAAGAAAAATCATACTTCGTGAATAGTACTCGTGAATAGTACCATATTCGTGAATAGTACTCGTGAATAGTAACCTCGACATGAAAAGGTAAAAATTTCATAATAAAATTCATACCAATATTTCGGTATAATGATATTGAAAGAATAGTATCATTTACGAAAAAATAACATTCCTTACCTCAAAAGAATAGTACATCTGACTATAATATCGGATATAATGCTGAAAAAAACTGGCACTGCTTATCAACTCTCAAATTATTTAAATACTCACAAAAATACGCTCGATATTATAGAGAGAAAATATTTCTGATTCTGGTGTAATTTTCAATTATACCCTAAACACCCTATTTATAGGAAATGCTTAGAACGCCAAAGTAAAAAATTTAATAAACTAATATTTTATTAAAAAAATTTCAGGCCCACCACATGACCAAATTCATCAGCACACCAGTGGGGCCCACCAACATAAAAAAATATTTTTCTTTTAAAAAATATTTATAACTGTGACGCCCCCAAATTCGGGTTTCCTAACCTCGGGTTTGGTTCTCATGATCCATTATATATATCACATCTAACTACTCATTCATTAATGAAAAACATCATTCATAATATTCCTTAATACAACCTATAACAATATCTCAGGTTAACTAACCTTGACATAACTTACATACCCTTATATAACCAAAAGGTTTACATAATTAATTACATAATAAAACATAACCATTAAAAGTTGACACTAACTACTTCTAAGCCTTGCCTTTGCCTTTGTCCCTGTTAGAACATTCTGCTACATCGGCATTAGCTGAAATATTTAATTTAAGCAAGGGTGAGCAACAAGTTTGTTCAGCAAGTTAAAATATACAATAAATGATATATATCATGAATAGAAGAGTCTAGCTTCTATAGAACTTCAGCAATAATCAAAAGATTTCGAAGTAGCGGAATAATAATTCAATCTCAATAATAAAACTTTCTCCCATTTCAAACTGAATAGCATATCAGAGATGAAAGAGTAAAATTCTTTTAAAGATTCAATAATATTCAATTGAATAAGAAGAATTAACAATACTGCAATAATATTCAATAAAGTGGGATATACCTAGATTTCATGCTGAGTGATCACAAAAGGATCATGAACTAATAGAGGAATCATTTAGTTATTAAAACTAAATTACCACAAGAATATAAATTAGTTATAAAAACTAAATTATACTCTTCTGCAAGTACCTGGAGTGGCCAACTCCTTTGTACCCTATATTATGCATAATACTTAATAATAGCGCATAGGTCAATTTACGACATTAAAATTTATTCATCTCAGTCTTACGTCACGAGTTCGTACCACAACAATATGGTTTGAATTACTTTCATAGAAATACTATGATTTAAATAATTAATAACAATACTAATCTAGCCGAAATCAATGGCATAGATCTTCCAATAACAATTCAATTTATAATAAATAGAACATTTCATGCTTTAACAAATATTAGTCTCGCCAAAACAATTAGCTGAGACATGATTTATAAACAGTTCAAATAATAGAACAAGAATCAATTGCACTACGTGTGAATAACAATAATCATCATAGATGTAAATAATCAACAATAATTATCCACTAATCATGCTTTGAAATTAATAGCTTAAGTTGAGTTAGGAAACTTGCCTGATTCGTTGACTACTACTACGCAATTTAAGTTAACTTCTTTTGTAAGACCTATCAATGATAAGATCGATCTATTAATTAGCATCACATATCTTACTCATAGCAATTTACCATGAAATCACATAACCAATCATTAGTGAGTACACTATGCTATCTTAGACTTAACACTTACTCGTTCATTTATAAGTTCGTAATATAACTTGACAAACTATTTATGAACTCAGTAGACTTAATATATCATTTCAGTTTCTATTTTAGCAAGCTAAAACAAAACTGACTTCTCTTCCTGACATTTCGGTTTCCCTTTTCAGCAACCTGAAATGTTTATTTCGGGAAGCTGAAATACATTATTCACAAAAATATGAAATCAGCTTATTATTTTTTTAATCTTTTGGCCAATCTTATATACATATATTTCATACACAAAAAGTATTTTTCTGGAATTTTTCAACTCCTTTAAGTATTTTTCAAAAATAAATTTCTAGTTAATTCCTTAAGAAATTAGCTACCTCGTGCTTAACTCCAGAAATTCTCAACTCTTGACGGGATCTTACACGTGTTAACGTGAGCTTACAGTTTAAATTTCAAGGCCATCGGAGTTATACAACTCCAGTTATAGCGATTTTCGTCCAAAAAACTCAAATATTGAAATGGTCATAACTTGATCATTTTAAGTCAGAATGAGCTCATTTTTGGACACAACCTACTTTATCACATATATTTTCATCCCCCAAAAGGCCGGATTTTATCTCATTAAATAAGTGGCCGGAACAACCCTTATAATTTCTGGCCAGCAGCTTTTTAAGCATTTCTAGATTTTTCATCATTTACTAGAATCATTCCACACGAAAATCTGTAAATCCTTTTTAAGTGATTCCACTCTGATATATTAGAAGACTCATATATCTAACTCCAAAAATTGACCACGCTCAAAAAGTCAAAGTAGAATGAGAGATAAGGTCATTTCCATATCATACTTGGTTTCTCGAAAATCAGTTTTTCAACCTTTGGTGACTTTTAAGAAAACTTCTCTATTTTCACATAAAATCAACATAGCTCATCATAATACTTAAAATAACTCATATGCTCATGGATCTAACATGATCCATGGTTTAATTCACCAAATAATCAACAAACACTAGATCAAACACAACAAAAGCTAAGAAAAATTTTATTTTCTAACTTTTGAAAAACCTAACTCATATTTCTTAGTTTAGATTTAACTTTTGATCTACAAAAGAGTTTGATCTAAACATGAAACACCTTTAAACATATAATTCTAAGGTTTTTACTTTCAAGATCAAACTTCATACTATCAAAAATCAAATCAAAATAAAAAAAAATTTAATCTATATACAAATAGAAATCCTTATACCTTCTCTTGATTCCTCTTCTTCTTCTTTCTAATAATTAGATTAAAAAACTAAGTAACTATCAAAACTCTCCCTTTCTCTTTCCCTATTATGGCCGAATCCCTCCTCCCTTTCTCTCTTGGTTTTGTTCTTAGCTTTCTAGGAGATAAAAGTAAAGAAAAACTTTTGCTAGATAAGTAAATGGGGGTATTTATAATGGAGAAAAATATAATACATATATATATATATATATATATATATATATATATATATATGTATATAATCTTCCAAGATCTCCTATTCTTCTCTCTCTTAGTCAATGGTGGTTGCTTGTATCCTTAGCAAAATATTGCTTGTAAGATTGGTTATAAGTGGTGTTTAAATGAAAAATTGATATGTGGGAAAGTTGGTGACCAACTAAAGTAACATGATCATCAATATCTCCACTATATCTCTTTTGATGTTGCTTGTAAGAATAACCAAGTGTTGTCTCCATATAATGGTTGACACCTAGCAAAAGTAGTTTACCTAACGAAGTGATATAATCATTACATGCTCTCCTCCTTCCTACACATAATCTTAGCATATCTAATCATATCTTTTCACATCTTCCAAATATCTTCCCATATCTTCCTTTCTTTTCTTTTATTAAATGCTTTATATAATGACAATAATACCCCTCCTTAAGTGGATTTTAATTGGGCCAAGCTTGGGCTCCCTTTTATTTCTTTTTGGGCTTGCATTTTCTTATTCCTTTGCCTACTAATTAAAATGAGCTTGGGCTCCTCCACCAAATAAATTGGGTCATCACTGAAGTTGCCCTTTATATTAAATATTGGGCTAGCTCAATAATTTAATTGTTCTTAAATTAATTAACTACAACTCTCATGCTTAAATAAACACTTGGGCTACAAATTAATTCTTTGGGCCTTAAAATCAACTTAGTTCTATACTTATTAATTTTTATCCATTCCCCAATATTTAATTAGGGTTCCCTTACACACATTAGTAAGTTAATTTCTTACTCATATATCTTTAATTTCATAACCCAATTAGACTTGTTATTCTTAGGTTATAAAATTAATTAATTGAGATGTATAAAATAAATCTCTTAGGATTAGTATATGTTTTTAAATACTATCATTCTCTTAAATTATAACTCATTAGGTTATTTCATTATCATACCTAATATATGTATTAGGTTACATAACTTTATTCTTCATCTCTTTACAAAATAAATGTATACACATTATATAATACATATTTACTCAATCACGTACATATTTCACATATGTCTTAACATATTTTCCCTAGTTTATTAATTTATTAGCTCAAATTGACTTAATAAGTTATAAACACATACATACTCATACCAATAATCAATTACTTAAGGATTGTAAATCCTTTTAATTTAATAATCAAGGCTAACCTTTAAGCTATGTTAATTTCTTACATAACTTTCATTACTCTTCATTGAAAATGATTAAGTATACTTCTTAGTTAATAAATTAACTATCTAGCTTAATTATCATATAAACTTGTATGATTCAAGTACTTTGTTTTCTTTTCTCTTTTTTTTTTTAAAAAAAAAATTATTTGAAAATTTTGAATTATGTGAAATTCTGGGTTCTCACAATAACTCCAAAAATCAATTATTTCAGAACTTCAATAATTCATAATAAATAGCTTTTTATCAGAAAAATTCAAATCTTATATCCATTTCATGAAAAATTTAGTTCTCTACAACTTTGTAGAAGAAAGTTTTTTCAAATTCTAAACGAAAATTGGCCGAAATTCACATACAGATAATTTTCAACACCTCCATTCCGACAAAATACTGATAAAACACCTCAGTATTATTTCTTCATTTATATCCACATAAAATAAATATTTTCTTATCATATAAATAAATAATTAATTATTCACAAATAATATTACAGAATCACAATAATGACAACCAGGTCGTTCCCAGGAAAGAAGGAGCTTTCCGATAAGGATTTCTCCTTACTGGAGCGCAATTAGGTGACCAAACCCCTTTTCTAGGCAGAACTTCCTTAGACATTGCCAATAATGCTATCTAATAATATTATTCAAATAATATGAATTATTGATCTGATAATAGAAAATAATGTATAGTGACAATTATTGAAATAACAATAATATAAAATATCAACGTAGTAATTATTGAATCAATAAAATAAAATATTGAACAGTAACTACTGTAACAATTATTGAGTAGTGACTTCTTACGTAATAATCAATAATTTGTACAATACCGTGTGTTACTATGCAACACTGTGTATTACTGTATTTTAACCACTGTGTATTCCAACAGTGTTAACGGTAACAACTACGCCGTTATTTATAAAAAAACTCATACTTGTCGTTTTCTTCATCCGACAATTTTCCGTTATGGGGCCCACAAATAGATGCGCCGTCGTACGAATATTCTCCGACAACAAGAATATTCCACGACCAAAGGAATATTCTCCGACAACAATAATTATTTTATAACCACTTGCTTATTTAAAATATTTACCCATTTTACCCATAACTAACCACATTATTCAAATCAACCCCTTACTATTTCAAAATAATGAATAGAGGAAATTTAATTTTATTTATAAAAAGTTGAGGTCTTACATAATGAATCTCTAATACGTATACAAAATGATTTTGACTCAGCAACGATTTTCATTAATATGTATGTTTAGTTTTACTTGTATTACATACAATTATATATATACATGTTCTCTATATCCTTGTCATGTTTATGTACCTTTCATTTACAGTTGTCGTAGTTAACTATTTCATACAATTACCTATTATTATTGTCATTTTATTTGTATATGAAATATCATATAACTCATAATAATATCCTGAAATTTTGTATTTATAGATGTTTTCTTAAGCAGTGCCAAAAAAGCACGGCATGGGTCAGGGGCCTAATCATGTCCCGAAGTCCCCGGCTAATACAGATGATCAGATTCTTATACATATTAGACATCCTCTGTACAACACGTACGTTATCTAGCTATTATATATAAGCATTTTATATTACCATTGTTGTAGATATATACTAATGTAAATTGTTTTAAATATTATAATAAAATTATTCATCTTTAATGTAAATTGGTGTATATTGTAGTGATTTTTAAACTGATAGCAAGATTGTGAAATGCAGTTCACAATTATGGTTACAGAACTAGCCTACGCTAGTTATTACGTGTGCGAGCACACCTCTCGCCCACAAGGATACAATTTGGGCTGACTTTTAAGTATTTTTTTTTAATTTTGACAGATAATATAATTAATGAACTAATATTGTTTAGTAGTGTTGGATTATATGTGACGCCCCCAAAATAGATCCACACAGCCCATTTTGGGTCACCAAATACGTGGTATAGAATCCAAATACAAACTTCATTAATACAACTGTCGTGCAAAATACGATAACACATAAGCTGTAAGTTTTAATACAAATATTGTCTTGTAGACAATATCCAAACTCAAATAAATTTCTCATTACAATTATTGTCATACTATTTCACAACATAGTGGGAACTACTATAATAACCATCTTGGACCATTACTCCGCTCCCCGACTAGTCTCAGCTACATTCTCGCCTCCTGAGAAGAACAATGGAACTAAAAGGAAAAGGGTGAGGTCAACTAGCCCAGTAAAGAAAATTATGACTAAGATAATGTAGAACAAATTGTCCTTAATCCTCAACAAGGAAAAATCTGATAGAATATAATAGATAACAAGTTTTAGATCAACAACTGCAGTGGAAATAGCAATCCATTAGAAGAGTCAAGTAGAGTATGATGTCTACTATCTTCTATGATTTAAAAGTCCATCATCAATATTTTATTCCTATAACACCAATCAATAATTATTTCCAATCAATGAATTATCTATGCACTACGTGCCAAAGATAATCGTTTGTATCACCAGTGGTCATGATCATGTCAAACACATGTCCATCTATGCACTACGGGCCAAAGAGGACTTTCACCAAAAACCTTTATCTGTAACATCAAAGGTCATGAATATACCAATACACAATTCATGGTCATATTCATACCAATTAGTAATTCATCTTTGCACTACGGGCCAAAGATAACTTTCAGCACAATATACGCACGAGGATGATGACAATGATATAAAGAATCAATCAAGTGAGATCAAGGATAAATATTAGAGATTTATAATCCAATTTATCCATAATTCAAGAACGTTCAAATTGTCAACATGATCACTAATTGTGGAGTAAAATTCAAGAATGATGTTCATGTATCAAAAATAATTTGGACAAAAAAAATCAGTTCTATCGTGAATAGTATCCCATGAATAGTACCCAAATGAATAGTACTCGAATAAAAAGTACTCTGAATGAATAGTACCCTGAATGAATAGTATTCTAAATGAATACTACCCCGACATAAATAGTATCTCCCGCCATGAAAATTTTACAATTTCCATAAGAAAGTTCAGACCAATAGTGAAATGATAATAGATGAAGCACAAACTATTAATAATATTCAACTAATTTCAAGGGTTTTCACCATTTAATAATAAGGTTATGGAAACAAACAATAAATTCGTACCATAAATGGATAAATATGAAAGAATTAAGACGATATCCCTTGATGAGTACAAAAGAAATGATATCTCATACGAGCATAAAAGAATATACGAAACTGCAAATAGATTTTCACCCGTAATGCGGTAATCAACGTGGACAGATTATTTCCACAATTTAATAATGAATGAATACGAAGGATTATTGATCACTATACATGCGATAATCCGCGTAGACAGGTTATCCCGCATATTTAAAGAATGAATACGAAGGGTTATTCACCATTCATGCGGTAATCCGCGTAGACAGGTTACTCCCGCAGATTAATAAAGAATGAATACAAAACCATACATGCGGTAATCCGTGTAGACAGGTTACTCCATTTTTGCGGTAATCCATGTAGACAAGTTACTCACACAGATTAATAAGGAATAGAATGACAACCCTTATGAGTATGAAGTAAATAACATCCTTTACGAATACGAAAGAAATAATACCCCTTACGAATACGAAAAATAATATCACTTACCTTAGTAGGAGATTGGATACTGTAATAGTGAAGTAGCAGAATACTCTTCTTCTTTCTCTCTATAATTGCTCTCTCTATATTTTTAGTGAATTCATTAGAAAGAATAAAGTAATGAGCGTCTATTTACAGGAAAATGGACTAAATAGTAACTGATTCACGAACGGTCCAGATTGATTTACTATTAAACGGACGGTCCATATTAATTTACTATTAAAACTTCAACCGACGGTCTATATTGATTTACTATTATAACTTCAACCAGCGATCCATATTGATTTACTATTATAACTTCAACCAACGATCCATATTGATTTACTATTATAACTTCAACCAACGGTCTAAAAAATTAGCACATCTCCCCATGGAATAATAAGCCAAACTTACAACAAACACCTCATGACAAATCCCTCTATTTATATCAAAAATTGAATAAATATTTACCACAAATCACTTATCTTCAATCAACACATTTTTAATCTTTCAACAATTATTCATCATTTAATATTATAACTCATAATATTGACAACCATATCGTTCACAAGAAAGATGGGGCTTTCCGATAAGGATTTCACCTTACTGGCGCGCAATTAAATAACCAAGCCCCTTTCCTCGACATAATTTTTTAGACATTGTCAATAATGCAAATAATAATATGATAACTAGGTCATCTCAATTATTGATTTAATAATATAAAATATTGTGCAGATGATATTGTGATAATAATTGAATCAATAATATGAGATACTATGCAACAACTACTGTGACAATAATTGAATAAAACTAAGTGACTTCTTACGTAAGTATCAATAATAAGAGATACTGTGAAATACCGTGTGCTATTGTGCAACAATGCGTATTACTATATTTTTATCACCGGGTATTTTAACAGTTTTACGGTAAAAGTCTTGTCGTTATTTTTTATAAAAAGGTTATTTCTGTCTCTTTCTATATCCGACAGTTTTTTCGTTATGCGGTCCATCAATGATTGCACCATCGTACGAATATTCTCCGACAAAAAGAATATTTTCTGACCAAACGAATATTTTATGACCACTTTCTTACTTTGCAAAATTTGCACATATCACCCATAACTATAGCATTATCTTAAATCAACACTTTACTATTCAAAATAATATTTAGAGAAATTAAATCTTTATTTATAAAAATTGGGGTCTTACATTATATTATCATTGTTTTAATATTATTATTAATGTTTTATTTGCTGAAAAAGTATAGATGAGACGACGCACATGCATCAGTAATACAAATATTGTTCTAGCAAAAGTGCTTCGTCCAAACAAAAGATAACTTGAACAAGGAACAACATAAAGCTCTACATAATGCAAAGGTCGACCATCCAGGGAAGGGTGAGCCGAATATGCACGAGCATAGCCCCTGGTGGTACGCGCAACCCATATGGGCGATGTGCGAGCATTAGCGAGCTGAGAGTTGGGTGAAAAGAAGCAAGACTGTCGCCACAAACAAAGCCTCAGGTGCACCTGAAGGTGACAAGGCAAAAGGCACATATAGGGGTGACAATATATCATAGTTGTAGTATATTGTTGCACGGGTATGTATTATGCAAAGTTTAAGTTTTAGTATATCACATGTTTACATATTAATATACAAGCATGTTTTGCAGGAGGTTCAGTTTCAGGGTCAACCTATCCATTAGCTGGATGTATACGTGGCTACCCGCGATGGTTTACCTTAGGTTGTCTAGATAACGGTAATTTATTTTTATAACTTTTATATGTTTATAAATTTTTACATCATTCTTAAGCATTTTATATTTATTTTTAACTATTTAATTTTTAACCTGTTGACATGACACTTATAAGAGCTTAATGAACGAGCGCTATCCTGAAGGCACCCCGCTACCGCCTATTGGTCAAGAATTGTGCGAGAGGGCATCAGTTGTGAAGAAGAACTATGTAAAGGCCAATGACAATGATGACGACCTACTATCAGTGGCACATGCAGCTCTGGCAGTTAGTCTACTCAGTTCTTATGTCATCCAACGCCGCACATTCTTGCTGACTATATGAGAGCAATATGTTAAGATCAAAATCTTCTTCTTACACTTGGTGGGCATCTACAGTCTCCAAGTCTTGAGGAGTTAGCAGATGCAGTGGCGAGAGTAGCACAACATCAGGATAAGCCCAAGGTAATCTTGTCATTGTTTAAATTTATTTACTTTAGTTTTGCATGTTTAGTTTAACTTTACATTCAATAATACATGTTTAATTCTTTTGTTACAGCCCCATTTGGACGATATTGATGCATGAAGATATTTTTATTCCCCTATTCTCTTGTTCTACATCTGTATTATTCTTTTTTTTTTGTCGATTAGATGTACAAACATGTTTATATTGTACGTTATGACATTTGTATATAAATTTTACTCAGACGGTACTTATTTATATATATATGAGCACATCATGCGTGGATGTTTATATATATTGTTTTGGTTTTATTTGTAGATATGTATGTATTGATGGATTTGTATGGATGTTAGTTTATTAATAGATACTGCTGTGTGTTGGGATATAAAGCATGCACAAAACAGGTACAATTTTTTTAGGAAATCCACAAAATAGGGGGAAAATTATATTTTTTTTAGTATTAGCGACTGTATGTTGTCATTATTACTTTTTAGCGACCAGAAGCGAATAATTTTATTTTCCCTATTATCGATCGCATGCGTTAGCAATTATCAGTCCCTGACACGTGACTCCACGTCACGCTAACGGTTAACTCAGCCTGACATAAACTGATGACTGTATCCATCGATATTAGCGGTAGTTGATAATTCGATCGCTGATGGTGGTCGCCGACGGACATCTAGAGACCAGAAAAATTGCGACCGCTATCAGCGATCAGAGTAATGCAAGTTAAGTTATTTGTGGGCCAAGAAAGGGTGATGAAATTCCCATCTTATCTTGTTATGATTTGTACCCTTAGGTTAAATTAATTAAAAATGCAAATGCACAAATAAAATAAAAAACTGTAAACAAATAAAGTGTCATAAAACTATATGAATTACGAAAGAAGAATAAATTGGATGTACCTATTTTTTCGAGCAATCACCATAGTTTATATTTGATAACAAATAATAGAAATAAATAAATAAATAACCTAAACATGATGTGCTCTACGTGAGTGAAGGCATGAACGCGACAATTAGTTTTGTAACTAACAATAATTAAAAAAATAAAACTACTATTTTTTTAGTTAAGATACAAAATACCAGGAATAGCAAAGCCAAAAAAAATATCCTTTCGCACCTTTGATTTGCTTCGATAATCCTGCAAAATAAAAAATATATATATTAGAGCTTAAAAAAACTAATTCGAAGAAATAAAAATTAAGGAATAAAAAAAAATTAAATTTAGTCCCCGGCAACGTCACCAAAAACTTGATATGATAAAAATTAGTAACTGCAAATGCACAATGTCAAATTGAAAAACTGACAAGTACAAGTTGAACTCACATATACTAGATTAATTTTAAAATATCTTGAATATTATTTCAGGTGAATTAGAAATAAAGATTGATATTTGATTAACTACAATTAAACTAATTAGAATATGAAAACTAATAATGAAAAAGTAATATAGGAATCCGAATTCATTTAACAATAAACATAATAATAATCACATTTCTTCTATTTTTATAACTTAATTATAATTTTGATCCTCA
Organism: Panax notoginseng; assembly: GCA_016801055.1. Lineage (NCBI taxonomy): Eukaryota > Viridiplantae > Streptophyta > Magnoliopsida > Apiales > Araliaceae > Panax > Panax notoginseng. The sequence goes on from CM029017.1 coordinate 33,457,611, forward strand.
TTCCCTTTTTAGTAATTTTACAATTAACGTGGCCGCCGACAAGCATAGAATGTGAAAATTTAAAGATTAACTATAATCAATCAAAACTTTTTCGAGCAAGCATCGATACGAAAAACTCATGTATTAAATATAACCTATCAAAACCTCTTAATTAATTTAAAATCATATAAAAAATATATAACGAAGGTATTTCAATAACGAAACATGCAGACGAAATCAATTAAACATAAAAAATAAATAATAGAAGAGATGGTGAATATTATCATGAATAATTATTTAATTTCATCTTCATCCTAGATATAAAAAATTATCTAGCTAAAAATTTAAAATAAATAAATTAACTAAGATAAAGAAGAAAAAGTAGAAGATTAAAAATAAAATAAGAAAACTCTCTTTTATTAACGATCATCCAATGAGCGTATAATTAAGAAATAATTTATTCTTACTTTACTCCTAACCTAAACTAATACATAAAAAATACCTAATATCTAATTCCCTAAAACAAAAGATCTATTTATAGGAAAAAATTAATTATAATCTAATCCCAGGTACATTGAACTTGGTCTTCATTTTTTCTTTTATCTCTTTATCTCTAACATGACTTCAACTTTTTCATGATAATTCTTTAAGAGTCATTTTTCATCTTTAAAAAATGGAAAAACTATCTTTTATTTATTTACTAAGATAAACAAGATAAATCCTTCAAAACAAAAATAAAATGTATTAGTTAAATAAAATATACATATAAATTCATAAAAATGAGAATATTAAAATGTATAATTAATGTGTATATAATCTAGAAACATGTGTGTAGGTCAATACAAAAGCAACATTTACTATACTAATCAATTAATACAACAAAATTACAGCTATAGAACTTTATGATAGTTAAAAAGTGCGACAACTTCATCAAATCCATTCCAAACTTAGGAGGCTAGCAAATCTAGCAGTGCTTCATAATTTTTAAAGCTAGAACATGTTACACTATATGGGCCCAAGTGCAAAATTAGGGTTCGCATGACCTAATTGAATTAAATGCATAATTAGGGTTCCACGACCTCATTAAATGTGCAAATTAGGGTTCACATAACCTAATCGAATGAAGACAAAAAAGTTAAAAATAAATGTGCTAGACCAGAGAGAAGCCTCCACGTGTCCCGAGGCAGAAGACTCGTGGAGGTAGCTCGTTTTGGAAATTAATTGAGGGATTAGATTGGTGGCTAGAAGGACAGGGTGATATGGGCATTATTCTAATGACTAAATGGTATTTCTGGAATTTTTCTGAAGACATATGTCTGACATGTGACTACTTAATTCCAGGAAACTCTATAATTACCCCTACCATTCTAGGAAGGGGGGGGGGAACTCTTTTGGTGACTTAAGATTTGGACATTCCATCTAAAAGCACTAGAGGCTTGGTCATTCTCTCAACTCGAAGCACTCAAGAAGGCTCTTGGAATCCCTGCTACCCTAACACGATTTTCGGATTCTAGGAGTTTTGCCACGTGTCATTGGAGTAATCGCCCACCTATTCTTCTCCCATCTTCAATCAATCAATCAATTTCGTGCTCTTCGTGGATTTCTCTCCTCCTCAGCCAACACGAAACTCTAACTAGCAAAGCACGATTTCCTTGCCCACATTTCTTTGGCGACTCTTCTGGGGAGGTGTAGAATTCGTGAAGGGTATGCCTATAACTCGAAGTGGAAGAACTACAGGAAGAGCTTCACCAACAAATAGCATTACCTCACTGAATCCAGTTCCAAGCCAAGCAAATCAAGCTTTCCAAGGTGCAAACCTGAATCCTGACCAACCAATTATTGAAGACGCTTCGGAAGGGAGTTCAACATCAGCATATATGGCCAATCAACAATAAACAAACGCAGGAAGGCAAGGCGAGGATACAAGCGGAGAGCAGGCAAATGCTGTGCAACTGGAGATGCTCAAGGCGTTGAAGGAAGCATAGGAAGGGCAAGGGATGATGATGGCCATGATGCTGGAGATGCAGAGGAAGCAAGAGGAAATAGGGAATTTCTGCCAGCAGTTGATGCAGATTCCCACCTTCAAGGCCATGTTCCAAGGCAGTTCGCTGAGGGAACAAGTAGGAGTGGAAGACAACAATAATGGCAGCAATAATAAAGAGAACCAGATTGTACCTCCATCGATAGAGAATCAATCTGTTCCAATCACCAACTTGGAGCCCCAGAACAGTGGTGACGCGCCATAACCCAGGTTGAAAGCAAGCTAGCCTCGGACAAACATCATCTCAACTGCTCTTCCAGCATGTTCACAAGTGCAGATGCTAACCATCCCAAGCAATGTCCAGCAAGTGAGCCAGCAACTGCCACTAGCGTCAGCTTTGCACGATGCAAGTGTGCATCAACCAATCTCTTTACCATACACACCACCGATATAGCAGTATATCACAACACCCCAGAGAGTTCACGCCACGAGCCAGTACGTGACGAAGGATGATATGATCGATGTGATCAATCAACTTCGCAGACAGACATCCCGACCCTTAGAGTTAGACTTTGCATCACCTTATCCGGCCCACATTTGGAGGCAACCTTACCCAACAGGGTATATTGAGCATCCCCCTCAGTTTTCAAAATACAACAGGGAGAAAGGAAATGTCAGGGAACATATTACCAGGTTCGTAGAGTCGATATCTCCGTGTCTAGGATACGATGAAGTAAACAACCACAACTTGTTGATGAGGAAATTCAACAAGATTTTGACGGATAGTGCCTTCAGTTGGTACTACAATTTGGGGAAGGGGTCAATCCATGATTGGGATGATTTAAAATTATAATTTTTTAAGAAATTTTTCTATGTGCAGAAACAGGTAACCATTGTAGAGCTTATGCGTTTCAAGCAGAAGCCGAACGAGGAGCTGTCAGATTATGTGGACAGATTTAGGGCCTAGGCATAGAAGTGCGCAGAGCTGATTGGAGAAAAGAACTTGGTCAACATTTGCAACAATGGTGCCTTAGATGCCTTCAAGCCCCACCTCATTACCAAGGCTTGTGATTCCTTCGCGACCCTCTCATCTTTTATACAAGACTTTGGAGGAATCATGACATTGCCCACTATCCATGCGACGGTTACATAGAAGGGCAAGATGACAGCAACTCTGGCTTTGACTGACTCTCAGTCAAAACCACAAGGGGGAAGAGGGAGAAGCATTAGAAAATTTTTGAACGAAGCAAAGGAAGGCCTGGAGATAAATATGCAAGAAAGTCAGTCCCAAAGGCTATCACATGTAGTGAGAAGGCATTCAGGCATCTTTACGAACAATGGGTTGAACATGGGGTGGTGAAACCCCCAAGGCCTAGATTTGTAGTGACGGAAGAGATGAAAAGAAGACCGAACTTCTATGTATACCACCAATACGCAGGACATTCCACTATGGTCTGTTACAGCCTAAGGAGGATATACCATGAGAAGTTGGCAAATAGGGAATTTAAACTTGGAAAGGAAAGCAACGTTCATGACAAGCCACTGCCAAATCACAAGGGAAAAGAAACATGCAACACTATTGTCCACAGCATAACCCCGGAAGTGGTGATGATGATGGAAGAAAAGGAAGAGTGCGATCCAGGCTTGCAGGTGACGGCGTTGATGAACGAAGCCAAGTATAGAAATTTTTTCGATCAGATAGGATTGGCCAAGGAAGAAAGGATAGAGGTAACCAAGGTAATCATTAAGGTTGCCGAGACGCAGGAGACTTGCATGGCCATAAGCAAAGGATTTGTGAAGACAATGGAGGATGAAGAAAATAAGATATCATACTCTAAAGATGATAGAGAGATAAGATACCTGCACAACAGGCCACTGTATGTGACAGTAGTAATCAATGGCATAGAAGTGCGGAGGGCGTTCATTGACAATGGAGCGTCTGTAAATATTATGCCCTACACCGTGTTTAAACGGTTAGGCCTGCCAGGGAAGAAGATTGTTAAGGAACAAATAAACATTGCAGGATTCGCCAACCAGAGTACACAAACCCTGGGACACATCAAGGTGGATATGCAAGTTGGGAAGATTCGACGGCCTGTAATGTTCCATGTTGCAGAGGTGAATGCATCATATCATGTCTTGCTAGGAAGGGCTTGGCAAAATGACTACGGGGTGGTACCCTTGGTCTTTCATCAATGCCTGAAAGCTATCTGGAAAGGGAGAGAAGTGAAGGTACCAGCAACTCAGAATCCCTTTGGACCAGAGGAGGCACACATCACCGAAGCAACTTTTTTTGATGATGTCGCTGAAGAAGGAGAGAGCCAGATTGTAAGGCCTAATTCCTTAAGACTAGCAAGCTGGGAGGAAGTGTAGGAAGATAAGTTCGTGCCTGCAGAAAAAGAGAAGAAGAAGACCTCGAAACAAGGAAAATGTTCCAAAAATAAGAAGCCAGTGGTAGTAGATCTGGAGAAGGAAGGAAGACGAGAAAAGAAAAGACCAGCAGATCCTAAAGATGCTAGAAACATAATAAATGCCAAGTGGATAGCGTAGTCTGAGGATGGCCAAAAGATGAAATAGGAGAGGGTTGTTAAACCCGATAGAAAGGTGGTGTTTCGATTATGACGGTCCAAGGGGGAAGAGCCCAAGGAAGCATGCAAACCCAATGGCTCAAGAGGTGTAGCAAGAGGTAAGACTAGCTCCAGAATGCTTTGAGGATAGGCCAAAACCTCAACAAAATGAATTAGAAGAAGTTAATTTGGCAACAGATGGAGGAACGCCAAGGCCGACTTATGTCAACAAGGAGCTGGATGCTAACCAGAAGGAGGAGCTTGTGCAATTATTGTGAGAGTATAGGGATGTCTTTGCTTGGAATTACAAGGAGATGCCCAAAATTGACAAGGATCTTGTAGATCACAATCTAAACATAAGCCCGGGAATGAAGCCAGTGAAGCAAGCACCTCGCAACTCACAACTATGCACCCATAGTCAAAACTTAAATAAAGGAAGAGATCAAGAAGTTGTTGGAAGTAGGGTTCATCAAGCCAATCCAACATCAAATATGGATATCTAGCATTGTACCGGTAAAGAAATCAAATGGACAACTACGAATATATGTGGATTTCAGAAACTTGAATAAGGCATGCCAGAAGGACATATACCCATTACCCAACATAGATACTTTGGTAGATGCAACGACTAATCACGAGATAATGTTATTCATGGATGGGTTTGTGGGTTATACTCAGATAAAGAGTTTCGTAGAAGATGCAGAGTTGACGGCCTTTCGTACCCCGTTTGGGAATTTCTACTATGTAGTAATGTCATTCGGGTTGAAAAATGCGGGGTCAACTTATCAAAGGGAAATGCACGTTATATTTCATGACATGATTCATGATATAGTGGAGGACTACGTGGAAAACATAGTAGTGAAATCCAAGAAGGCGACAACTCATGTGGAGGACCTGAGGAAAGTGTTTGAGCGATGCCGAAGGTACAAATTGAGGATGAATGTGCGCCTTTGGAATGACGACTAGAAAATTCTTGGGCTTCTTAGCTCACAATAGAGGTTTAGAGGTGGACCCAAGCAAAGCGAAAGCAATTACAGAGATGCCCCCACCAAAGATGCAAAAATAGTTGAAGAGCTTTCTAGGGAAAGTTTCGTACATGAGAAGATTCATGCCAGCATTAGTTAAAGTCACAGAACCTTTCAGAAAATTGCTAAAAGGAAAGGCACAATGGGACTGGGGGAAAGACTAACAACATGCCTTTGAGAATGTGGAAAGAATTTTGGCTTCAGCGTAAATGATGGTAGTGCCACAAAGAGGAATGTCATTACAGTTGCACATCACATCTACCAAGAAGTCTATAGGTGGATTGATCACGTAGGAGGTGGATGGAGAAGAGAAACATGTGTATTACATTAGCCGGATAATCAAAGAACATGAAACTAGGTATTCACAAGTGGAGAGGCATTGCCTAGCATTGGTGTTCATTACGCAGAAAATGCGCTATTATTTTTTAGCACACGAAGTAAAGCTTGCAACAAGAACTGATCCAATTAGATATCTATTGACTAGGCCAGTAATTAGTAGGAAGACCTGCCAGATGGGTGATGATTCTTTTAGAATACGACATCAAGTGTGTAACACTGAAGGCAATTCGATGTCAAGCCTTAGCAGACCTGCTAGCTCAATTTCCAAATGGAGAATATAAACCCCCTTCTGAGGATCTTTCGGGTGGAGAAGTAGAATCAATCGACTTGATGGATGAGGACCCAGAATGGTGGAGTTTGGCTTTTGATGGATCATCTGCAGAAGGTAAAGGCAGAGTAGGAGTGGTGTTGACCACCAAATAAGGAAATGAAGTGGCCTTGTCATACAAATTGGATTTCCCTTGCACAAATAATGAAGCAGAATATGAGGCATTCATAGTAGGATTGTTGGTGGCTCAAAAATTGGGAGTCAAACATCTTAAAGTAAAGGGAGATTTAAACTTCATAGTGCAGCAAATAAGAGGCCAATTCGAAGTGAAGGAACCTATCTTGGCGCCATATCGAACTGTACCACAAAAGGTGATGGAGGCTTTCAAGAAGGTGGTGATTGAATATGTGCCAAGAGGATAAAATAAACAACCTGATACACTAGAAACAGTAGCGTCTCGAGTCTATGTCCAAGGAGAGGACTTGGATGTGAAGGTAATGAAGAGAACCCTCCCAACCACGGTGCTAGACTTGTTCCCCAAAGACATGATAGATGATTAGAGACATGACATCTCCCATCAATTGCAAACAACCAATCGTGGAGCTACAGAAGAACAACATCATCAAAGGTGTCTTGTATCACAAAGAAGCATATGGTGTATTGACACGATGCTTGGGGAGGCAGAAAGCAAATAGAGTCTTGCATTAGGTGCATGACGAGAACTGCGGATTGGCAGACATAGGCCTGTATCGTAGGCTATAACTCCAAGGGTATTATTGGCCCAAAATGAAGAAGGAAGCAGATGCCCTACAACACCAATGTGTTTCATGCCAAGAATACCCTGGGAGGAGGAATGTGCCTTCATTGATGACATAACGGATTGGTGAATCCCTTATGTGGAGTTCTTACAAAGCGGGAATCTTTCGACCGATAAGAAGGACGCAATTATAGTAAAGAGGAAGTCACAACGATTCTTCTTGCAAAATGGAGAATTGTTTAGAAGAGGGTTCAATAGCAAGCCCTTACGGTGTTTAGAACTAGGCGAAGCCAAAGATTTGGTCTA